>JAEQBH010000811.1:0-374208 GCA_016808115.1 Tetrastigma voinierianum
AAATTCTACCTCATTCTTAGGTCTTGAGCACCTCAGCGTTTATCGATAAACCTCAAATTGCTTAATCTTTAATAAAGTATCATCGGCTTTAAGATAACGATGCGTGTGTTGATTGATTGTTTTATTTAATATCATATGGATTAAAAAAAAAAAAAGTGACGGCAGCGGGTAACACCTAAGAAAATTACACGCCTCCCGAGTACCTGATTCATGCTTAAAAAAAATATTATTCTTTATTCGATAAGGTCTGATAATTAAAATCGCAATGCCATCCCTTACATCTCGAAATAAATAGTACAAAACCAGATTCCTAAAAAAAAATCTCAAGAAAGAGAAGGGGAAGGAAGAAAAAAAGAGTCTGAATAGGAAGGAAGGAGAAGAGGAAAATGAGGGAGAAATGAGGAAAGGAAGAGAGAGTGTGAGCAGGGAAGGAAAATGAAGAAGGAAAGGAGAAGAAAGAGAAGAGAAGAGAAGGAAGAAGGGAAAATAGAAAGCGGTACTAAAAGTTCTTCTTTAAGTACACAGCTCTGAGATGCACATTCCCTAGCACGGTTAGTCGTCGGGCGGGGCTGAGATAACACAGCTCACATAAAGGGGCTGGGGAAAAACCACAGCTCCCCTGGCTTGAGAGGGCCGCCAGGAGCCAGCGCCATCCCGGCATCTCGGTGGACCTCACGAAGGCGGCCAAGTCTTGGCGCTTCGTCCTACAGATTCAATTCACGACCCAAGGAGAGAAGGTTGAAGCATAGGCTCCATTGCGAGAGGAGTCGCGACATAAGGCGGGCTCTCGGAACCGCCTGATCATTTCAATTCTCCATAAGCCGTCCAATTCTCCATAAACCAGCATTAAAGACGCCCGCATCTTTCCAAGAAATGGAAGTCAATCGGTCGCACTCGGCACCGGTTTTGAAGAGCTACATTTGCTCGATTAAGGCACAGTAGCCCGGGGCGCGAGGAGTTGACTCGAGGCGGGTTAGCCCTCGGGCCTCGTGACTCGATTTTGAAAGAGCTCAACTACTCAATTAAGGTCTAGTAGCCCAGAAGCAGGTTCAACTCAGGCAGTTTAGCCCACGGAGCCTCGGTGACTCAGTTTTGAAGAGCTCATTGCTTTCGGCTAAGGTGGTAGCCCGGGAGCGGGTTCATTTCAAGCGGTTTAACCCACCGAGCCTCGATGGCTCGGTTTTGAAGGCTTAATTTGCTCAGTGGGCTGGTAGCCCGGGGCAAAGTTCAGCTCAAGCGGTTCCCAGCCCTCGAAGCCTCGGCGACCCGGAGTTTTGAAGAGCTCGATTGCTCGAGCTAAGGCTGGCGTAGCCCGGGAACGAGTTCGGCTCGGGCGGTTTAGCCCGCGGGCCTCGGCTCGGTTTTGAAGAGCTCAAGCGCTCAACTAAGGCACAGTAGCCCGGGGAGGCCGAGGTTCGGCTCGGGCGGTTTAGCCCGCCGGAACCTCGGCGGCCTCGGTTTTGGAAGAGCTTGGCGCTCAGCCCAAGGCTGGCCAGCCCGGGAGGCGCGGGTTGGCTCGGGCGGTTCTTGCGGGCCTCGGCGGCTCAATTTTGAAGGCTCGGCTGCTCCAGCTGGGCCTGGTGGCCCGGGAGCAAGTTCGGCTGGGCGGATTGGCCCACGGGCCTCGGTTCGGTTCGAAGGCTCCTTTGCTCGGGAAGGCCATGTAGCCACGAATTTAAGTAGCCCGAGTCGAATAGCTCGGTTCGCGGGCTTAACAACTCAAAGAGGCCTCGGCCCGGGGGCCAAATAGCTCCAATTCGCGGGCTTAACATCTCGAGAGGCCTCGGCACGCGGGAGCCCTAGCGCTCGGTTTGTAGGCAGCGGCTTAGAAGGCCTCGGTACTCGAAGAGCCAGTAGGTCCGTTCAGAAGGCGCAACAGCCTAATAGCGAATAGCTCAGGTTCAAAAGAGTATAAGAAGCTTAGGAGGTAGAATAGCCCAGGAGCCAGTTCAGCTCAGGTAGATTAGCCCACGAAGCCTCAGCAGCTTAGCTTACGAGGAACTCAATTGCTTAGACAAAGGCCATATAGCCGTCGATCCATGTGAGAGGAAAGAAGCCGGCGTCGGGACGGTTACAAAAAAGGGGGGAGGGGGGACGATGAGATAGAAAATGAAGTATTCATTAAGAACGACATCACATATATCCGGGGTCCGAAGCCCAACAAAAAAAAAAGAAAAATTACACAAAGGAGTTTAGGCGTCCGGCGCAGAAGTGAGAGTAGAAGGCGAAGAAGGGGAGCGGACCTCAGCCGGGGTGTTTGTCTCTCCAGAACAGTCGACGGAAAAGGACTCTTCCGCCTCCTCATCACTAGGGATATCAAAGTTAAGGTCCAAGCCCAGGTAGGCATTTGCAACCCTCCTTTGGAAAGCAAGCCATCCAGAAGCCCATTGAGTGCAGGCCTCATCCCTCAGGCTCATTTATAGCTCCATCCACTCTCAGTGACCCGAGTTTCCTGCCTGCGGGAGGTCCTCGCGGCCATGACACTCCTCGGTCGGGCGCCAGCGAGGCTCACGGCCTCGGAAGCTTTGTGGCGCGGGCTCCATCTAACCATATTTGCTTTATTCACGCCCAACTCATCTCCGCGACGCGCGCTCTTCCCGTGTTACCAGCATTTCGTTCTGGAATGATTGCGGCTCGTCCACATTATTTGAAGTTTCGGTTGGGCGATCGCAGCCCATCCGCAGCCTGCGGATCATCTGGGCAGCTGCGGCCGTCAGCCTCTTGAAGCTTGCCCTCGGCCACTCTTAAGCCATCTCGGGGCCTGCTTCCACCCTCGATCCGGCTCGCGCGTGTCGTGAGTATGCCTTAGGTGCGTCCCGAGCTTCCGACCTCTTTTGTCATACTTGCATCGATCATGATTCGGCTCGCTCGAGAGAGGTAAGAGCGACCACTCATCTTGTAGGCTCAAAGGCGGCTTTGAGCGCGACCCTAGTTCAATCCTAGCCCTTTTGCCAAAACTCTTAGGATGGGTAGCCACACAACAGTACTCGACATAAAGTCGACCATGACTACAGGCCCGAGATAAGTAAGAACCACCCGACAGAGACACGGGAACTTGAATTTGACCCCTTGGAGGGATCGAGCCAAGGCTTCCTCAGCGGCGGGGCACCCGACCTCTTGAGATCGGGAATCTACGAGAATGGACGAGGCCGGCGCCAGTATGGCTTCGGCATTGAGAAGCGAGGAATCCCGTCTCCATCGACCGGGTAACCTTCCCGAGCTCTTCCCGTCTCAGAGGAGGGGCTGGCTCTCTACGCAGGGGACTCCCAAGCTGTGTGGGCATAACCTCTAACGAAGGCTCAGTAGCCCCCCACCCCCCTAGGAATCTTTGGCCTTTGCAACATAACCCTAAGCGGAGTGCGGCCCAGGGGCCACTGGGGCCTCGGTCGGAGGCGGAAGCACTTGCCCCTACACTCGAACGTGGGTAGAAGGCGATGAAGAAGACGTCCCCAACCTCGGGACTTTATCCTAAGTCGGACGGCCCTTCTCAAGGGAATCCGGAGTTTTCCGCTTCACGCTCCGAGACCTCCGAGATAGCGTCTCCACCCGAGCCAAAAGCTCTCCCTTAGTGGGCTTGACAACGGGAGGCCCATCGTGAGAAAACTTCATAACGGATGAGGGTGAGGGCCTCAAAGTAGCAGGGCGGGAGGACCTCGAACCTAAAGATCCGAGAATATCCAACCTGATAAGTCAAAGTAAGCGCGCGGAAGACACTTGGCCAACTTCCGCTTCTGACCTTGTCCTCGAAATTTGAGATCGAAAGTGAATACTGAAAACACCTTGATACCAAAATTAGGGACACCCTATAACCTATAAAAACTAGACCGAACTAAAGCAAAACTCAAGTAGATTCTTAAGAGTGGTCCAGACAGCCGGAACGCCCAGTGTGTCTTCCTTATCAAGGAGGTCGTACTCCCAATTGCGACCACTAACAAAAAAGTAACGCTCTTTCCAAATTTAAGGGAAGATGGGAGATCCGAGATGATCAAAGGAGCGCTGGCACGCTTAGATAGATAAAGAAAGCCCTCGGCGTCTTCCTTCACACTAAAGAGGTCCAAGAACGAGTTATACTAGGAACACCCAAGCCCTTATTCCTAAGAAACCAATATGTCGGAATACCCCATAAGTGGGCGAAAGTTGCGGGAAAGGCATACGTTGAGAATGTTGAGACCCTTTGATAAAGAGGGTGTAAGGAAAGGAGGCCATTGTCGAAACCGCCCCTCAAAGCACACCATCTTGGGCACTTGGACCATGTAGGAGGTCAAAATGTCGGGAGACCAGACCTGGACACCAAAAGGGGCCTATAGCCTCGTGAAAGTTTCCCCATATAAAGGCAGGCTACGCTGGGTCCTTTGCGAGTGTGCACTATAATTGACTTTCCGGATATTCCGATCCCATGGGATATTTAATCTCGTCAATTCTACCATTGCCCTTACCCGAGGGGAGAGGAGGTTCCCCCGGGGGGTCTCGAAGAGCAACCACAGCTAAACGATCGGAGGCACCACCTGCCCGCCCTGAATCGGGTACAACAGAGGAATCGCCTTCAATGCGCAAAGAAGAAGAACGACTTGGACCCATGGGAGTATCAGATAGTAAGAACAAGATCTAACCAAGCTAGCCCTAGCGTCTCGCTATATTACTCGAGACCTGAGGAAGAAAGAAGATGCACCGAGTCCTGAGGCCCAGAGCGAAAGGGCATTACCCCGAGCAAGGTATCCATGAGAGCCTCAGAGATTCGAGCGGAAGGTCGAAGCGAATGAAATGACTTGCGGGAAAAGTAAAAGCTGATATCGAGGCGGGGCACAATGCTATTAATTCGAGAGGATGTTCTCGAAGGAAACTAAAGGAACTAGAGGAAATGAGCGCGAAATTCGAAAAGTCATCATTATCACAGGACGTTTGATGGCGACAAAGCCCTAACCAAACCAACCCTGAACGGCCACGTGGAAGCCACCCGATTCACGAAACAAAACAGCCCTTGCCCACGCTCGCCGTAACCAAGGGCTGGGGGTAACGATTGGAGTTTAAAAAATAGAAACGCCTTGAGCCCACGCACCAAGCCCTAAAAGTAGCGGGCTCGATGAAACGCCCGGGCTCACGGCAGGCCCAAAATGGGAGCCCGGTTCATTCGCCCTAAGAAGAGACGATAACACGGACAACCAAAAGCCCATGTGTCACGTAAATCAAATCAGAAATCTCACTAACAAGGGAAATAAGATAATTCTCAATAAGCTGCTCCTAATTATCCCATATTATTCGGCGGTGATAAAGAGGCGAGAAAAATCCCCATCGATGAGAATCCTTATCATCATCAATTGGGAAAATATATATTATAAATGCTAGGCCGCCCCATCCGATTGAAGGTCACCTTGAGAACGTAGCCCTCCCAATAAGTTGATCTTTTCCGCAGGGGAAAGAAATAACTTAGGCATCGAAGTGACGACGGGCAAGCCCTTGGAGTCCTTTGTTTCTTATTTTTTTGCGGGGCATGGCATCCGAGCCAACGGACCGGCCCGGCGGGCGGTTCCGATTAGGCGGGTGATTCAGCGCTCGACCCGATTCAGTTGAAAAAGGCATTATCATTAATAAATATTTTTTTTCATATAAAATAAATGCTAATAAATTTACTTGAAAATAAAATTTGACTTTGAATAAATAAGTTTCGGTCATTAATTTGATTCTTTGAAACTCGTTGCAACATATAAAATAATGACTTCTTTAATAAGTTGACTCACTTGATTTACTTGTCTATTATTCAATTTTGCCATTTTTTCCATACAATGATTCATATGATTCTTTTTCCAAGTAACCATAATTAATTAATTAATTTGCACAGTTCCCTAAACTTGTTTAGTGAAACATTTTATCTGAAGCTTAGAGGGTCTACGACACTACCATACCTTTTATAGGTAACTGACTTCCGGTTGGACTTGGTTTCGCAAACATGTCTTTTCCTAAATAGAAGTCATAAGAGTTTTATTTATTATGTTTTTTAAAAATAATAACAAAATAAGTGGCGACTCGATTTTTAAAAGAAATCTTTTTACAATAAAAAGTGAGTCTCGTGTCAGTCGGGACGCGTATGAAAATGCGGGTCCACAATATGACATACTTGAATGAGATTTTTATTAGAGAAACTCTTAATAGACTAGGTTTCCTCAAATAGTTAATTGTTAGAATGCATCTCTATAGTGTCGTACTCAATTTTGATAAATGGTAGCCCATAAGGTAAAATTTTACCTTCTAGAGGTATAAAATGAGGAGATCCTCTATCTGTATATTTTTAATGCAATGTCGAATTTTTTGGGTAGGAGTTTAGCAAAATAGGCAAAGAACCACAAGATTCAGATAGGAATTCCTACTCATCGAAATGGTCATAAAATCCACTTTCTTATATTTGCATATGATTATGTCATTTTTAGCTACATGACTCAAAGTTGCATGTAATATTAATAGAATTTGCATAAATTTTGTGATTTATCTAGACAATTTGTAAATTTTCATAAGTCTATATAGTAAATTTCTAATAATATTCAAAGGGCTACAAAAAGAAGGTTAGAGGAAGCTCTTAGCATTCCTTTGCTCGTGACATTGTATTAGGGATTAGCACGACTTGCAACAGAGGTTAGCACAATGGAAATAACATAAAAAATAAAAAAAAAATCCGTGCCAAACCCTTCCTAGGTTCACTTGGATCGTCAAAACAAGCATAAGCATAGAAGAAAAGTAAAGGTGTAGAGGTGGGATAATGGGCCCGACCCGATGGGCCGGCCCACTTGGGCCCATGTTTTTTGAGGATCAGGCGAAGAAAATAAAGACCCAAATAGAATTAGAAGGGCAGGCTATTAGAACTTGGGTCGGGTTGGCCCACTTGGCCAATTTTTTATTTTAAATTTTTTAATGACTACATATTATTTTCTAACTAATAAGAATAGTAGTTTTTCTATTATAAAAAATATATAAAATAGGTGTTTATAGAAAAAAGAATAGTCATTAAATAGTTGTTTTTTAATCAGTAAATAATATTAGGAAGAAAAATAATTTAAAATAAAATAAAATATATATAAATATAAATATAATAATTTATTTTGTATAATCACTTTTAAGAACATAAGAATAAACTATAAGTATTTCAAAAGAAACTTTATTTTAAAAATATAAAATTTGTAAAATTGACTATTTATTATTATTTTTAATATTTTAAAAAAGGTCAGACCCATTTTAGCCTACGTCCCACATAGGGTCGGGTTGGGCCAGCCAAAAGCGGGCCCGAATAGAAGTTGGCCGAATTGGCCCGACTCATTTTAACCTGCAGCCCTAATGGGCTCCGCCCGTTTGGTTGAAGTAGGCCACGTTTCGGCTATATAAGGTGGTATCTTTGAAGTTTGAGACTTCTAATGGGCATGTAGGGTTTCTCTAATGTAGATCAACCTCCAGTAGTATTGATTTGCAGCAAACTCAGGGTATCAAACATACACACACATCGATAGTATTCATAGTTTGAAGAAGAAAACCTCCACAGGATACAACTAAGACTTGATCCTTGGTGCTAGCCAAGATCAAATCTTGTGAGAGAAGGTTAGAGGAGAATGGAGAGCAAGAGAGAAACGCTTTCTCTTGGTCTATGATGACTCTACCGCATTAAGTAAAACACATGGAGAAAAGACCATGGGGCCCCTCATTTAAGTGAGGGGTATGGCTAGGGCTTGAAGCCCATGCTTGGCCACTTCTCTCATGGGCTTCAAGTCTAAGCTTGAGCCTAATGACCCTAATACCCATCCAAATGGTTCTGAAATTCCTCTAATCTTGAGATGGTCCAATTTCCAAGCATTCTGCTTAAATTTGGATCTCATCCGAATCACTTTCTCTCAACTTGGATCTCATCCAATACAGTTTTATTCCTTCTTCAAACCTTCTAAGTGTGTGACCCATTAGGTTTTTGGTTATGTTGGCCAATCATGTGACGCCCCAAAACCCGTGGGTTCATTGACCAACCGTCAACCCGCGGAAAATTTGTGGATGTAAGGTAACCCGATACCACCTTCCATTGTGTCCACAGCTACGAGACCACATGAATTTAGCAATCGGATGAGTCTCCTTTGTACGGGGAGCTCTACCTAAAATATAACCTGTAGGACATACAATAACATGACCCATCTGGGGCCCAATATAACACAATGACCGCACGAGGTCCATTTATGAGTAAAAGTGGCCCAACCGGGCCCATTTATCCATACTCATTTAAAACATACAAAATTCTATTAAAAACAGTCCCATAAGAATTTAATTACAATTCTTTTTACCTGGCTCCTAGCTAGTAGTTTGTTCCAAGCATCTTTACAAAAATGAATACAAAGTCACAACCCGACTTTCTTTACAACTGCGGCCTCGAGTGAGCGTCGTGCATTGGTGTATTCCTTGTACCTGAAATAGGGGGTCCCATAAAGGGTGAGCTACGCTGTGAGTGAAACTTCTACGAAGCTCTGCTGAGAGTGCATCTGATAATCGTTTTACTTGAATTAAAATTCCATTTCAAGTAAAAACATGCAATTTCTACTATGGAATCCTACATGCCATGAAATGAGATGAGACTCAATCATGTACCATGCACCAGAGTCTTACCGACTCCTACCGCACCATGCGATGTCAAAGTGTGATAAAACCCATCATTTGTGGATCACATCAGTGATATTTGGCAAAATTCATTTGTTTTCAAACCAAAAGCTTTTGGATGTTACACTTCAATGATCATTTATATTCAAAATCATGTGACTTTTTGCGTGCGAATTTAGGAGTCTATGGAAGCCGCAAGCCTTCTACACTTTCACGGGCTATCACCGTTAGACACATATGTATAACCAAAACTAATGGGGCTTTCACCCGAGGGGGTGTCTATCCCTACTTGCTAATACTCGACACATATTTTCATTTTCATGTATACAATCGTGCGACCCTGTTGGAAAGTTGTCCGCCGTGTGAGTGTCCACGATAAACCTTCAGAATGCGGTGTTTATTATAACCATGCACTCCACACCCATTTCATGCAATGTCCTATGCATATGCAATGCGTGTGATCATTTCGTACTTTATACCATATCATATATGATGAGATGCTATATGGGCCAGTTCTACCATTACATATGCCATTACATCATGGACAAGTGTCGATCGACATAAATTTCAAACGATCCACACACCTCGTATCAACATACACTTTTTGTCTCTCAACATCAACAAGTCATCACCAGTGAAAGCAATGACATACTTTATCCTCTAGGTAAATTGTGAGCCTGTGTCACAATAGCCTACAAAACAAGCCATGCAATGGCTTTACACAAACTCATCGCATGTCGATACATTGGGACCGAACATATTGACCTCTGTTGATTACCACGAGCATATCACTCAAACTCAAGCAATGACAACTTGACCCTTAAGACCAATTGTGGCATAGAGATGTCCACAAAACATTCCACACAACAAGCCATAATATACACATAATAGTTCGAACTCGAGTTCAAAAACTAGTCTCCTAATAGTCTGAAAATCACGGACCTGAGCCATTACTAAACAACATAATTTGTAGCAATCTTAGGAAATTAATAATACCTTGAGGGTGTACAAGTCAATTTTGGTGATTCAAAATCCCTAAATCAATTTTACAGATGCAGCTATAATTTCCATGGAAACACTAAATTCAAATTCCTTTTTCCTAACCAGAAGTAGTCCCGAAATCTAGGCAGTGTATGGGTTCAAAATAAGAGGCGACTATGGTAGTCTCGGAAAATGGACCATAACTTTGAGATATAGAGGTGTCAATTTGGGTGAATTCAAAAACCCTAACCTCAATTTCAAAACTTCATCTACAATTGTCCTGAAGGACATTAGTCCAAATTACTTTTTTTCCCCACCGAAAATCAGTCCTAACACCTGGACACAAATAATTAACAGCCTAAGTTGTGACAATTCCAAAAGTTAAATGGACCATAACTTAAGCTATAGAGGTCCAATTTGGGTAATTCAAAATCCTAACCTCAAGTTCACAAATTCAGCTACAATTGTCATGAAGGACACTAGTCCAAATTCCCTTTTTTCTAACCAAAAATCAGTCCTAAAAGCTAGACATCATATAAGGTCAAAACAGGGCACTATTCCCTCATCCCAAAATTTTTCCAAATAGCCCTTAGAGTGGAAAATAAACCAAAGTAGGAAGAATCTCTACCTCTTGGAGCGTAGTAGAACTGAAGGAGGTCTCGAGAACCTCTTAATCAGAAATTTTGATTTCAAGAAATCTCCTCCCTTGGATCATGATTGAAGCCTCCTTTTAGTACCCACGTGTAGCCCTCGTCGAGTAGATAAACTTTCACTCTTAGCCCGACGAATTCCGACCACCCGATCTCCGTAGATTGTAGAGAGAAGTTGGAGCTCTCTCATTTTTTCTCTCTTCTCCTCTCACGTAAAACCAGAAAAATTGGATTTTTGTTTTCCTCCTCTCATTTTCTTTTAACTCCTTTTAATGTTCAGATGTTTGGCCCACGTCGCGTCACATGTTGCGACTTGTCTAGGTCTGTTTCTGCCCCGAAACAATTTATTTCGTCCCGGTTCAAGTTTAAATTATTTTAAAATGAACTTTACTTAATTTATTTTCCACTTTTGAGATTTTTTTTTTCTCAAAAATCACATTTTGGGATCCACGGACACTTTCGATGTCGAAAATGCAGTGAAAATCCGATTGTCTCTAAATTCAATGAAATTCGTCTGGGTAACTAGATTTCGAGAAGAATCGATGGTGAGGTTCGTTTCATCATCCAAGATCTAGAAAAATTTCAGGTTTGCAACTTATATTGTAGCGGCAATTTACCATTTTGCCATTTTTTAGAAAAATTCAAATTTACCCCGGGTTTTACAACTCAAATCAACCATTGATCTTAAGCAAGTCGTGAGTGGTATCTAGCAACACATCATGACCCCTAATTGACCGAAGAGTCAAGAGTTTGATTGCAAACATTTCCATAGACAATTACTGCAATTCATTCTTTCACTGTTACTATACCCTACTTGGTTCAAAGTAAGGACTATGTGTTAACTCCCACTAGGTAGCGTGCCACCTAGCCCAAGTGATGTTTATCTTGTCTTCGAGACCCATTACTCTTAAAGCATGCCATTAAAGACTATCTTCATGACATTTCCACTATGATTAGAGACTCCAAGTAATGCTCCCTATAAGAGGCCATGGGTACACTCTCCTTCTATTAGGAGTTGTGAACCCTTAATTGGCTACTCAGTTACCTTCGAATACCCCAAGTTGTACCCAATCATCATCCTACGAGCAACCTCATTGAGGCAAGAAGGATTGAAGTTAAAGTACAGAATCAACATCCAAGATATCATTGAGCACCTCAAGTCCAAGGATACATGCACCGTTGCTATGATGAGACTATCATTGACATTTGAATAAATAATCCATATGATAGTCTCATAGCAGGTCTCCAATGTACTTGACTTCTCTTAACAAGCATACACTGTTAAATTTGAACATCTCATGGTCATAGCTTATGAGATCCACTACTTGATCTAATCAAGAAGTATAACATGTGCTAGTTTATCTGGATCAACAATGTCCCTTCTTGTTGATCCTATGACTAGGGATAATTTAGATACTAATATAATTACACATGATAGGAATCTCATTATCATGATCTCACCATGATTTTCTTTTCATGTTATATTATGCATCAAGGACTTCATTAATTGATTTAAGATCACTATCAATTCAACTCATGGACACCATATTAATGAAGAAGCCTTTTATTATATATAAATCATATAATAGGTACTAAAGGTGATTGCCTTTAAAGTACTTCACTAACAACCTCCAGCACATGAAATGATCGTCTTTATATCTCATACCATGAGTAAGTATGTGTGATACCATAGGTAAAGTATGTGTGAAGTCATACTTCTTTTCTTGGAAGTGGCTTTGTCGGTGGATCAACAATATTCTGTGATCGTCGGCACTTTCCTATTATTACCATCATTCCTACCAATGATCTCCCTAATCAAATAGTACCTCCTGAGTACGTGTTTGGACCTTTAATGAGATTGTGGTTCCTTTGCTTGTACAATGGCTACATTGTTATCACAATGCAACGGTATTGGATCAACAATGCTAGGTAACACTCCAAATTCAACATTGAACTTCCTTATCCAAACCGCTTCCTTAGTTTCCTTGGAAGCTGATGTATACTCTTGATTGTGGAATCATTAGTCGTCTCATGTTGGAACTCTTCCAACTGATTGTCCCATCATTCAATGTGAATATGTAACCTGATTGAGATTCGGAGTCATCTCTATCAGATTTGAAGTTGGCATCTGTATACCCCTTCACATGAAGCTGGCTATCTCCATCTCCATATATCAAGAATATATCCTTAGTTCTTCTCAGAAGCATAAGGATATTCTTAATAACCACCAAATAACCCTTCACAGAGGTTTGATGAGTATCGTTCGTGTACTTAAAATATATGATACACTTCAGTTTCGTACACATATCATAAGATTGGAACCATAAGGGATCATACTCCTTATTGTGTCCTCTCATCTTGTGTCTTTGAATACATGGACTTCAATAGGGTGATCCCTTGGGTCATGGGAATAAATCCTTTCTTGGACTGCTCCATGCTTAACTTCTTTAGTATCTTATCTATATATGTAGACTAAGAAAGACCAAGAAGCCTACTAGATCTATCTCTATAGATCTTAATCCTTACTATATAGGTTGCTTCTCCAAGGCCTTTCATGGAGAAATTCATGGATAGAAAAATTTTAACGGATTGTAAGGTTGTGACGTCGTTTCTATAAAAATCTTGTTGGGTTTTGTAGGTGGAAACAATATAGAAACTTTAAAATTTTAGAAAGTAAAACCCATCAAGAAACATCTTGAGGCATCAAAGAGATTCAAAACCAAGAGGAAGCGGGATTTATACCTCTTGTCGGTCTCAAACCGAATCGGAAGGAGTGATCTGTGATGTGAAGAAAAAACCGTATCCTTAGTTTACCTCAACAGTATCGACACGAAAAGTGGAGCGGTAACCTCGAGGGCCTTGGTCACGGGGATAAAGTCTTGGTGCTAGCCAAGCTTAGATCCGAAGAGGGAATTCGAAAACCCGAGTCTCACAAAGAGGAGTTGTTCTTGAATAACACGTTCTCTATCTCAAGAACACTTTTCTTGAGAGGAGTGATCAAAATGAAGGTTTAGGGTTAGGGTTTTCCATAAAGGTCCTTTTATAGGAAAAACCCTTGCCCTTGAAATGTCCAAAGTGCCCCTCTCTTTGAGAGATGATAGGCTACACGCATCCCTATGCGTTATGGCGTGTTCCCTCAAGGCCCTTAAGCCTATGAACAAGCTGGCTTTGTGATCTCGATAGAGCTTTTGATCCCGGGATTCCACTAATCACGTGACATTCCATTATCGAGATTGGTCTCCCTCATATTTGGATCACATCCAAATCCATTTTATACCAGCCCCACACTCTTCTAAGTGTGTGACCCATTAGGTCCCCGGTTATGTTGGCCACTTGATTCAACTATTGAATCAAGCAAGTCATGAGCGGTATTTAGCAACACATCATGACCCCAGGGTGTTCGGTTCGGTGGTCAGACTTCTAACCCTTCTATAGACAATTATCCCGCAATTCATCCTTTCACCAATTTATACCCCGTTCGGTTTCAAGCATGGACAATGTGTAGCTCCTACTAGGTAGCTCTGTACATCAGCACAAGTGATATTAGATCTTGTCCTCAGTTTCATTATTCATGATAATGCACACAGAGGCATTCTTCATGGCATTTCACTATGGCGGAGATTCGAGTAATGATTTAGACAGAGGCCAAGGTATACTCTCCTTTATTGGGAGTGTCAAATCAGCTGTTGGCTGCTCGTACCTTTGAATACTTCAAGCTACTGTCATCATATGAAGGCGTCTCTATTGGCAACAGGAATGAAGTCAAGCATAGAATCCATTCAAGATATCCTTGAGTACCTCAAGTCTAAGGATACTTGCACTATTAACATGATGAGGACTAAAATCATCCTACATATAATAGATAATCCATATGATCGTTTCACTTGGCAAGTCTCAACGTATAGCTACTCTTAGCAAACATCCACATGTAAAACCATGATCATGGTTATAAGATTCACTACTTGATCCGATCACTTAGTATGACATGTGCTAGTATGTCTGGATTAACAATGTCCAGTCTCGTTAATCTATGACTAGGGGATAATTTAGATACTATATAATTGCGTGATAGGAATATTATTATCATGATCTCATCACGATTTCCTTACATGCTATGTTACATATCATGGACTTCATTAATTCTATTAAAGATCTATATCAATTCCAATGTATGAATATCAGTGTGAAGAAGCCTCTAAGGTAACCTGAGGCATTACAACAAGTGCTAAGGCGTGCCTTTAGAGCATACGTAACAAGTAGTATGTCATCCATACTGTCTGAGAACTTGATTGCACTCCACTAACCTTCTTCTACACACAAGGCTCATCTATATTTTGTGAGAAACCAAACTCTTTGATTGTCTCATCAAATTGGATGTTCCCACTCCTAGATGTTTGCTTCAAGCCATAAATGGATCTCTAAAGTTTTCATACTTTACTACCATCTCTAGATGTGAAGGCCTCTAGTTGTATTATATACACAATCTTCGAGAGGTTTCTATTAAGGAAAGTCGTCTTCACGTCAATTTTTCATATCTCATAATTTAGCAATGAGCAAGAATGGCGAAGGTCCTCATAGCTGGGACTAAAGTCTCGTCATAGTCCCAACTCCTTGCCTTTGAGCTTGAAGCCCTTTAGCTACAGGCCTAGTGTTGCTGAAGTAATTACATTTACCTTCCATGTCGATCTTCTTCTTGAAGACTGCCCACCTCTATTGGTTTATCCTTTAGGTGGGTTAACCAAAGTCCACACTTGGTTCTCATACACGGAATCTATTTTTGACTTCATGGCTTCAAGCCATCTATCATATCTAAACTATTCAGAACTTCCTCGTAGATAGTAGGCTCATAATTCATTATGAGCAATACATTTCTATTAAACATAGAAATCGTATTTCTTAAGACAATGCGTATCTACTAAACTTTAGGAAGCGCTTGTGCCCTATATTTCTTATATCAATGGAATTTAGGGCTAAGTTTTTCTCGAACTAATAAATTTAAAATAGAAATATTTATTTGATAGGCTTAAAAATAATTAGTCCTTTTCAAATGATTGTAAAAGCTATGAAACTAATGTTATTTGTTATAATATCTTATCTTGTATAGATTAATATTTTTTGTGCCAGTTAAAGCTTTCATGCATGTAATACCCGAGAAAATTCCAATTTTTGGAAAAAGGGTAAAATCGTAATTTCGATCAAAACCTGAAATTTTTCTAGATCTCGGATGACAAAATGGATTTCACCGTTGGAATCGTCTCGCGAAATCTAGCTAACACGTCGAATTTCGTCGGTGCAGAGCCGATCGGGTACACATTTTTCGAGGCATCGAGTTTCGGGTGCAGAGTAAACGGTTGATGTGACAAAAGTCACATATAACGTAATATCATGTGACCGCGTGTTGCATGAGTAGATAAATGATGGAAATTAGCGGCCGAGGTAGTGTCAAGAATGTCGAAATCCAAAGCTTGAGGTTCATAGATGTCATTTTTTGGAAACTTAAATGATAATAGGACAAAATTTTCAAATAGTGTCATCTCCTACAGGTGAAATTAAGCCAGCGTGAAAAGGGGAGGATCTGAAGCGAGATTTGATTTTTAAGAAGAGCCACTTCTCACAGATTTCTAGGTGATCCGGCCCAGTCGAATTCTTGACGATAAGCAAAAGCTATTCTATGCGGCGAGACAGCGCGTGGGCTCGATTTAAGGGTTTAAACCCAAACTCAGCCTATGCACATGAGATCCATGAATGCTGGCGGCGCGTGCGTCGATCAGGCATCACCGTAAACTCAGAAAGTGCATAACAGCATCTGGCAGCTGTCTTGAGGGATCACGTAGTTTCTTGGGATTAGTGCAGATGCTACGGGAGATTCATTGAGGATTTCTCAGGTCATGACACCTATGAGATTGACCTGGAAGGAGAGTCGAGTTTGATTAAGGATGGCCGATGTGAGGAGGCATTCGAGGGAGTTGAAGGAGACCCCGCCGGCTCCTATCTTGATGTAGTCTCGAAACGAGGGCGGTACACAGTGTATTGTGATGCCTCGAGGGCGGATGGGATGTGTTTGATGCGGTCGGGAGGGTAGCCTTTATGGTTCCGTCAGTTGAAGAATCATGGCGGGGTACCCTTTGCGACATGGAGTTGGCGGCGTAGTCTTCGCGCTTGAGATTTGGCGCCCTTATATGGCGAGTTTGAGGTGTCTTCGGGCCGCGAAAGTGCGAAGTATGTTTTGCATAGCGGGACCTCGAAGCGCAGAGGCGGCCACGGATGGATGGTTTCACAGGGATTATGACTTCACTTTGCATTACCATCACGGTAAGGCAAATGTGGTGAAGCGATCTTGACTTAGTCGAAGTCACGTGGAGTGGCTGGTAACTTCGGGAGTGGCGGATCTTTCGAGGCGTGGGACAATTTGGATTACGATGCAGCGGCGAGGAACGAGAATACGTTAAGAGTTTTAGTAGCTACACCGTCTTTGTTGGCGAGTGATTGAGTCCCGGGGGTGGGGCCCGCGAGATAGTGTCCATCGGGAAGCAAGTGCGGTCAATTATGGGTGACTAGAATTTGGGCCAGATCCACCACGGATGGTAGTCTTCGGTATAGAGGACAGGTAGTGGTTCCCCAATCGACCAATTTGAGAGAGGAGATTCTCAGGAAGTTTCAAATTTGCTCTCGATTTATGCGTTATCGGGTGGCCGCGAAGATGTACGGGATCTTCATCATTAGTCTTCTTTGGAGGCGGAATGAAGAGACACGTAGGGACTTTGTTCGGCGATGTCTCACATGTCGGCGAGTAAAGAGTGAGCACGAGAAGCGGTAGTACGCCGGCCGTGGAAATTGGCCCGGTGGAAGTGGGAGCCGTCCGCGATGGATTTTGTGACCCGCGCACGGACACATAGACATGATGCGGTATGGGTGATAGTGGACCGGCTCATGAAGTCGGCACATTTTTTCTAGCGTCGCGAATGACCTTCACATTGAAGATTCTACGGTTGTATATTCGAGATGGTCGAAACACGCCGTGCGGTATCCATAGTATCGGATAGGGACCCAAGATTTTACGCGCACTTTTGGAAGAGTTTCAATTTTATGGAGCTTCTGGCTGGCGATGAAGTCTGACTTTTCCACCCTCAGACGGATGGAGTGATCTGGGGACTATCAGTGTTAGAGGACATCTTGCGAGCATCGTCCTGGATCATAAGGGTAGTTAGGAAGAGCACTTGCCCTTAGTGGAGTTCGCCTACAACAATAGTTTCTGTCAGGCAATTATCTGAGATGGCACCATATAGAGGCATTGTATGGGAGGCCATGAAGATCACCGTTATGTTGGACCGAGGTGGGAGAGAGCTCCATCACTGGTCCTTATATGATTAGAGATACCTCCGAGAAGGTGAGCTTGATACGACAGCGTCTTCTCACGGCTCAGAGTTGGCAGAAGAGTTATGTAGATGTACGACATCGACCCCTAGAGTTCGAGGTTAGTGATCCGTTTTCTTCGCCAGTGATGCCTAAGAGAGGGTGGTCGGGTTCGGCAATGTGATAAGATATCACTTAGAGATTCATTGGGCCTTTTGAGATACTTTCGAGAGGGTAGGCAGCTGTGCATACGGTTGGCTTGCAGCCCGGCGTAGCGGTGTCCGCGGGGGTATTTCACGTCTCGAGTGCTCGGTATCTTTGGGATCGGCCGTGCGGTGGATTGGGGACCAGTTTAGGTTGACAACGATGGGACCTTCGAGGAGGGACGGTCTGCGTCTGGATAGCCGTGATTAGGTTTTGTGGCCTTAAGGCAGGTGAGGCTAGTGGGTGCTATGGCGGTTGTGGAGTGGAGGAGTTAACGTGGGAGCGGGACACGTCACGGACCACCTATCCCCTTCTTGTTTAGGGATGAGCGTCGTAGTTTAGTCGTTTAATATTTAAATAGCGAGTTTACATGCGTGATGTAGTGCGTTGCATATGCATGTGAGTGATTGTGATTGTCTAGAATTTCGGGGCGAAATTCCTTTTAAGAGGAGAATGTAATACCTGAGAAAATTCCAATTTTTGGAAAAAGGGTAAAATCGTAATTTCGAATTGAGAACCTGAAATTTTTCTAGATCTCGGATGGCCAAGCAGTTTCCGCGTTAGAATCGTCTCGCGAAATCTAGCTAACATGTCGAATTTCATCGAATTTTGAGGCGGTCGAATTTACTTACGTTTTCAAGGCATCGAGTTTTGGGTGCTTAGTAAAATGATGTTTGATGTGACAAAAAATTAGCATATAACATGTCTTTAAATGTGACACATGTTGCATAGTATAGAAATGATGATTGAAATGGACGGTAAGTGAGTGCCAAATGTCGAAAATCAAGCTTGGGGACATAGATGTCATTTTTGGAAACTTAAGTAATGTGGTGAAATTTTAAAATAGTGTGTCTCACTGATTGAAATTAGAAGACAAAGCGTGAGAAGGGGAGGGATCTGGCCCGAGATTTGATTTTCTATAGAGAGAGAGAGCCCCTTCTCTCTAGATTTCTAGACGTCAAGCCAGTGGGTGCGGAGAAGCGAAGCGAAGGCTATTCTACGCGATGAGGGCAACGCGTGGGCTCCAGTTTTAAGGAGTTTCGACAAACTCCGTGAGGTAGGGGTTTCATCCTACTTGTTTTACTCTTGATTTAAGAGCTTTGTTGATGTTTCGATTGGTTTGAGGCCTTGAACGGCCGTTTGATCGGTCCCAAAACTAGGGACCGAAGTGTGAAAAATTATGGTACCCCTTTTGGACAGTCCATGAATGGGTATGGACTGTTTGGGTGCATTGTGTGATAAATTGTGCATTAAGTCATGTGTTGATGCGTATAAGGCCGGAAATGGCCATGAAATTCGGGTTCCCAAAGTGAACCGATGATTGGATGATATGCCGTGAACAGTAACTCGAGGGTTTTACTGTTCATGTGAATAGTGACACGAAGATAAATTTTTGTGTGAAAACGTGTTTGGTCTAGTAATTCAAGTTAGATTGCTGGAAGTGTGATCATTAGCCCGTAGGTTAATTTTTTGATGTAATGGATTGTGAAATTACATGACATGTTTGTGTGATTTAAATTATGTGAATATATGCATGATTATATATTTACATGTGTTATATAATTGTATTGTAATTGGCATCATGCATTCCATATGCATTGGGGCACCCTAGAACATTAGGAGTGAGTGCCTGAGGTGGTTCATTGAGAGAGTGGTTTCGGAGGGTTGACTAACCATTATAATTATTGGAGGGTAGTCCATATAAAATCAATCGTCGGAGTCGGCCCAATTGATATACATCGGAGGGTTGTCCACTAAATAGATCATCGAAGTCGGTCCACTACTTATATCGAAGGGTATCACAATTAAAGCTCAAATATCTTTGTTTTGAAAAATAATGTTTCTCATCGTGCTTTAGGTAAGTGTGAAATTCGGTGAATTTCGAGGTATGAGTTGTTCGAGTAGACATTAGTAGGATCATGCATTTACTTGAATGTATGTTTCGTGGAGCATTGCATGCATAGGTGGAGAGTAACCCATTTAGGGTGATTCCACTCTTGGGCGATAGCTTCGCCTGTGTCTATTATTTTCAGTACGTGAGAATCGCTCGAGGAGACTAGCCATCCTGTGAGGTCGCTTTTAGAAGAAAGTCTGGGTCAGGGCTTTGGTTTTGTTATGTGCCACATGTATTAGAACTCTAAGTGAGCTCATATATGATACAAGGATAATTTTATTACCTCTTGGAAACTATTGTATATAGTTGGGATTTATTTGATGAGTATTGCTCAGGCCCAAGTGTCGCTTTACTTATATATATGTCATATTGAACTATTCGGGATAGGCTCGTTTTCAAGTGTAGTTCTCGCACAAAGCTGAGACTCATCGATTTTCGTGAATAATGCCTGCTAATCTGACGCTCACGTAGTATTCCGCGGCTGACGAGTAGTCAACGGACCCCCGGGATTTGGGGCGTCACAATGCATGTAGATAATATGAATTTAAGATTATACAAAGATCCACTATTCATCTACTATACAATGGAAAATATTATTGAGGTGGAATATTATGATATGTAATCGTTTCAAATATTCTATCTTGATGTTTCTTAATTCCTTGTATCCATATCTTAATAATTTGATTTGATTATATATATACAAAGCCTTATCAAGGCAAGATTATCTTTAATTTAAAGAAAATGATTAATTTTTCATTATATATTAAAAAAATTAAATAAACGAGATCATGTAATTTATAAAGAATGGTACAAATATTCTATATGAATATCAATATTTAATTATAAGAAAGTTTATCAAACAAGTAAAAGCTTTGCACTTATCCTTTCATCAAACCCTCACATCAAGTCCATGAAATCTACATGAACACTAGATAGCTATAATACTAGCTATAATGATTTTGTTTTCTTGGTATGACAAGGAAACTAACAACTCCACCCGTACGGACATCATACTAGCTATAATGTTTAGTTTAGTATAAAATTATTGTATATTAATATAAACTTTATTATATTAAAATATTTATTCATATATTGTACAATGTAAAAATGGCTTACAAAAATGTGTATTTCACTTATCATATTTTGTTATATATGATTTATCAATTTCTTAAATAGTTGAAGTACATGATTTGAGCAAAATTAAAATTACAGTTTCTAATTTATTTAGACATTACGTAATATAGAAGAGGGTAATAATAATAATAATAATTATTATTATTATTATTATTATTAGAATTTACATTTATTTTATTTACTCTTGTATCATAGACCTTTTAATATTGTATTATAAACCCATTGTGTATTTTTTTTCTTAATATAGTGATTTAAAATATATGTATGTAAAGCATTTCTTTATATTTAATACATGCAACTCTTAGTGTTGCCTACATCATCTTGTTAAAACGATTTAGTATAATAATTACATATTTGTCAAACCACCATTTCTTTTATTATATCATGGCAAAAAAATAGAACAGGGATAAAGGATAAAAATAAATTATCATTGAAAAAGGAATCTAAATATTAACATAAATAAATTTTATTTTTATTTTTCGTAAAGATGAACTTTTATCCTATTAGATTCTTTATATATATATATATATATATATATATATATATATATATATATATATATATAGTATATATATATATATATATATATATATATATATTTATTCCAAGCATCAAGTATCCAGGTGGCTCATGGCCTGCCTGCCCCTCTAACCAACCAGCCTACAAATTTCAATGGCCCCGACTCACCAGGCCCAAAACCTCGGGCCAGCCCAAACGTCCTAAAAATTTTCCAAGCCAAAACTCACCCGACCTAAGAACGCGCCCGGAGAACTTTCTGCCGAGTACCCGGGGCGCCTTTATCCCAGATGCCTCCTTCCCGACGACCGTGCCCCAGACACACCACTCCTGATGCCTCCTTTCTCGATCAGCAACTTCACCAAACGAAACCCGCCAACCTGGCCAACGCATCATGTCAAGATAGTGCTAAGTGTCAAAATCCAAACTCAGGACATGGAATAATTAATGTTTAATGAGATAATAAGACAAATTTTGAATAGTGGTCATCTTCTCAAATTGAAAAGCCAAAAACGTGCAGGAGAGGAGGAGGAGATGCAGTAGCTTAGGTTTTGATGTTTTGGAGAGAGAGGGGAGCGACTTCTCTCTAGGATTCCACGATCGACCATCGGTTTTCGACAGCAAGAAAGAAGTCGTTTACGGCGAGGGTCACGCGTGGCACCACTTGGTGGAGTTCGACAACTCCAAGAGTTAGGATCTTTTCCTACTTGTGTTAATCCTGCTTAAGAACCATGTAAATACAGGAACGCTCGTGTTTGTTTTAAATGGGTGAACCCTGGCCTCAAAAGCTTGAACCGAGCGGAGAAAATTCCTATTTTGTGTGGTCGTGAACAAGAACCCGAGGGATTTGCATCGCTCATGTGAATAAAGGACACGAATATTTTTGTGTGAATTTTATGATGTCAAGCGACATTCAAAATGAATTAAGCCAGGTTTGTTAATTAGCCCAATGCGGAGCTAATTTCGTGAAATTTGGCCGCGGGTAATTGCATTTACTACGACATGTGATTTAAATTATGTTAATATATATGCATGTGAATATATTAGCATGAATGTGTGGTATTTGGCATCATGCATTTCATATGCACTCGCACTAGAATATTAGGTGCAGTGCAGCGACATGAAATGAAACGAAATGAAAATGCTCGTGGAAAGGAATTTCGACTGAAGATTTTCCTGGGAGAATCTGTCGAGATCTGTCTCAACAATTCACGCTAGAGGGCCCATGAATTGTTTAGAAGGTTCTCCAACACATTCGCCTAGAGGGTGGTCCAATAGTTTTACCAAACTGTGAGGTGTTTTCAAAAACAAATAGCTTTGTTTTGAAAACTCGTGATTTACTCGCAGATTCTTAGGCATATGTGAGGAGTCATGAGGACTCCTGAGACATGGGTTACCAATGTATTATCCGAGTAGGTTCATGAAATTGCTTGAATGTGGTCGTTGCCATGCATGTGCACTTAGTGGGAGCAACCATGTAGGGAAATTATTCTACTAGGCTTTGCTCATCATGTCGAGGGATCACTATTTCATGCATGTGAGCGACGGAAGGAGGCACTCACTGAGGTCGTTTCGAGAAGAAAAGCCGACTTCGTGGTTTTGATTTTGTATATCATGTATTAGAATAGTAAATTTTAATATGTTGAATTAAGAGTGGTTTATCAACTCTGGGTATAGCCGTGCATATTGACGAGTATTGTCAGACGGGCCCAAGTGGCCGCTTTTACTTATGTATATGTCTTGGTGATGTTAATGTCGACGTGTCAGAGGTTTTCGCAGCCCCCGCACAAAGGAGACTGCCCGATTCGTGGAGGGTGTCTCCAAGTTACCCGACATTCACGAGTATTCCGCTGTCGACGGAGTCATTAACCTGACACCTTGGCTGGGGCGTCATACCGTATCGTGAAGCTTAGGCATGTACGACACCTAGTGGAGCCGTCTAGGGGTATTCATAGTTTAAATTCCGATACCACTTTCTCAACTTGGCACGCAGCTTAGGTATACGAGTACTAGGGCTCGGGGGACTCGGGGCTTAGGCCATAGTCATTAAAGTGTAAGAACATCACAACATTATACCGATGTCGATACTGTGGTTATAGCTTAGCATCTAAGTTGTGTATGTGGATACCTAGACAATCACAAGACAGATTAGAACACTACATGCACCGTGTTTTACAGGATTGTGCATTGTCAGGATTGATGTGGGAATGGTGCATAACATGAATTGTTATGAATTGTGATTGAAATCAGGTGCTTAGGTAAATAGCACATGGGAAAAAATAAAATGTCGAACACTAGGCTCCAGAAAATATAAACTCAGTGTTCGAGAAAATCTGACAAAAATGTCCTTAATTAAATGAAAATAATAATAATAATAATAATAATAATGGATAAAATAAATTTTAAGAAATTTATTTGATTTATCGGGAAATATATATATATATATATATATATATATATATATTTTTTTGGGAGGTTTTCTAGTAGTAGGAAAGTGAAGAAAAAAAAATAATGAGTATTTTTCTAAGGTTTTTACAAAGGTAAATCGAAGAAAATAAATAAAATAAATTTTTCAAAATTTATTTGGGTGTACTGGAAAATGAAAAAAAAAAAAATATATATATATATATATATATATATATATATATATATATATATATATATATATATATATATATATATATATATATATATATATATATACGTGTGTGTGTGTGTGTGTGTGTGTGTGTGTGTGTGTGTGTGTGTGTGTATGTATATATTTTTGGGTAGTTTTCCAAGAAGGTGTGTGAAAAAATGAAGGAAAAAAAAAAACTGGCTTAACTCTGACGGGCTATTGCTCAACTAGGTCACATACGCGAATCAGACGTGATTACAGCGCATGGCGCAAATGGGTCGGAGCTACGTCACGACACAATCTGGCCAGATCGTGACAGCGGCGGCTCGACTGAGCCGAGGCGGTGTCACGACACAACGCCATCACACAGAGCCGCGGATCGGGCGCCGAAGGGTCAGGTCACGATACGCCTTCAGACGTGACGTTTCGACGCCTTGTCGAGGGCGCGTCATGATACAACTCAACTGTATCGCAAGTGATTGCAATATGGTCGTCGGGTCGTGTCGCGATACGCACGAATAATCTACCGGGGAAGCACTACGACATGGCACAAGGAGCTGGGCGATGCTACATAAGACAGCCGACACGGGGCCGCCTGTGCCATGACAAGGCCTGGCAGCCCGCGACATTCCGCGGGCAGCTGTGCGGCACGGCGCTGCTAGCCGGGCAAGGTGCACCGTGACGCCCCAAAACCGTGTCCGCCACAACCCGTCAACCCGCTGAATACTTGCGGTACGGTAACCCGACACCACTCATGAAAATCGGCAGTCTCCTTCAGACGGAGTTTCTACCCAAATACAAAACATGTCCCAAACAGCCTAATATGACCACACAGGTCCATATACAATTAAATGAGTAAAATGACCACTGAGCCCCTCAGATATTAATACTACAACAAACATATCCAACCAAAATATACTACATGTCATACCTAATCCAAATACATTCAACCAATTAGTTTACGGGTTCAAGAGTTATACATTACTCTTAATACAAATACATATTAAAATCTACAATTCTAATACATATTAAACCAAAAACCATCAAAGCCACAACCCGGTTTTCTTCAAAATCACCCTCTAATATGAATCGTCTCCTCGAACGCTCCCTGTACCTGAAAAATATTCCCTCGACAAAGTGAGCTAATGCCAGTAGTGGAATCACCCTAAATGGGTTACTCCCCACCTAAGTGCATATGCAATGATCCTATGTAAACACACATTCAAGCAAATTCGTGATCCGCTCTGGAATGTCTAAATGCCCGTCTCGTGTCTCGAGTCCTCACCGACTCTCACACTTGCCTAAGCTATGTATGAGAAAACATCGCTTTCAAACAAAACTCTGTTTTTGAAAATACACCACCGAAGTGCCCAGAAAATACGGGACTGCCCTCCAAGGCTTAATGTGTCGAGAACCTTCCAAAACAATACACGGGCTCCTCCGACGTGTAATTTAGACTATCTCCCAAACACCATTCTTCTGAAAAATCATCCCGTGAAATTCCTTTCGCAACCATGTTCATTTTTCTCAAACCCGCGTGGTAATGCACTCACACATACCTAATCCTCTCTAGGTTACACAATGTATATGAAAATGCATTATGTCATTTCATGTCATTCATGCTAATGTATTCACATACGAGTTATATTAACATATTTAAATCACATATAACATGTTATGTAATTTCACACACTTACAAATTTTCGTCAATCATCACCCAAATTAACTCACTGAGCTAATCACAAACTCATCTCCACGATTTAAAACACACAATTATATTCATATAATCGCGACCTCATGCTACACAAAGTTCATGCATTAACCTATTCATTTCCGTTACAAATCAATCCATTACACAAAATTAGCTCACGTGGGCTAATTGAACGAACACGAGCAACTAATTTGAATCACTCAATCAAAACAACATTTTTCACAAAAATATTTCATGTCACTATTCACATGAACAAGAAACCTCGGGTTATCGCTCACGGCCACTACCCAACACTCTGCTCCACTTTAGAACTCCAATTCATGGCCATTCCCTACCATACATACCAAAGCACAATTTATGGCATAAATTATACCATTAGGCACCCAAACAGTCCGTGGATAGTCACGGACTGTCCAATTGGGTTTCAAAATTTTTCCCACTTCGGTCCCAAGTTTTGGGACCGATCAAACGGTCGTTCAAGGCCTCAAACCAACCGAATCATCAACAAAACACTTAAATCAAGAGTAAAACAAGTAGGATAAAACCCCTACCTCACGGAGTTTGTCGAAACTCCTTAAAACCGGTACCCACGCGAAGCTCTCGCTGCGTAGAACCGCTTTGCTTCTTCCTCCGAAGAATTCCGACAATCGGATTAGCCAGAAATCTAGAGAGAAGTGGCTTACTCTCTCTCTAAAATTGAAACTTGCTACCGGAAGTCCTTTCTCCCTTCTTCACGTTTTTTCTCCCCTTTAATTGTAGGAGATGAGACACTATTCGACTTTTGTCCTATTATCACAAGAAATTCCAAATGTCATCCATGCCCCCTTTGCTTGGATTTTGACACGTGGCACAATCTCGGCCGTCCGTTTCCATCACCTCTCTACTCATACAACTTATGTCACATGAGTACATGTTATATGTGACTTTTGTCACATCAAATTTCGTTTTACGACACCCGATACTCGGTGTCTCGAAAAACGTGCAAATTTTGACTGTCTCGGAATTCCACGAAATTCAACGTGTTAGCTAGATTTTGTGAGACGATTCCAACGGTGAAATCTGCTTCATCATCCGAGATCTAGAAAAATTTTGGATTTTTACCGAAATTACGATTTTACCCTTTTTCCAAAAAATTGGATTTTCTCGGGGTTTCACATGCATACTGTGCACTTGTCCTAGTTTTCGACTCAATGCACTATTTCTCTGAAATATCGTCAGACACTGTTTCGCCAAGATTTTTTTTTTTAAATAATAAAAATAAAATAAAAATAAAATAAAATAAAATGAGATAAAATCTTTAAATGAAATTTTCAAAAACAAAATTTTTGTTGCTTAATATGATTTGGATACATTGAATTAATCGGTTTTACATTGCCTATAAATGCATGGACATTATGTATGGAATATTTCAGATATGAATAGTGTCTCTGTGGCTGATTAAGCCTGTAGATACCGCATTGAAATTTAATCAAGCATTCGACATGTGTAGATGACTATTCAAGGGCGAGACGAGGGCGTCACGGCGGTATCGGTCGTGCACCACCCGCTTGACCAAAGAAGCTTTTGTCGAGGCCGTGAAGGATTGCGCTGCCAAGCACAGACATGCTTCAGGCACAGCGAACTGTATGGGTCAAATGACCTCGACAGCTAATACCGCCTCCAATGGTTAGAGGAGGAGTGGACTCGAGGGTCAGGACCACTATGACCACAGAGGGAGAGGTAGATGTTATGCGAGGCATCCAAGATATGGGTGCTGGTACTAAGAGGAAGAAATATCCATCTTCTTCCAACCAGGGAAAGAAACAGAAGACTTATATTTCCCGCATTTAATCTCTCAAAGACAAAACTATATATTAAGACTAAAGTTGGATGGGTATTTGTCGTAGGTAGGATATAAGATTTTACCGATACTGGACTTCTGGTGACTGCCTAAGGAGGCGTAAATCCTGGCCGTATGGGACATCTCGCCTCCCAATCATCGCTGAGACGAAGTTGTGGCTGCCATCATGACGGGCGATGCACGCAATACCATCGGGCCAAGATCCCGAATACATGAGAGGGATTACCCTGCAGACAAGATCCCAAGGTTTTGGGACAACGCAGTCCCAATCAGCGATAGGACAGGAGAGGACACGGTTTGTTCCTCCACCCCCTAGTATGGGTCAAGGGAACCAAGACGGGCTCCAGCAGGCCACACCCAAAGACTAGTACTTCGCAGACGGCCACATGTGCCGGGTGGCAGAGCGTAGTCGAGTCGAGCAATGTGGATTTACAGCAGAGAAGTTCAGTCAGCCGGGCGATGACGGTTACCATCGCCGCCACTGGGCATATGAGGCGAGATCGGTCCCGAGGCAAAGGCCTCATGGTACGCAGGCCGAAAGCATGTAGATCACCGACATGCAGGTACGCGACACTCAGATTTGCTTAACGCATCATGTTCATTAATGCATTCAGGTGATAGGTCTGGGGCTTAGAGGTCGAGGCCTTGTGAGAAGCCGTGTGTATGTTCTTCCTAGGACGCTGGCAGAGAGCCGACCTGATTGTGCCCGGATTATGAGTCAGTGGATCTCCCCAGATTCTCGTCGTGGTGGACTCCCCAAGATCTGGGGTGTCACAAGATGGCATCACCGCGCTCATGTGCACTGTGAACATCGCACGAGTCGGGTGGGTACATGGTATGGTCATTCACCACGCGCGAGTGTGGGCTGGCTTGTTCGGGATCACGTCCAATGAAGACTCAGTTCGAATCAGAAATGAAGAGTACTAAAGTGTGTCATAAAGCAAGAAGGGGGCCATAATCCCCTAAGGTGAGAAATCCGAGTTAGTGAAGTGAGACCAGTGAGTATCCGGGAAGGTCCCGTGTGGGTGTAAGAGACCCAGAGATGTCCTAAATTTCAGGTGGGTGTAAGAGACTGGGAGCCATCCCAAATTTCTGTGTGAGTGTAAGAGACCCGAGGAGCTATCCCAAATTTCTGTGTGGGTGTAAGAGACCGAGGAGTTATCCCGAATTTTTGTGTGGGTGTAAGAGACCCGGGGAGCTATCCCAAATTTCTCAGATGGGTAAGAGACCCGTGGAGAAATCCAAAATTTCTATGTGGGTGTAAGAGACCCGGAGCTATCTAAATTTTTTCAGGGGTGTAAGAGACCCGTGGAGAAACCAAATTTCGTGGGTGTAAGAGACCGGGGAGCTATCCCAAATTTCGTGGTGGGTAAGAGACCCGGAGAAGTCCCAAATTTCAGGGCAGACTAGGAGTTATCCAAAATTTCGTGTCGTAAGAGACCCGTGAGATATCCGAAATTCTGCGGTGTGAAATGCAAGAGGCCTCAGCAGGCCGAAAAGTTATGTTGCCCGAGAGAGGAAACACACGGTCATGTTATCATGAAGACTTAGAGTCGAAAGTGATGTGAGCCTGGGAGTGACTCGAGATGAAAACACACCTGGCCATGGTTATCATACGTAGACTTAGAGTTGAGGATAGGAGTCGAGTGACTTTAGATTTGGATACCTTGAAAATTCGTATCAGGTCGTTGTTTCCAGCGCTCTAGATATGGATGTCATTCATGACATGGACTAGGTTGACTGGCCCATTAGATCACTGATCGCGACTGGGAAGAAGGCCAGACACCGCTGCGGGTTACGTAGGTTACATGTTGTATGGATTATATATATGAGGACATGCTACGAGCATGCGTCCTGGATCATAAGGGTAGCTGGGAAGAGCATTTGCCCTTAGTGGAATTCGCCTATAACACGCTTATCGCTTCAGATACAAATGGCACCATATGAGGTATCTCGGCTGAGGCCATGCGCATCACGCTGATATGTCGGGACCGGGCGCGGGCGTAGCTTCCATCAATGGTCCCGATTTGATCGAGACACCTCCTCGAGAAGGTGAGCTTGATACGACAAAGATCTTCACCGCCAGCTCTGGTAAGAGCTATGTTGATGTACGACGCCGACCCTAGAGTTCGAGGTCGAGATCAAGACTTCAAGGTGATGCCTAAGAGAGAGTGGTCAGTTCCTCAAGTAGTTTAGAAAGCTATCGCCAGGTTACTGGGCCCCCGAGATACTCGAGGGTAGCACGTAGCTGCATCAGTTGGCTTTACCGCCCCAAAGATGTGTCCACAAGGTACTTTCACGCCTCCATGCTCCGAGGTACACCCGCATCCAAATTATGTAAATGATCGGGGGAGAGATCGAGTTGACACCGATGGGACCTTCGAGGAGGGACCAAGCAGTATTTTGATAGCCGTGATCGGGTTTTGCGACGCAAGACCGTGAGGCTAGTGAGGGTGCTATGATGCACTGCGGGAGTGAGGAGTCAACGCCGGAGCGAGGACACAATGCGCCACCTATCCCTTCTTCTTGCTTAGAACGTAAGGTACGTGGTTTATCGCTTAATATTTAAAATGACTGCTTACATGCATGGTAGAGTGCACGTTGCATATGTATGTGTTTTGTAGTGATTGTACGTAATTTCGTGATCAAATTTTTAAGGAGGAGAATGTAAGACCGAGAAAATTCCACTTTCTAAAATGGTAAAATGGTCATTTCGTAAAATCAAATTTTTCTAGATCTCGATGATGAAACGATTTCACCGTTTGGAATCATCTCACGAAATCTAGCTAACACGGTGAATTTCGTCGACTTCGAGACAATAATTTTCACGCTTCGAGGAAATCGGGTGTCGGTGTCGAACGACATGATGTGACAAAGGTCACCTATAACATGTACTCTTGTGACACATGTTGCAAGATTTGAGAGATGATGGAACAAGACACGGTGGATAGTGCCAAGTGTTAAAAAATCATAGTGGCTATCTTCTCAAATTGAAAAGCCAAAACGCTACAGGGAGAGGAGGAGGAGATGCAAGACTTAGGTTTCGATGTGTTTTTGGGAGGGAGAGGGAGGGTTTCCTCTTCTGTGGTTCCGAATGATTAGACTCATCGATTTTTGACTCCGAAAGCAAGAAGGAAAGTTGTTCTACGCTGCGAGGGCTACGCGTGGGCACCAATTTGGTGGAGTTCCGACAACTCAAAGAGTTAGGGATCTTTTCCTACTTGTGTTAATCCGCTGCAAGAATCCATGTAAATGGTTGTGGAACGTTCGAGGTCGTTTTAAATTGAACCTCATTCTCAAAAGCTTTGAACAAAGTGGAGAAAATCTCTATTTTGTGTGGTCGCGGAACAAGAACTCCGAGGGTTTTACTATTCATGTGAATAGTGACACAAATATTTTTTGCAGGTGAATTTTATGATGTCGAGTGATTCAAAATGAATTGCTTCAGGTTTCACTAGCCCATGAGCTAATTTTGCAAATTGGTTGTGAATTTGCATGACATGATTATGCGATTTAAATTATGTTAATATATATGCATATGAATATATTAGCATGAATGTGGAATGGGGGCATCATGCATTCCATATGCAATCGGGCAAAATTTCTAGAATATTGTGAGTGCATGACATGAATGAAACGAAAATGAAAATGTTTGTGAAAGGAATTCTTACTGAAGATTTTCCTGAGAATCATGTCGGGAGATTGTCCACCACGTCTGAGGGGCCTATGAATCGCTTTAGGAAGGTTCTCCAACACATTCGCCGAGAGGGTAGTCCAATGTTTTTACCGAAACTCGGTAGTGTGTTTTCAAGAACAAACAGCTTTTGTTTTGAAACTGTGATTTTACTCACATTCTACTAGGCATACTGAGGGAGTCAATGAGGACTCGAGACATACAGTCAAGTGTAGACATTCGAGTAGGTTCATGAAATTGCTTGAATGTGGTTGTTCGCATGCATGTGCACTTAGCTGGAGTAACCCATGTAGGAAATTATCTTTACTGGGCTTTGCTCACTCCCGCCGAGGATCACTATTTCGGCAATGTGGAGAGATCGGGAAGGCGCACTCACTAGAGGCCAAGCTGAGAAGAAAGCCGACTTGTGGCTTTGATTTTGTATAACATGTATTAGAATAGTAAATTTTAATATATGTTGAATTAAGAGTGGTTTATCAACTCTTGAATTATGGTATATAGTTGGTGTATATTGATGAGTATTATCGTATACCCAAGTGGGCCGCTTTTATCATGTATATGTCTTATGATGTCGATGTCGGGACAGTTGTAGTTTTGCAGACATCCTCGCATTAAAGGAGATCATCGATTGGTGGATGTGGCTCGTTACTCATTTACGAGTGCATTCCACTAAGGATTCTGTCAAATCTGACACCTCTAAGGCTTTGGAGTGTCACATTATCAAACAAGCAAAAGCTGCACTTATCCTTCATCAAACCCTCACATCAAGTCCATGAAATCTACATGAACACTGGGTATGACAAGAAAAACTATTGATGATACAAGAAAACTAACAACTCCATCCAATGTACGACATCATACTAGCTACAATGTTTAGTTTAGTATAAAATTATATATTAAATATAAATTTTATTATAATAAAATATAATTATATTAAAATATTTTATCTATATATTGTACAATATGTAAAAGAAATGGCTACAAAATTTGTAATTCACTTATCATATTTCATATATATGATTTATCAATTTCATTAAGTACATGATTTTTGGTTAAAATTAAAATCATGCCTTTCTCAATTTATTTAGACACATGCAATATATTATAATAATAATAATTATTATTATTTTTATAATTTACATTTATTTTATTTACTCTTGTATCATAGACCTTGTGACGCCCAAACCCTGGGTTATCAGAGACCCGAGAAAATTCCAATTTTCGAAAATGGCAAAATCGCTATTTCGGTCAAACTGAATTTTTCTAGATCTCGATGCACAAAACTAATTTCACCGTTGGAATCGCTCGCCAAATCTAGCTACCACGTCATCTCTTCGTCAATTCGAGACGCTAATTTGCACGCTGAGGCACCGTATCGGTACCATAAAACGACATGTGATGTGACAAAAGTCACCTATTACATGTACTCATGTGACACATGTTGCATGAGTAGAGAAATGGTGGAAATTGATGGTCAAGATAGTGTCAAGTGTCAAAATCCAAGACTCGAGGACATGGATGGCTAAATGAAAGTTTATGAGAGTAAGGACAAAAGATGAATAGTGATCATCTTCTCCATTTAATTGAAAGCCAAAATGTGCAGGAGAGGAGACGGATGCAGTAGCTTAGTTTTTCATCTTTCTAGCAAGAGAGAGAGCCACTTCTCTCTAAATTTACAGCCATTCGAACCGTCTGTTGACGGAGTAAGAAGGAAATTTGCTCTACGCAGCGAGAGCTACGCGTGGACACCAATTTGGTGGAGTTCCGACAACTCCAAGAGGTAGGGATATTTTCCTACTTGCGTTAATCTTTGGCTAAGAGCCATGTAAATGGTTAAGAATGTTCCGAGGCTTGTTTTAGCCGTAAACTCGGTCTCAAAAGCTTTGAACCGAGTGGAGAAAATTCCTATTTGTGTGGTCGTGAATAGTAACCCGAGGTTTCACTGTTCATGTGAATAGTGACACGTGATTTTTGATGTGAATTTTTATGATGTTAAGTTATTCAAAATGAATTACTTGTAAATAATTAGCCCATGTGAGCTAATTTTGGTGTTATCAAGTTGCAAATTGAATAACATGAATTGCTTCTGGAAGTTAATCAAGTTAATGTATACATATTAAATATATTAGCATAAATTGTTTGGAATTAGCACAATGCATTCCATATGCATTGGGGCACCCTAGAATATTAGAAGTGAGTGCATGACACGAAAATGAAAGAAAAACGAAAATGTTTGTGAAAGGAATTTAAATGGATGATTTTCCGTGAGAATCAGGTTTTGGAGATGTCCAACAATTACACGCTCTGAGGAGCCCATGAACTGCTTAGGAAGGTTCTCTAACACATTCGCCTGAGGGTAGTCCAATACTTTTATTTGGGGCCTTAGTGTGAGTTTTCGAGAACAAATAGTTTTTGTTTTGAAAACGGTGATTTTACTCGCATTCGCTGTGCATATGTGAGGAGCCTGAGGACTCGAGACATGGGTCTGGGGCATGCACATTCGAGTAGGTTCATGAAATTGCTTGAATGTGATTGTTTGCCATGACATGTGCACTTAGGTGAGGAGTAACCCATGTAGGAAATTATCGCTACTAGGCTTTGCTCACCCTGTCGAGGGATCACCATTTCAGCAGGCGTAGAGTGCACATGACTCGCTACCGCTAAAGGCCACATTTGTAAGAAAGCCATATCATGCTTTGGGTATTCGTTTTGTATAACATGTATTAAAATTGTAAACTTTTGATATATGTTTGGTAAGAGTGATTTATTAACTCTGAAACTATTGTATATAGTCGGGATATATTTTGTGAGTGATTTATGCAGGCCCAAGTGGCCAGCTTATTTTACTCGTGATAAATCCCAGGTGATCATTGTTGATTATCGGGACAAGCCAGACCTCGGGGTAGAGCTCCCGTACAAAGGAGACTCTCGCCCACCCTCAGAGGAAGCTGGGTTACCCGACATTCACGAAAGTATTCGCGGTCGATATCACACCACCCCTGCTCAAAAGTCATACTGGGTATCGTAGCCTAGGTTTATAAATACTCTGTATTTAGTGTCAATAGTTAGGTATACGATTACCTAGGACATGATGGGCACGTTAGCTCACACATTCCTCAGGCACTTTGGTGATTGATGCGTGAATGGTGTGTATAACATGGATTGTTATGTGTCAGGTGTATGATCGGGTATGCTCTGGTCAAGAGTATTGAGAGAAAACAATAACACTGTGGTCGTAGAAAATGTAACCTTAGGTGTTCAAAATTTTTGAACAAAATGGTCCATAATTAAATGAAAAAAAAATGATAAAATAGATTTCAATAAATTTATTCGTTATTGAAATGAAAAAAATAATATATATTTTTTTTCGGGAGGTTTTCCAAGAAGGGGGAATGAGGAAAAATATGATGTGAAGAAAGAAGGTTTCTACGATTGTGTAAAACTAGAGAAGAAAAATGAATAAAATAAATTTTTAATAAATTTATTTGGTTTACTAGAAAATGAGAAAATATATATATAATAACATTTTTTTTGGGTAGTTTGTTTTCGATGCATGAATAAGAAAAAAATAAATAAAATCTACAAAAATAAAAAATATTTTTAAAATGAAATTTTCTAAAATAAAATTTTTGTTGTTGATTTTGATTTGATATATTGAATTATCGTCTTGCAATTCCTATGAATGCATGGACATTGTGCATAAAATATTTTTTCTGTATATGAATAGTGTCTAGAAATTTGTGTTTACGCCTTGGAATCTTGCATTGGATATTAACTTGCAATTTGACACGTGTAGATGGCTAGTCGAGGCGGGGCACGGTAAGAGGGGCGTCGCGGTGCGGTCGAGCACCACCCGGTGTTGATCGATGGAGGCCTTTGTTGAAATTTTGTAGAGATTCTGCGGTCGCCCACGTATCGCACGGGCATGTGCGATAGTGAGCAGAGGCGGGTCGAGCGACCTCCGGCGTTTAAGTACATCGTCCTCAATGGTTAGAGGAGAAGTGGACTCTAAAATTCGAACGACTATGACCACGGAGAGGTAGATCTTATGCGAGGCATGTAAGACAGAAATTCCCAATTTATGGAAAATGATTAAGTGTAATTTCGGTAAAAAATTCAAAATTATTCTCTAGTCTCGGATGGAGAAAGCAGTTCATAGTTAGGTCGATCTTGCAAAATCTAGCTACCGTCGAATTTCGGTCGGGTCGAACGAATTAGAGATTTACTGCGTTTTTCGAACATCGGGTTTCGGTCTTGGGAAAACGACTTGGTGTGACAAAAGTCGCGTGTTGCGTAATTAAATTGAGTGGAAATGGATGGTAGGGATAGTCTTAGAATGGCAAAATCCAGAATAAGGACAAAATTGGCATTAATGAAATTGTTAAAGTTGGATAATAAGGCGAAAAAGTGAATAGTACTCATCTTATCAGAATTAAAGGAAAACGTGAAAACAAAAAGGAAGAAAAAAGATGTAGAAGGTTTGAATTCGTTTTAGTGAGAGGTATATTGCTTCTCCCAAATTCCGTTAAATCCGACCATCGGAGTGCGGAGACGAAGGAAAGTTCTTCTACGTGAAGGAGCTGCGCGTGAGGCGGTTTTAAGAGTTTCGTCAAATTCAGGTAGGGATTTTACTATCACTGCCCAGGTTTTAAGCTTTATTTAAGTGTTTTGTAATGTTTCGGATGGTTTGAGATATTAAGCGGCCGTTTGATCGGTTCCAAATCTTGGGCAGGGTGAAATTTTGAAACCCATTGGACCGGTCGTGGTAACTCACGAACTGTTTTGGGTTGCTGGATTTGTGCATTTATGCTATAAATGATGCTTTGATGTGTATAAAGTAGGAAATGGCCTTGAAATTCGAGTTCACAAAGAGTGAGCAGATGATTAGTGAAATTTATGGAGCCCCGGATACCTTGATCGTGACAAAAAAAAGCTATGTAGGGCACATTTGGGTGTTTATTTCATAAATTTATGAAATAAATCTTGTGTTGATGGTATGAAGTAGGGAATGGCTTGGTGTGTGGAGAAAATGTAATGTAGCGAGTGAGCTGCGAATAGTAACGAGGGGTTTCAGCACATTCGAGAATAGTGTTCACAAAATAATTTTTGTGAAATAATGTGTTTAGTTGAGTAATTCAAATCGAATTGCTCGTGTTGGATAATTAGCCCAAGTGAGCTAATTTTTGGTGTAATGGATTGTGAAATTACATAACATGTTTGTGTGATTAAATTGTGTAAATGTATATCATGTTATATATATTTGCATTTGTTATATGAATTGTATTGGAATTGACATCATGCATTCCATCTGCGCTGGGGCACCCTAGAAAAATAGGAGTGAGTGCAGGACGTGATTCTTGAGAGAATGGTTTCGGAGGGTTAACTAAAAATAATAATTATCGGAGGGTAGTCATATAAAATATCAATCGTCGAGTCGGCCCCGATTGATATACATCGGAGGAGGTTGTCCACTTAAATATAACATCGAGGTGGTCCATTACTTATATCGGAGGAGTTTGTCCGTAAATAAAAACAAACATCTTTGTTGAAAATAAGGTTTCTCATCACGTGGCTTAGGCGAGTGTGAGGAGTCGATTAAGGACTCGGGATATGAGTTGATCATATAGACATTCAAGTAGGATCAACGCATTTACTTTCGAATGTATGTTTTCATTGGGCATTGCATATGCCTTAAGTGAGTAGCCCGATTAGGGTGATTCCACTGCGAGCGATGCTTCGCCTTTGTGAGGATATTATTTTTCGGTCTGGGGCGCACGAGAGACGGCTCATCATCAGGGCCGCTTTAGAAGAAAGTCGGGTTGTGGCTTTGGTTTTATTATCATACATGTATTAGAATTCTAAATTTTTGATATATGTTTGTATAAGAATTAATTATCAACTCTTGAACCATGAGATATGTATTTGGTTGGGATATATTGGTTGAGTGATGCGGGGCTAGTGGCCATTATTTACTCTCATTTGGACTCTGTCTTGAGTCGTTGGATGTGTTGGGACGGGTTATGTACTAAGGGTAGGCTCAGTACAAAGGGCTGCGTTTTCATATGAAGATATCGAGCAAAAAAAAAAAAAGACATTCGTAGTGTTCTAGCGGGTTGGGTAGTGGACCTCGGGATTTGGGGCGTCCTGAGCATCAGGGATATGGGTGCTGGTACTAAGAGGAAGGGAGATCAACCTTCTTCTAGTTCGAGAAAGAAGCAGAAGGCTTCAAGTTCGCAAGGGTTCCGAGCCCGGTTGTCGAGACCCCCCGGGGGCAGTGGGTTCTTGAGACGGGCGGGACGGATGTTATGTTTCCCGCGCCGACCGGACATATGAGGAAAGATTGCCCTCAGCGAGGATCCCGAGGTTTGGGGGCGGTGCAGTCCAAATCAGGCGAGGGCGAGGAAGCGAGATACAATTTATTTCTCCATGCCATCCGTGCGGTCGGAAGGGACGATGTCAGATCCCGGGATGCGCCTGAGAAGCACCTGGTACTTCTCCCGGGCGGGCCCACGTAGGCGGAGGCCGGAGCGCCCAGTCGGGAGTGCAGGAGCGGGATTTGCGGGCCGAGGGTTCGGTCGGGCTAAGGCGGATGGCGTGTTACCATATTCGCCCGGCCCCCAGGCATATGAAGGTGAGATTGTCTTAGGAGCGGGGAGGTCTCGAAATGCTGCGATTGAGCGTCCGGGAGCATAGATATGCGAGTGCGTTTCTACTCTTGCATGACTGAAGTGGGTTTGAATTGAATGAATCTTGTGTGATAGATTTGGACTAGAGTGACGTTTGAATTGAATGAATTGAACGAATATGCAGGGTACGTTTCTACTCTTGCACTTGTTGAGGCCTTTAGAGAGATGATGGGAAATTCTTCCCTAGGATGTAGGGTGAGAGTTGGTCAGATGTATCGAGATCGTGAGTCAGGGATCTAAGTGATTCTGCTCATGGTGGACCTTAGGGTGGTAGACATATTGGGTGTTGATGTCATTCTTGAAACGGATGAGTTGGCTGACCCTCGGGTTATCGATGATAGGACCTTAAGCGGGTTGTCATACTGAGCCGGTCTTAGGTTAGTTGAGGTTACATATGCACGTGGTGGGATGCGTATGTGCATGGAATTTCGGGACAAAATTCTTTTAAGGAGGGGAGAATGTAAGACCTGAGAAAATTCCAATTTTCGGAAAAATGGCAAAATCGCCATTTCGGTCAAAATCCGGAATTTCTCTAGATCTCGGATGACGCAACGAATTTCACTGTTGGAATCGTCTCGCGAAATCTAGCTACCACGTCGAATTTCGTCGAGGTCAGAGACGGTCGAGATTTGCATGTTTGGCTTTGGTGTCGGGTCTTGAGTAAAGCGACATGTGATGTGACAAAAGTCACCTATAACATGTACTCATGTGACACAATGTTGCATAGTGAGAGATGATGGAAATGGATGGCCGAGATAGTGCCAAGTGTCAAAAATCCAAGACTTTAGGACATGGATGGTAGTAAGGACAAAAGATGAATAGTGATCATCTTCTCCATTTAATTGAAAACCAAAATGTGCAGGAGAGGAGACGGATGCAGTAGCTTAGTTTTTCATTTTTCTAGAGAGAGAGCCCACTTATATACAGATTTGTGACCATTCGGACCAGTCGATTTTGGACGACGAAGGAAAGTTGCTCTCTGCCGGTGAGAGCTCTGGCGTGGACACCAATTTGGTGGAGTTTAGGCAACTCGAGGTAGGGATCTTTTCCTGCACTTGCGTTAATCTTTTGTTAAGAGCCATGTAAATGGTTTGGAATGTTAAAGAGGCTTGTTTTTAGCGAAGTAAACTGCATCTCAAAAAGCTTTGAGCAGAGTGGAAAATTCCTGACTGCCAGTCGTGGCAGGTAATCAGAGGTTTCATAGTTCACGTGAATAGTGACATGTGATTTTGGTGTGAATTTTTTATGATGTTAAGTGATTCAAAATGAATTACTTGTGTTTGATGAGTAACCCGTAATTTAATTTTGGTGTTATTGGTTGCAAATTGAATAACATGAATTGTTTGAGTTAATTGGCTAATGTATACATATTAAATGTATTAGCATAAATTGTTTGGAATTAGCATAATGCATTCCATATGCACTTGGGCACCCTAGAATATTAGGAGTGAGTGCATGACACGAAAATGAAAGAAAGAGCGAAAATGTTTGTGAAGATTTCAATGAATGATTTTGGGATAATTGTGTTTGGAGATGGTCAACAATTGCACGTCGGAGCCATAAATTGTTGAAAGTTCTCAACACATTAGCTCGGAGGGTAGTCGATACTTTTACCGAAATTAGGTTGTAGTTTGAGAACAAAAAACTTTTTTGAAAGCGTGATTTTACTACTCGCATTCGGCAGGCATATGTGGGGAGTCGGTGAGACTCGAGACATAGGTTTGGGCGTGAGCATTCCGAGTAAGGTTCATGAAATTGCTTGAATGTGATTGTTTGCCATGACATGTGCATAGGTGAGGAGTAACCCATATAAGAAATTATCCTTCTTGGGCTTTGCTTTCACCCTGTGAGATGCACCATTTCAGTGCATGGAGCGTCGAAGGCGACACTCATTAGAGGCCATTTGAGAAGAAAGCCGACTTTGTGGCTTTGATGTTGTCATGTAACATGTATTAAAATTCTAAGGTTTAATATATGTTGAATTAAGAGAAATGTAAAAACTCTTGAACCATGTAATATATTTGGTTGGGACATATTTTGATGAGTAGTGGTGTATGGGCCCAAGTGGCCATTTTTACTCAGGTATGGGTCTCGTGATATGAGACGTATAGTTTTTCCGCAAGTTGACGGGTTGTCAACGGACCCCCGGGTTTTGGGGCGTCACAGTTATTAATATATTTTTTTTCTTATACAATTATTTTACAATAGTTTGATGTACAACTCTTCTACACTTTTATATGCCAAAATGTAGCCCAAAACTAGATTGTTCTAATATATTTTACAAAATGCTAGGCCACAACCCGGCCTTCTTTGTACTCCCAGGCCTCGGAGGAGGCGTCGTCTTCTCGATACCTAAAAGGGGGTCCCACCGGCGAGGTGAGCGAAAGCCCGGTAGTATTAATCTCCTGCAAGGGATTTACTCCCCACTACCTAAGTGCACAAGCAATGGTCATACAACGAACACACGTAAAGTAAAATATACTGCATGAATATCGTATGTCGTGCGTGAAATGTCATCATGCCCGTATCTGTGTCATTCATAGGCTCCTCACTGCCTATGCGAGTGGCAGACTATTGTCATTTTCATTAATGACAAAGATTTCTTAATCTTTTAACCTTTTCATTTACAACCCGAATTGGAGTTCGGATGAGGAAGTTATGAACAATCTACGAGGCCCCGACCTAGCCTCAGCGGGTGACTGGCGGGCCAACCCTTCCACTTAGACTGTTTAGAGTAAACATACCATAATTGAGGTACAGAGATCCGAATTGAGAAATTCAAAAGCCTAACATCAAGTTCACTGATGTGGCTATAATTTACCTAAATGACTCACTACCAAATTTGTGAAACCCCGAGAAAATCGAATTTTCTCGAAAAATGGCAAAATCGTAATTTTGGTCAAAATCCAAAATTTTTCTAGATCTCGGATGATGAAACGGACTTCACCATTGGGTCGTCCTCACGGGGAAATCACAGCTACCACGCGTTGAATTTCGTCAAATTCAGGGCGGTCGGGTACATTTTCGAGCAGAGGTATCGGGTGCGAGTAAGCGACATGTGGTATGACAAAAGTCACCTATAACATGTACTCTTGTGACACATATTCTGAATTAGAGAGATGATGAAGCAGACGGTAGAAATTGTGAAGTGTCAAAATAGTGGGAAAAGGGGCGTAAGTGGCATTAAGTGAAAGTTTAATGAAGAAAACCAAAATAGCCAATAGGGTCATCTCCTTCTTCAAATGGGAAAGAAAAGCGTGAGGAGAGGAGAAAAGGATTTCACAGTGGAAATTTGCAGGTTTTGAGGTTTTTAGAGAGAGAATAGCTTCTTTCTAGGTTTTGTTCAGTCAGTTAGTGGCGGATTTCTTCGGACGAAGAAAAAGTTGTTCTCTGTAGCGGTGAGGGCAGCGTAGACGCCGATTTCTTGGAGTTTTGACCAAACTCGACGGTGGGTAGAGGTTTTTATCCTACTTGCTTTACCTCTTGTTTAAGTACTTTGTTAATGGTTGAGTATGATTGAGGCCGTGAGGGGCCATTTGATCGGTCCCAAAACTTGGGACTGAATTGTTGGAATTTTTGGAGCCATTTTGGGTGATCCACCCAGTTTGTTTGGGGCTAACTTTAGGTTCTTCAGGTTGTGATTTATCGTTCATCGTATTTTTGTGTGTATGAGGCCGGAAATGGCCATAGATTTCGAGGTTCACAAAGTGGAATAGGGTTAGACTGATGAAATTTTATGGGCCGATACTTTGCTAGGTTTAAGTTCATTAAATCGATCCGGGTTGTGTGAATTGGACAAAAATCGTCCATGTGTTGTGTGCTTGAATTGATGAAATGAATGGCTTGAGTTGCATAGGATAATGTAGGTTAATGCATGAACTTTGTGTATTAACATGAGGTTACAATTATATGGAATATAATTGTGTGTGTAGGTCATTGGAGATGAGATTGTGATTTGCTCAAGTGAGCTAATTTAGGTGTTGGTTGCTTAATATTGAATGATATGTGTTATGATTGCAAATTTGAGAATATTGCATAATTAATATATTGGTATATATATTGTGTTTGATGGCATAATGCATTTCGTATGCAGAGGTAACTAGAAATTAGGTGTGTGTGCGAAATGAAAACAAAGAAAAGGAACATGGTTGCGAAAGATTTCACATGATGATTTTCGGGAGAATGCGTGGGAGACGGTCCAACATATCATTTCGGATGGGGACCATGAGTTGTTTGGGAAGTTCTCCAGCACATTCGCCTCGGGGTAGTCCGTCTTTTCTGAGATCTCGGTAGTATATTTTGAGAACAACATGTTTTGGTTTTGAAAATGATGTTTTCTCATACATGGCTTAGAAATGAGTGCGAGAGTCGATGAGGATTTCGGGAACGTAGGAGCGAGCGTGTAGACATTCGAGTAGGATCACGAATCTGCTTGAATGTGTGTTTATTGGATCATTGCATATCTGCGAGCAGGTGGGAGTAACCCGTTTAGGGTGATTCCTTCTTTGGACGATAGCTCCTGCAATCGAGGAATATTTATTTCGAGAGAATTTGAGGAGCGTTCGAAGGAGACGGCTCATCTTAGAGGCCGATTTAGAAGAAAGTAAGGTTGGCTTTGATGAGTGATTTTTGTATAGCATGTATTAAATTGTGGAATTTTTAATGTGTGTTTGTATTAAGAGAAATAGCCATAACTTTTGAGCTGATGAATATAGTTGGGATATTTATTTGGTGAGTATTGGTTTATGGGCCGAGAGGCCATTTTACTTTTTCGAATTATGGGTCTCGCGATACGAGGACATCACAGATTTTCCGCGGGTTGGGTAGTCAGCCAGGACACCCGAGTTTGGGCGTCCTGAAATTCCCTTGTTTCTGCAAAACCGAGTTCTAAAGTCTAGTTAATGTGTACTACCACAATATGGCAGCTTCCCATGGTTGAAACGCCAACTGAACATTCCGTAGAGGCCAGACAACCATTAACTATAACACATAAAAATAGCACACAATGACAATTACTTAGTCAATCAGTTCGATTTGTCGAAAAGCAGTCTCGGAATCTGACCCCGTAATCGAAAGGCTTAGGGCCGGTTCCTGACAATCTACGACCTCCTGTGACCCACATTACCATTTGAATGGCCCTTACGAGTTAAACAAGTGGGAGAAAAACTCCTACTCTCAAAGTTGTCGAAACTTCCTGACTCAGGTCTCTATCTTGAAGCCACTTGTCGTGGATGAACTCTTCGCTTGCCGTCGGAATCGATGATCCGGTCGTCGGGAAGCTTGCAGAGAAGATGAAGTCTCTCTCTCTGACTCTTGAAAACGAATTTGGTTTTGCCTTTTTCCCTCTCCTTCCCCCTCTCCCAACCAGTTGGGAGAAGATAGAAGTCAGTGAGATGTGCATCTCCTTTGGCGTCCAGCTTACAGTGAACAACTTTGGATTCGCGCATCAGCTTATCCGTGACCATGGATTTTCCGCCACTCACATGTTGCCACATGTCTCTCATGGGTCCAGTAGGCTCATGTTTGACTTATTACGCACATGACACGTGGCACCTATTGGGCCACTCATAATGTGCCAAATGTCTAACACCACTCGTCTTATCGAAGCGTGAAATTAGGCTATCACCGAGTTAGTGAATTTCGACTTGATAACTAGATTTCGCGAGGCAGTTACAGCGAAGTCAGTTTTGTCGTCGAGATCCTAGAAAATTTAGAGGATTTTTTTAAAGGGGTTTCCTACTAATATTGTATAATAAACCCATGTGTATTTTTATACTATAGTGATTTAAAATATAATGTAAGCTTTTATATTTAATATTATAATCTTTTAATGCCATTAGATTTTAAAAATATCTCCCATTGTACCTTAACTTAATAGTTCCTATATTTTTCTCTAAGCTTTGACATAGGTAATCATTGTCTTCAATTTTCCAAGAACCAATTTATTTGATTCAAGTGTCATTTGTCTTGATCAAAATCAGCACCATTGCTTGGAGACCAGTTCTTGGGAAAACATGTGTGTATGAGAGAAATGTTCCCGAATGATGATGACTTGAGAGACAAAAGTGTTCTCTCTCCTTTACGCCTGTGCAGGTGGCCTTTCCTCTCTCTCCTCCTCCTTTCACTCCCATTATCTTTCTCTCCTCCCTCTGCTCTTGAAATATTTTAAAATACTTAATTAAAAGAAAGATTAACTAGAATTTAACATCAAAATAAAAATCAATTTCAGTTTTAAAACTAAAATAATCATTTACTTATTTTTTAATTTATAATTTATAGATTAATTTTTATAATTTAAATTAAATTAAAGTGAAAAAGCTAAATTAAAAATTACTAAAACTAAAGTTAGCTTTTAATTTTTCATAAAATTTTAGTAAATTAAATATTTTTTCTTTACATTTTATTTTTAAAGTAAATATTAACTTATTTTTAATTATAAGTTTACTTTTAATTTTAGACTTTTAAATTGGAATGAAATACAAAAATCAAAACTAAATTTAAAATTAAAATATTTTAAAAATAAAATTACCATTTATTTTCCTTTTATAATTTAGTCAAAATTTATTTTAAATAATTCAATATTTACTTTAAAATAAATGGAAGCAAAAAAGGTTTTAATTAGAATAATTTATTAAAATTTTAAAATTAAAATTGAAAGCTAACTATAGCTTTAAATATATTATAATTTTACTTTTAATTTTTATACTTAAATTTTCCACTTATATCTCAAACATTTTTTTAAGTCTAACAGGCCCTCATGCTTTCTCGCGTGCTCAAATTAGCTCATGCCATAGCTTTAGGTATTAAATGTCAAACTAACATTACATTATCACATTAAGAGTTCAATCAGTCATATAAGCAGCTAACGTGGTGATTTTTTGTCCTAATTCCATTTAAAACTTTAGGGGTTTCTAATTAGGGGAAATCAAAAGCCCTAATTTCATCTCTATAAATTTCTTCCAAAATACAATCTTCAGGTCAAAGATATAATTTTTACCCAATTTTAATTTTACTTTTAGTTTTAACGATTAAATTTTAGTTTCAATTTAAAGGTATAAAACTTAAACTTGAATCTAAAATTTAAAAAAAATTAAGTTGATTTTTATGTAAATTGAATTAAAATATATTTTTAATTCATTTTTTTTAGTTAGAGACAAGAAAGGGAGATCGGTGAGAGAGAGAGAGGAGGTGGGTGAGAGGGAATAGAGAGGGTGGGCGTGTGAGAGGGTGACCTAGAGAGAGAAGGAGGAGGTGAGAGGGTGAGCCAGAGGAATTGAAAGGGAGAGGAATGAAAGAAAAAGTAAAAGAATAAAAAATATAATTGTTTTGAAAGAAAAAGTGAATTGAAGGGCTAGTTTGAAGATTTCTTTCAAACTCATCCCCATCAAGATAATTTTTGCAAAGTGTCAACTTCGTCAAAACCAGAGAAAAAAGAGCGAGCTTTTTGGTTCAACGAAATTTATTCGTCTTTAGTGTCAAAAATCAAAGGAGAAAAGAGCAAAAAACAAGGGCTTTGTTGTAACTCTAAACGCCCATCCTTCAAGTATCAAACTCCATCAGGTAAAGAAAACATTTTCCACAATCCTTGTTTTTTTAATGATGTTCATTATGGGTCCATGGATTTTTCTTTTTCCACCTCCATAGTCATTTTATGCCAAAGATTTAAGAGATTCTTTTATTGTTCCAATCGTTTTATTTTTATTTTTTTAGTGTGTAGTTAAAATTTCATTTCATTTTTTGCTTGCAGTTAAAAATTTTTGTCTAATAATGTGAAAATCGCAGTCCTCTATCTTGAGTTTATCTCTCTTATTTGTTAGTCACCCGGAAGACAAGTTTAAGAAACTTTTTCGGGTATTTCTCTATTTTATACATTTCGTATCCTGTACCTCTCTTTATATTCAACAAAGGAACTATATTTATTAGCATTCTATTTTTTTTAAGGAAAAAATATCAAGCATTTGGACAGTGATTGAGTTGTTTAGTGATAAATAAATTGGCTTTATTTTTGGTTAATCTTAGTTAATTTGTATTAGTAGCTTCTATCTATATATATATTAATTCCAATATGCTAAAATTTGAAAGAGTAGCCACAAGTAAGACTCATGTTTGTATGTGATAATATTATACTTATTTCTTATTTAAGTTATTTTTTTCTTTCACAATTTTTAGGATAATATATATTTTTCTTTGGTACAATTATGGCAAATGTGAACTAACTAGGCCCATAGTCACACCCATTAGGATTTAGTTAATGACATAAGCTAAATGTATAATTATAGGAAAAACAAAATAGAAATGATAAAACATATCTATAACCTCTTAAATCTTTATTCATAATATTCAATATACTATAAATTTATTAATATTATTTCTAATTGTTTACATTTGTTTTTTATTAGCAATTACAAAATAAAGGCAATGTTAAATGATTTTCCTTCTTATGTTTAGCTTCTTTTCTGATTGAAAATTGAAGAAATTTCTATATATTTAAAAATATTGAAAATTTATATAATTTTAAGTTACTTAATTTTTATATACAATAATTCAAATATATTTATACTAGCATATAAAATCATTATTCAATTAAAATTTATTTCTTATTTTCCTTCTATTAACTAGTCATAACTATTAAAGAAATGAGTAGACATAATAGTTTAGCTGTACTTTTACTTCGTTTTTTCTAAAATGGATATTCCACTTTTGTTTCTTATAATTTAAATACTAATATGAATTTTCCAATAATAATTTTCCAATTGTGAACTTGTCTTAAATTGATCACAAAGATTTAAATTTAATTTATGAATAATTTGTTTATATAAATCGTAGAACAATCACACGTCATTACATGCTAAAGACATTTAAGTTGTCAAACAATCAAAATGGTTCTTTCAATGAACTAGTTTTGAACTTGACAACTTTTAAATTTGTCTAGCATGTATTGGAACCTTTTTTTTTTCTACAATGATACTTGAATTGTCCAATTGGACAATATATGGAAAACATAATATATTCCAAGTTACTCTATTATGCTTAGTTCTTTTTTAGAAATTTTGAGTAGTGGTTCTCTTTGTTCTTCGGGTACATAATTGGAGAAGAGCTATATATGTGTAGCCCCATTTTGTGTACTTGAAGAACTATGGGCAATCTTGCAAAATTTTTCAATCATGAAAACAAAAATCTCTTGACAAGCTTGCCCTTATAAATTATTTATTCCTATATGGGATAGAAACAACCATCAAATTAAGAAGTTGAAGAAATTAGAGCTATAAGGCATGTAGTATAGATTGTTAAATTCTAATGTTAGCAAGATACATTATGTATATAAATTCTAATATTAAATTCATCATTTTTTAATTGATTTTATCTCAGAATAATAGATAGTTAAATTGGATGTCTAAAGATAGAAGGTCAAGGACTATGAAGAAGGTGTTGAATACTTCATTAATTTCTGCATTACAACATTGTCAAGCAAAGTGTCATTCGTTGTCCTTGTAAGCGATGTGAGAACTGACATCATGCACCTAACAAGGTTCGAGAACACTTGTTTTTTCAGTATTGACAAAGTTATTGTACATGGTATTGGCATGGAGAAGACATTCCTACTAGTACACAATCAAGTGAAATGGCCCAATGTCATGATACGATGAATTATAGTGATGTTGGCAATACAGTAGAAATGATTCATGTTATGAAGGATGAGTTCATGGAAGACCCAATTCATTAAAAATTAGCGAGATCTTTGAAAAGCCTTTGTATCTTGGTTGTGCAAAATTCTGAAGCTTTACGCATTAGTTAAATCAGTACAATGTGAAGGCCGCGATATGGGTGGTCGAGATAAAAGCTTTTGATTTGCTCGAATATTAGGGGATATGCTCTGAGTGAACAATGAGATGCCATTATCAATGTATGAGGCTAAGAAAACGAATGCATTTTGGAATGGAATATGAAAAAAAATACATGCATGCCTAATGATTGCACTTTATAGGAATAAGTTTCGGGATGCATCTTCATGTCCTACTTGTGGAATGTCAAGGTGGAAGCGAAGCAATGAGGTGAAATACGAAGATTCCTACAAAGGTGTTGTGGTATTTTCCCGTCCATGCCTAAGGTTTAAAGGATGTTTTCAATCTCCTAAAATTGCAAAAGACTTAAAATGGCATGCACATGGAAGAAAATAATAGTGGCCGACTTGAGTTGATACTCGACATGGCAACTAGTGAACAATTGTGGCACAATTTTGCTTTAGATTGTAGAAACCGGGCTGCCATTTGCCAGTGACGATTGTCGATCCTCCACAAAAACATGACGGTAAAAAGCATAGTTGTTGGCTGCCCTCGTATGGCTTCTCAATCTTCCCTTGGCTATGTATGAAGGAGATTTATGATGTTATCGTTGCTAATATCGGGACCTCGACAACACAGTAGTGATATTGATGTATACTTGGCACCATTAATTGGATGATTTGAAAACATTATAGGAGGTGGGGGTGGGAAACCTATAATGCCCATGAGCAAGAGTTCTTTACATTCAAAGGCTATATTTTTGTTATGGACAATTAATGATTTCCCTGCATATGGAAACACATGCAGTTTATTGCCCTTTAAGGGATATTATGCACGTCACATGTGGTGAAGAAACAAATTACAATGATTAAAAAACATGGGAATATGTGTGGCAGGGTCCGTTGACAACCTTCCGTCGCTCATGGCGGAGAAATCTACACGTCTGTATCACGAGACCCATAGCTGATGAAATGGCCTCTTAGACCCTAAACCCCGACACTCATCAAAATATACACTCAACTATATTCCAAAAGTTCAAGAGTTAAAACACTACTCTCAATACAAACATATATTAAATTCTAATACATGTCATACATAATAACTACCAAAGCCACAACCCGGCTTTCTTCTAAATCGGTCTCTATGATGAGTCGTCTCCTCGAACGCTCCTTGTACTTGAAAAAAATATTCCCTCGATAGGGTGAGCTATCGCCCGATGAGTGGAATCACCACAAATGGGTTGCATATAAGCTAAGTGCATGCGATGCTCGATTTAAACATACACTCGAGTAAATCGTGATCTACTTGAATGTCTACGTGCCCATTCCCATGTCTGAGTCCTCCTGTCCCTCACTTACTGCTCCGTGTATGAGAAAAATACTATTTTTCAAAACAAAACTTGTTGTTCTTGAAAATACACTACCCGAATGTTGGTAAAAATATGGGGTACATTCCGGCGAATGTGTTGGAGAGCTTCTGAAGCAGTCATGGTCCTGCATCCGAGAAATGATCTGTTGGACCGTCTCCCAACTCCATTCTCAGAAAAATCATCCTGTGAAATTCCTTTCGCAGCCATATTGTTCGTTTTCGAAAATTCATGTCATGCACTCACTGGTATAAGGTTGGTGCATATGAAAATGCATTATGTCATTTCAACCATTTTTATACCAATATATCAAATATGCATATATTCTCAAATTTACAATCACACCACATGTAATTCAACAATATCAACCATCACCCAAATTAGCTCACTTGAGCTAAATCACAATCTCATCTCCAATGGCCTACACACACAATTATATTCCATATAATTGTGACATTATGTTAACACCTCAAGCATTAACCTATTAATTTCTTTGATGCTTGACTTAAGTCTTCTACTTCCAAACAATCTCATACACACCACACATGGACGTTTGTGGTCCAATTCACACAAACAGGGACTGATTGTCGTCCCAAAGAAGCAGAACAGTGAGGCATCCGGCGGGCGACCAGCTCGCTATTATCGAGTTCCTTTGTAGGGCCAGAATTCCATACCATTCACGGTCTCTTACTCACCAAAACACAATTTATTACACAAACACCCAAAACAATCCCTACACTGCCACGGAATGTCCAAATGGGTCCCAAAAATTTCCACACTTCGGTTCCAAGATTTGGGACCAATCATGACAGGACCCGACCCGGATACCCTTCCAGGATCCCCTGGGTGGTCCCTCCTAGTGAAGTCCCACTTGTACAATCCCTAGGGAATGCACAACGGGACCCCACCTAAGAGAAATGAACACATACAGTACCCATGATACCTCAATTATATAGAAAAATCCTGATGACCTATCCAAATGTAGGTCATAACCTGTTTTAATACATAATGAGGACATATGGGTTTAATCTTGTCCAGGCATTTTAGGTGTTCTTGAGATTTATGGTTACAAAATAAAATAAATAGGTCGACAAGCCAAGACAGGATGGATGGGGGTAGAGTACTACGGCTATCGAATGGCGATGTTGAATCCGTAGCGAGTAGGCCCTATGAGTTGGGACCTAGGCGATGAATTTAAACATAATAAGCGTGAAATAAATCTGGGTGGTGGCATAATTTATACGGAAAATAATGCTTCAATTTTTCGAAAATTTCTTTTCTCAAGACCTCACTTCCACTCCTTTATTATGAACTACACACAACATAAAGCCAATCATAAAGCATGTATAACCACCATGTAATAAAGTAACCATGACATGCACCATAACCATAAGTTTTAAAAATAGTTATACCATATTCGAGAAATCAGCAGTACCATACCATGCATCACATGTGGCGGTGGGTGGCTTGAGCCTCCGCGACAGTGACAACTAATGAGCATTATTGGTTAGACGGCCATCACGTGGCAACTAACGAGCCTCCGGGTAGGCAGGCCATCACGTGGCAACTAGCAGACCTCGGTGGGCCCGGCGAAATCACGTGGCGACTAACAAACCTCGGTGGGCCGTGATCACGTGGCATAACAAACCTCTGGGCAAGCCCGGTAAATCACGTGGCTTTAATAAACCTCGGGTACTTTGGCAAATCCACGTGGCACTAATAAACCTCAGGAGTAAACACGGCCCATCCACGTGGCACCTAATTAACCTCCAAGTGAACCTGTCCATCACGTGTCCTCTAATAAACCTGGAATTAGCCGCCGTCAAATGTGACCAGTATAATCATTAAACTTTGGCGTGTACTTCTCGACAATGTTAGTTTAGAGTCGGTCCTTGAAAATCTCGAATCCACTTTTTAAAACAATAGTTTTTTCAAGATAGTTTACAACCTCAATCCATACTCAAGAAAATATCGAACACCACAGAGCTCATCCACGAACAGTAAAACTTGCAAATAGTTAAAATGTTGACAAAAATTCACATGAAATGATAGCATTTTTATATGAAACCCGAAAATGCATGTTTGGAATGTAACCATTTGGTCAAAATAGTATATATGTAAAGTATTAAATCACAATAGATATATCAACACAATACCCCAATCATTTAAAAGCATATAAACCACTCCACGGACTACGGGCCTTTCAGTCTTGTGCCATGTGATCGTCTCAGGCTGGCGTTGGATGCTACATAACATAAATAAAATAGCCCAGGCTCTGGCCATTTGAACCAAACATTGGGGATATCCTAGGGCCTTAGAATAACTTTTAGAACTATGGGACATCAGGTGAACTTAAACGGGGTCCGATTACACGGTGTGCCCTATAGGCCTGATACCTAAAATTGGGGCTTTTCGCCCAGGAGCTAATTTCTTGAAATTGAGCAGTCCGATAATTCCTAAAGCTATCGATTTCACTAATAACCAATTTTTAAATTTGACCAATTGGTACTCTATTTCGATCCCAGACTTCTCGGTAATTACGAAACAACTAAAAATGGAAAACTAACCAAGCGGCGTCCAAAATTTACAAACCATATCGTGGAAAGCCGAGAGACCAGGAACTCATTAGTACCATTACCTTGATCGGCGGTCATTGTGGTGGCGGAAAACTTCGATCCACCATCGGCCCGACTGTTTTTCGTGTAACTTCCAAACGGTGAGAATGCAAAAGGGACACGTCAGATGATTGGGAGTCGAAAATGGTGGAAAGGAGCTATGGGGTGGCACGAAGAGTGGCGAATCGAAAAATCCGACGGTATGGCCGACATTGTATATCGTCTTCTCAGAAGCGGATCTGACGTCGTCGGTTAGTAGTGAAAATTTCAGCTAATAATAAACCGTCCGTGGTGGCGCCACCCTAGGCCGGTGCGTGTAGCCTTTGTGGTGGCGGTGGTGCCTCCTTTTTCCAAATCTCCGCGGCTTGCAATGGTCAGGCCAGGCAGAGCTCGGGTCCCTGAGAGTTTGGAGAACTTTTCTAGGGTTTAGAGCTGAGGTGTTTTAGGGCTAGGGTTTCCTTTGGCATCACAAGTTATGTTTATATAGGGCCTAGGGTCACTTTTGGTTAAAAATTTGAAGACATTTTGGACCTTTGTTAAAATGCGCCGTTTGAAATTAGGGGTTATAACTTTTTATCAGTAAGTCGGTTGGATGTTCGACCGGTCTGTGAACTCCATATCGACGAGGCCCTCTGAAATGGTGTCTTAGTAAACCCAAAACTATTCATCCCCTTGAAAAGTCAACTTTGGTCCACATAACAGTATTGGTCAAACTACAGTCAAACTTAGTACAAACTTGGTTAAACGTGTTTTAAACTTCGTATTATTTGATGGGGTCATTCTGGATCAAACGGCCACTCGCGGCCTCGAGTAATTCTGGCTCATAAAACCTTAAACAAAGGGTAAAATAGTAGGATGAAACCCTACCTCATGAGTTTTCAAAACTCACGAAATCGGTGCCGCGATGTAGTCCTCGATGTGTAGAACCACTTTGCTTCTTGGCCAGAAGAAATCAGACGGTCGGGTTAAGTGGGAATCTGAGAAGAGTTGCACACTCTCTCACTAAAAATCCACCATTTTTGAATTCTGCATCTCTCCCTCACTCACTGCACGTCGTCAGCTCCAAAAGTGGAGAAGAAGCTCTCTTTTTGGTCCCCCTTTTGCCACATGTCATCTTATGATTGGTTGAGAGGATTTCTTATCCACTCAACCCAACCACCTTGACTTTTCTACCCAATGGCATCATGCCATGTGTCAACGTGGGCCCCACTTTGAGCTCAAGTTGACTGAATCTGATGCTTGACACGTGGCACACTATGTGCCACTCAAAATGCGCCATGTGTCCTACGGCCTTTCGTTTCCTCGAAAAAACACTGCTGCAAATTCCATTTGTCTCGAAATTCGATGAAATCAGTGTTAGCTAGATTTAGTGAGGCGATTCCAGCGGTGGGGGAATCCGTTTTGTCATCGAGTTCTAAGAAAATTAGATTTTACGATGATTTTACTTTTTTCCTAAAATTGGAATTTTCTCGGGGTTTCACAGAATAAGAACTTGCATACAGGTCTATATTGTATGGCGATTTCTTCCATCTGACCATCACTTATAAAGCAAAGGCATTTAATGGTGAACAAGAGTTTGAGCTCTTGATTAATGCCCAAGTGCAATTTTGAACCCTATATTAGATAGGTTTGGTGCTTTTCTTTGCGTGAAATCATGTCATTATACCAATTGAAGTGTTCTAGTCTTCTTGGTAATTGCCCATGCCGGTTAAGAGAGTATTTTTGGCTGTTTTGCGAGGCTTTGCCTTGCCCAGGTTCAATGTCGAGATGAATGATGAATCATGAAGTTTGAACTCAAGTCTCGATATCAATGGCCCGAATCAATGAAAAATAAGCCAAATGAAAGAAAATGTGTCTGCGATTGAGACGGGAGCAATGCGTGAAGAGATCAGCAGAATGGAATTTTCGCTAAACTGAATTTTCGCTAGGATTGCGAAAATGCAACCTTTGTAATTTATAACTCGTAACACAGTACGCTAGACCATCCAATTCAGCTATTATTGTTCTTAAGCGAAAAACTGATTCGCTACTCCACAATTTCGCTGGCTTGCGAAATTTAGCTAGCTAGCGAGAATTCAGTGCCCATCCTTGTGAAATTTCATGTTTCGCTAGACACGTGGTGGATTAGCGAAATTCTCGACCCTAAGCGAAAATTGATGCCTCGTCATGCTTTGTAGTGTCTGGCCAGCCTCGAGCTTGGTGTATTACTTAATTGTCGATAACTTAGCCAATTTCATAGGTTTTTGGTATTTTCATACCTTGAGGAGGCATATAAGCCCTCTTGTTTTGTAAGAAAGTGTGAAGAGTTGGAGGAACAATTTGGGAGAAGATATTTTGTAAGTTTTATTTTTTGTAAATAAAGTCTTTATTTTAGGTTTGCTTTTATTTCTTTTCTCTCTTCTCTCTCAACTCTTTCTCTCCCTTTCATTTTGCAGACACGCCTCTTGAGGATGTGACTGAGAGATGTGAAAGCCTAAGCTCTTCTTTGAAGGAAGGAAGCTAGCTTGAGTGGTGGGGCATATGCATGTTGTCCTCTTGTGTTAAAGCTACGGGTAGTATGTTATGGCTCTTATTCTCAAAACTTAGTTGCATAACATGGGATGTTATTGATTTGGCCAATACTCTCCATGCTTTAGGACTGTTGTTCTTTAGATGGTTTTACGAGCCTGCGAGATAATATTTACATGTTAGGGTTCTTAATTAGGGTTAAATAACATTCTTGTTATTATTTGTGTCTCTCCATGCTTTAGGATGCGGTGCTCGGGTGAAGATGCAACATTGTTCTTTAGATGGTCTTCACGAGCCTACGAAATGACCAATTTAATGTTAGGGTTTTAAACTAAAAGGAATATAGCGCATGCTAGCTGTTTTGACTCAAATAGGAGATGTTTCATGGGTGAGGTTTGCTAGTTAAAATATAGATCGGTTATGCCATGGACTATATGTTGCATGTCATAACTCGGATAAAACGAGGACACTTGTTTCCTTTAACTTGCAGTTAGTGACTAATTCTTGAAAGTTAACTTTTCACACTTTAACTTTCGGTTTTACAATTTTCGGTTCGACCATTCCCCTTGTTTTTTTTGAAACCCCGATCCAAGAGAGTCAAATAGAAAGCCTTACCTTCATGCACTGATGCAAACCATTTTTTAGGATGAAAACCCAGCCAAAATTGTTCGACCACGAACCACTATCTTTGCGGTAGCTTGACTAAACGGTAGTAGAAATAGGTGTATATAAATTTGTTGATTTTGGCTGACCTACTATGGCACGAATCCAAATGTGCGGATTAAGTGATGGTGCCAAACTACTAATGGTAAGTTGAAGAGTACTTGTGATCACATCACAGTGAAGGTAACCTTCTTACCTCTTTCTGGCTTCAGTTGCGGGGAGGCGCCGGTTGCTTCACTTTGCGATGCTGCGACATTTTCCAGTTTCGGTTTTCTATTCGGTCAGTTTTATTATTTTTAGTTAATTTTGGCTTTGCGGGTTGTTTTGTTGCTCTTTGTTGTCTCTTTAATTGTGTAACAATGTGTATGCTTAGTGGGATAGAGACGCCGGGTAGATTGAATAGGATAGGTACCTGGCAGACCGGTAGTGAGTTGGTGTACCAAGCGATCTCATGGATCCACGTGCACGGAGCATGAGCCAGCCCGGGAACCCCGTGAATCCAATGCCTGTGGGAACCATGAGGATGCATCACCCTCTAGAGTTAGTGCCCCATCACGTATCATCCCTCCCTGAGAAGATGTAGCGGTGAGGCCCGTGTTAGTACCTCTGCTCCCCACGTATCATGGTATGGAAAATGAAAATCCATACACTCATATTAGGGATTTGAGGGAGGTTTGTACTACCTTGAGGTATGATGGACGTAGTTCTTGAAGCTATAAAGGCATTTCCATTGACTCAAGGACAAGGCCAAGATGTGAAACCGACTCATTGAGGCTTAGAACCATAAATTGAGGGTAGGCTGCGGTGAGATTCTTGAAAAAGTTCTTCGGTGCTCACAGACCCGATAATTTGAAAAGACAAATCTACACTTTGCGACTCATGATGGTGAGATTTTACGGTGTTGGGAAAGATTTATGAAACCATCGTTGCATGTCCGCACCATGGGTTTTGACCACATGGATGTTGGTGAACCACTTCATGGTGGTATGTCTCTGTGTGAAGCCTTCTTAGAAACCATGTGTGGGGAGACTTTTAAGCAAACATCTGATGAAGCCATGGATTTGTAAATTCTCATTAATTTGAGCTTCTAAGGTGGGATGAGCTTAACCACAGAGAAACGGATAGGATGAAACCACCGGTCGACGAAGGGGTGGGATGTAATGCCTTGAAGACATAGAAATGAGAGCTAGGGTTTCAAACCTAGGCAGGGAAGGTAGAGGCTTGAAGGCCGACAGCTCGAGGGTTTATGGTGGTAGAAATCTGCGGTCTAATCCTTGCACGATTTCAATCCCACCGCACACCCAGCGAGAGCGGTGTCACATGGCCTGAGTGAATGATTTGATGTCGGAATGTGCAAACCTTGTAGGGTGATACCAGCTCTGACAATCCGATACTCCATATGGTAATACCTACAATTCAATTGGAGGAATCACCGCAATCTTGCATGGGGCCCAACCCCACAATTTATGTACCCACAGTGCGAACCTCGGTTTGGGTTTCCTCCACGATCCACAAACAACCACCATCCTCTTCTCAGGTAGAGCAAGCCATATTGGTTGGGTAAGGTGGTGGCTGACTTTTGTTCTGAGGAACAAAAGATTAATGCACTTGGTAGCCGCAGTTGATCTTATAGAAGTACATTGAATAAGAGAATAGATGGGCTTGAAGTGATCGACCGGAAAATTGATAACCTCTGTTCAATCACGAGATCAATAGTTGCTAAGTACGAAGACGGAAGGTTTCCATCACAAAGTTCCAAATCTAAGGAATTCATGAGGTAGGATTATCCAGCAGATTCGGGGAATGGATGAGGTTAGGCCATATAATCCTGCAGTGGAAAGAGGTTGATCGGCTATGCCCGAACACGTTGTTGAAGAACCTAGAGCGGGAAGAATTGCAGCTTTGAGCATATTCTCTAGAGAGGGAGGATTCAATGAAATACCGCATACCACCTCCCGTTTCCACGAGCACTTAGGAAAGAAGAGAGGCAACTCATCAAGCGAGGCATTCTTGAGGTTTTAAGGCAAGTGAAGGTTAACATACCTTCTGGACCTAATCGAACAAGTCCACCTTATGCAAAATTTTGAAAGATCTTTGCACGATCAAGAAGGGATTAGGCATTGAAAGCATTTCTCCTTTAGACATGTCGGTGCCATAATTGAAAGCAAATACCTTGTCAAATACAAAGATCTGGATCTCCCACAATTTAGTCCAATATTGGTGGGAATTGCATAGAAAAGTCCTTGCTTGATTTAGAGCAGTGTGAACCTAAATAAAGTAGTCGAGTATACAAACGATTAGGTTTAGGTGAACTTAAACTAATATCACACTCGTTGGTAGATAGATCAGTGAAAATCCCTAAGGGGATAGTTGAAGATGTCTTAGTGAGATAGACAAATTCTCTTACCAGTAGATTTTGTGGTACTTGACAGACAATTGCTAGTGAACCCGATCATGTGCCAATTATCTTAGGAAGACCATTTCGGCCCGCGCGATGCAATAATAAATTCTTAGGAATGAGTCATGCAATTAACTTTTGGTAACATGACCATGGAGTTGAATATCTTTCATTTTGAACAACAAACATGAGTTCTTGAAATTGAAAATCAAATTTCGATGAGGTTATTTTGATTGATCGTGTGCGAGGAAAACACAATGCTCGAAATGCAAGTGATGACCATGGAGATGAAGAAGAATTGGTCTTGCGACGCAGCAATGAAGCGATTCTCAATTCCGCGACATCGAGAACGGTACAAAACTTGGCCGACATCATGGAGCCAGGCCCGGACCAGCTGCGAGGGGGTTGAGGAGATCATTCTCCTTGACCCTTGATAAATACGAAATTGAGCCCAGGTTGGTGTTTTCCCAAAACCGGGTGCGAGTTCACGAGTTTTTATTTTACGTCTTAAGTTAGTTAATTGTGTTAATTTCGATTATTTTTCAAAAATTTTAACTAGTATTTTCATTTTCTAGTAATTTAATTAGTATAGCATTGTGTTGTGTTTTAAATTTTAATTACGAGTACATATATTAAATTTATAATAATAATTTTTATATATTAATTAATTAAGTTAAAAATTTTGAAATCACGGAGTAGATATGTCGGTTTGAAATTTAAATTCGCTCGAAAATCGTGAAAATTGCGGGAAGGCGTTAGAGGCTTCCCATGACGCTTATATAAACTGGAGGGTTTGTCCAAAGTGTCATAGCATTTTCCTCCCAGCGACCACCGCATCTCAGTATTTTATACCTTGGCCGCCAGGTGCCACGAGATCCCGGTGTCAGCTGTAGCCTTTGCACGTGCCGTACCGAGTGCACACCCGATTCGGAGTTTGAGCCCGGTGTACCTCGTCACCGACCACGAAGAGCCATGAGTGAGCCTTCACCGTAGCGTGCGTGAGCCGTCCCGTTCAGCGCGGCTGACCATTCTTGCCATGCCTCGATTCGGCTTCTTGGTGCCACGCGCCGGCATCCGATTATTTCTCGAGCCACGGTTGCGATTCGGGGCCATTTCGGTATAGTCGATTGAGCCTAGTTGGTTGCTTGCCCGAATGGCTCCATTAGCAACCGAGAGATCTTGATTCGGACATATAGTGCGGCAGTTATATTACCGATAAGTCGCGCCCTTTTAGTATTTTGCCGATATCGGATATAGTTCGTACTCGGGGTGGGTCCGTCTTAGACCTCGGTGAGATTCGGCACGCTGAAGTGGCCCCGGCCTTTCGAGTCGGCTCTGTACCATCACTTAGGTCCGAGAGGCGGAGTCTCAGGAGCCTCGGGGGATTTAGGCGATCTGAACTTCGGATGGGACCGGGCCGCTCCTTTGTACCACGGAGGAGAGTTGGAGGGCCGGCCCTCGAGCGGAACCGCACGCCGGACGGGCGAGTCATCTTCCACGAGGCCCAGCCATCTCCGATTACTCAGTTCTGAGCGACTTCATCACCACAGCGCCGCCGGTGTCGAGATCGGGAGGCCACTCGCGAGGAACGTTCCGGGGGGAATGTGCGACTCCACGGCCAGAGAAGTTTCGTGAGTCATTTATGACATCTCCGCGTGGCGACCGAGATATGAGTCGCAGAGATTGATCGAGGTATTCCTCTGCCCTTCATGACTCGCGGCGGTTTTATTACCCGAGAGTGGTGCGGCGGTTCTACGCTCCCCATGACATCGGGGAGACCAGACGGTCCGCTGAGATTGGTCCGGTATAGATGGCCGCCACACCGGGAGTATGCAGGCGGTAGATGTTCGACATTGGGATTGCACATCTGCGAGCGCAATTCGAGGTTATAGAGCAGGCCCGCGCCTCCACGGGAGATGGTCAGAACCGCGGCGAGAGACATCACTTCTTGGTCCGGTATTCTACGGGGCGGCTTTAGCCTCGGATCTGTCTTGATTGACCATTCTTCTACGATACCCGGTTGTTCATATAGCATTATGTGCGGAGGAGGGGAGAAATCACGGGGCACTTTCTGGGATCTCGAGGGGATTTTGGTTCGGCCCCTACGGCTGGTGATGGCCTCCCTTTTGCAGTTCGAGGAGAAGGTCCATCAAAAGAGCGGCCAGAGCGGAGAGCATCAGCTGCGTGCTCCGAGACTCTCTGTATGTTCTCGGCGGATGGGATTCCCGGAGGAGCGGGCTAGAGATGAGAGCTAGATGCCTTCATGTAGTGTCGATGAAATAGGGTTATGGCTATGCCGTCTCATTCCACATACGACCACGGGCCCGGAGTGGGTCGGGGCGAAGTACCATACGGATGATATGCTGTCCTGAGGCAGAAGTGCACAGGAGGACTCCGTTCCAGTCGTTCGCCTCCATCTCCTCCACATCTTACATCGGTTGCAGCGAACCTCCGGGCCTTCTATTGACACATCATTCACTTGGAGTACATCCATGCTAGCTCGAGAGAATGGCGGTGTGATGGATACCATCTGCTCACTTGCGGCTACCACAGTGCCCGGGATCGAGGTTGGCCCGGTGCCATTCTATGCGACTCAGTTATGACCCGCAGGTCTTCCTCATGTTCTGGTGTGAGAGGAATACCAACGATGCGACTTCATTGGATGTTACGGCTGCGGCTGCCGGTGGTTCGGGCCCGCGCCACCACCGCCCACGGCGGTGAGGTGGTTGGTTTCTTTATGATTTTTGTTTAGTTACCCGGCTTTATGTTGCTACTAATTTTGTTTAGGATTTTATGTATTAGCCATAGTAGGCGGTGATACTTTACAATCCTAACTTGTATGCATGTACTAGCCACTTTGGCTATATCAAAAGCTATTCAGTTTATATATACAGCTTTTTGTACATATCATGTTTTGTGCCTCATTTGGGGTTTAAATGTGTTTTTCTTTTGATTGAGCGATTGAATTGCTACAATTGGACAATTGGTGCTTCATGTTGGAAAATTGAATCACTATTTGTCACTTTATATGCTAGGACAAATTCCATGCTTGAGACCGATTTTTGGTGTTGAAGTTCTAGTACTCGACTTGAAATTTCTCCCTTATGCTAATTCACACCTTTACTCAGTTGTTCAAGTAAATTTTTTGTGTGAAATTGTGTGCATACTTCTTCTGTGGAGCCTTAGGTATTATGTTGGCTACCTAGGATAGTTTTGGAGTTACCTACATTTGAAGACCCGATGTCTTCGAAAGGAAAAGAAAGAAAAAGCGGAAAGAAAGAAAAGAAAGAAGAAAAGAAAAATAAAGTCGTGAAATCTTGCTTTGAAGCAGGAGCACGGTCAGGGGTGTATGGTAAAACCTTTAGAGCACGTGCCCTAAGCCTTAATTGGTGAGTCATCAGTTAGTGTTAAGTTACATGTGGGTGGATAGGTGAAGTTTAATGACTTGTGGATGTAATTTTCGAAGTCATTCGGGTCAGGAATTGAAGCCTTTAGAGTTAGTGGTCATTGATCCTTTTGGCAGTGCCCTAAACCTTAATTGGTTGGGAGTCATCGGTGGACCCCGGATTACACGGACTTTGGTGAAAGTCGGATTTTAAGCATTGCACCTACGATGTAGATGAATAAAAGAAAGAAGAGTGTAACTAGCCACTATCTAGGTTGTTCGACAACTTAAGTATATCGGTGCTAGGTTGGGAGGTGGCAATTTTGCGGTTTATTGGCTTAATCGGTTACAAAAGAACCATTAGACTTAGTTGGAAATTGAGTTGCGATTATGGATCCAATATTGACCTCGAATTGTTCTTGTATGGTTTGATTCTTTCATATCGGTTCTGACTTTGATTTCAATTTCTCAAGTTAAGGTAATGTTTATATGTATATAAACCCTTTTTGAATCATAACCTTTTTGCAAATCACCACATGCATCTCCTTTTTCTTTATTTTGCATTGCTAAGGGACTAGCAACGTTTCGGTTGGGGGGTGTGATTAATGCCCCGAAAGAGTGCGATTTTGAATACATATTAGATAGGTTTTGAGTGCTTTCTGCGCATTAATCATGTCATTATACCAATTGAAGTGTTCTAGTCTTCTTAGTAGTACTTATGCCGATTAAGTATTTTTGGCTGTTTTGCGGGCTTTTGCGCACTTTTGGGTTGATATCGAGGATGAATGATGAATCATGAAGTTTGAACTCGAGTCTCAAATACATGTCGGCCCGAGAATCAATAGAGAAAACCAAGGCAAAATGAAGAAAATGTGATGCGGTTGAAACGAGAGGAGCGATACGTGAAGGATCGTAAGCTGGAATTTCGCTAAGCTTGCGAAAATTTTCACTAGGATACTTAAAATTCGCAACCTTAGCGAAAATTCGCAACATAGCGAAAACCTCTTCATGAACCCGTCTGATTTATTTATGCTTGTTCCTTAGCGAAAAAGCATTTCGCTACTCACAGAATTTCCCAAGCTAGCAGAAATTTATTAAATAGCGAAATTTTCCATCCTTAAGCGAAATTTCTGTGTTTTTCATTTAGACTACGTTGATTTCGCTAGTTAGCGGAAATTCCTCGGCCCAAGCGAAAATTGATCTCTCGTCATGCTTTGTAGTGTGCGAGCCGCCTCCAAACTTGGTGTATTACTTAATTGTCGATAAACTAGCCAATTTCATAGGTTTTTTGGTATTTTCATACCTTGAGGAGGCCTATATAAGCCCCTCTTGTTTTGTAAGAAAGTGTGAAGAGTTGGAGGAACAATTTGGGAGAAGATATTTTTGTAAGTTTTATTTTTGTAAATAAAGTCTTTTATTTTAGGTTTGCTTTTATTTCTTTTCTCTCTTCTCTCTCTTCTTTCTCTCCCTTTCATTTGCCAAACACACCTCTTGAGGATGACAACTCAGAGATGCTTGACTAAACCTCCTTTCTTTGAGAGGAAGGAAGCTAAGCTTGGTGGTGGGGCATATGCATGTTGTCCTCTTGTATTAAAAGCTACGGGTAGTGTATTTATGGCTCTTATTCTCAAAACTTAGTTGCATAACATGGGATGTTATTGATTTGGCCAATACTCTCCATGCTTTAGAATTTATTGTTCTTTAGATAATGGTTTTACGAGCCTGAGATAATATTTACATGTTAGGGTTCTTGAATTAGGGTTAAATAACATTTCTTGTTATTATTTTGTGATACTCTCCATGCTTTAGGATGCGGTGCTCGAGGTGAGAGATGCCTTGTTGTTCTTTAGATGGTCTTTTTTCAGGCCTGCGGAAATGATAATTTAATGTTAGGGTTTTAAGTAAGGGGCCATAGCGCATGCTACATTTTGACTCAAATAGGAGATGTTTCATGGGTGAGGTTTGCTAGTTAAATATAGATCGGTTATGCCATGGACTATATGTTGCATGTCATAACGTGAGGATAAAGCAGGGGACCTTGTTTGCCCTAACTTGCCAAGTTAGGCCTAATTCTTCAAAGTTAACTTTTTCCCACTTTAACTTTTCAGTTTTACAATTTCGATTTCAAACCATTCCCACTTGTTTTGAAACCCCAAATCCAAAGAGTCCAAATAGAAAGCCTTACCTTCATGCATGATGCAAACCATTTTTAGGATGAAAACCCATCCGTGTTAGGCCACACAGACCACTATCTTTGCGGTAGCTTGACTACAGCGTGTAGGGAACAGGTGTATATAAATTTTGTTGATTTTAGCTCAGCCTCTTGTACAGCGCTGAATCGGCTACCTCCAAAAGAACTTACTGGAATTGGAAATATTTAGAAAGTTGATGCCGTTTGTACCTCGTAGGAAAAAAGTTAAGCGATGTGGATTCTTTCTACTCATTCAAGTTGTTGGAAGAAGAGGTCTATATTCTTCGATCTTGAATCTTGGAAGTTTTATATATTAGGCACGAGCTTGGATGTCATGCACATTGAGAAGAATGTTTGTGAAACATCATTGGAACTTTGTAATATTCCCGATAAAACAAAGGATGGAGTAAAGTCTGAACTAGACCCTTCTTGAAATGGGATTAAGGTCTGAATTAGCACCAAGGTTTGGGTTAAAGAGAACTTATCTCCCCCCTGCATGTTATACTCTAAGTAAAGAAGAGAAGAAAATAGTATTGCAGACTTTAGCTGATTTGAAGGTTCCTGAAGGTTATTGTTCAAACTTTAGAAACCTTGTGTCCATGGAAAGTTAAGCCTGGTGGTCTTAAGTCCACGATTATCATGCACTTATGCGGCAACGCGCCAATAGCAATAAGATCTGTGTTGCCTAAGCATGTTAGATATGCCATTACAAGATTGTGTTTTTTAACGTCTGCTTTGTTCAAAAGTGGTGGATGTCAGATTGAATGATCTACAACAAGAAATGTGGTCATTTTGTGCTTGTTGAATTATTTCCCTTCCATCTTTGACATTATGTTTCATCTAACCGGTGCATTTGGTAAGGAGGTTAAATTATGTGGACCGGTAATGCATAATGAGATGGATGTATCCATTGAAAGATACATGAGAGTCCCTAAAGGGCTATGTTCAAAATCGTACTCGTCCAAAAGGGTGCATTGTTGAGTGCTATATTGCAGAGGAAGCTGTAGAGTTTTGTTCAGAGTACTTATCAGACATTGATGCAATTAGGATTCCTACTAGCATGAAAAATGAATGGAAATATGGAAAACCTTTGCCTGGTGGTCATGCAATAAATATCCATGACTTTAAATTGGTGGAGCAAGCGCATCATTATGTTCTACAAAACATAGCCATTGTCCAACCTTATATTGAGTAGAAGTGTCATGTAATAATAATAATTTACTACCTTTTTTTACTCCCAAATAATGTTTATACAAGCCATAATTTACTTGTTTTTTACTTGATAGTGAACATATAAAATATTTGAAAGCAAAATATCCTCTCGTCAATCCAAAGAGAGTGAAGTGGTTGGGGATGAACATGTGCGTACATTTAGTTACTGGCTTAAAGAAAAGGTATGAAACAAGATATACATACTCCTCTTGAAATTTATGCTTATAAAATTTGAATTCCACTGACTTACATATCATAAGTGAACCATATAGGTTTCAGATGAAAAAAGTGAGAACCTACTTATTGAAGAGGAACTAAAGTGGTTGGCACAAGGACCAAGGCAACATGTTTTGACATATCGGTTTATATCATTAATGGGTGTCGTTACCACATCAGGGCGAAGTGATGATACACGTACCAACCAAAATAGTGGTGTCAGTGTTGTGGCATCGACCATGCAAATTGCAAGTTCAGATAAGAATCACGTGCTTTCATTAGCATGTGTTTTTATGGGTTATCCACGGAGATATGGGATATGATTATAACATGTTTAACTATTTGTGTTTTTCAAGTGTGATTGGGTTGATAGCGAGAAATGGTGTAAGGGTTGGTGATGAGCTTGGATTTACATTAGTTGATTTGAAGCGAATGGGACATAAATCATATCCTTTCATTTTAGCTGACACAAGCCCGAGCAAGTATTTTTATGTAAAAAGACCGAGGTTGATCCAAAGATGGTCTATTGTATTATCTAGGCCAAAAATAGAGATGTTGAAATAGAGGATGATGACAACATAGTTTGATAATTGCATGGAGCATCACCCATTTGCAAATGGGATGCCTGATATAAAGTCCTTTGATGAAGTTGAAGATTGTGATGCAATTTGTGTGCGTATTGATTGTGAGGGGACTTGGGTTGAAAATTAAATATATTGGCATGCTTAGTGTTTTTGTTTTCTTTTTGTAGTGATTTGTGACTACTAAGTAATATGTAAGTGTGTGACTTTTGAAGTGTTGTTAATATAAATGTATAATGTTCAACAACGTTATGTTTGTGTTTCATTCATATTAAATATATTTTTCCTTTTATATACATGCTAAGCCATTTTGAACAAATACAACTACCACCATATTTCATGCTATTAAATAGTTTGAATTTCTATTTCAAATTAATTTATGTATAGTTAAATAAATATTGTGTCTTTTTTAGTATTGTAAGTTCAATTTATATTAGACAAAATAAAATCATGACTCACCTAGTTAATATCGATACAAATTTTATATGATATAAGGGTAATCCTATCGAAGGTTTATGGAAGATGGATGGAATCCAACAACTCATAAAATCATATTAGAAAATTGATAAATAACATTTAATGAACTAAATGTAAACATGGTAACAACCTACCCTATTAAACTTCATGATCTTATGGAATCATTTTTGTGATTAATTTATTTTTATTTAATTGAGATATATTTGTAAGTGATTTTTATTATTGCATAATTTTTGAATCATACCAGAATTTGCAAGAATAGTGATACAAGTTTACAAATGCCTTTACCAAGAAGAAACAAAGGGCAGGTAAACTCTTAAAATATCATGCTATTAATTTAAATATAAAGTATGCAATATGAGGCTAATTATATATTTCTTATTGTCATGTAGATGCATGAAAAGAAGAAAAACATAAGATCACCTCAGACAAAAGGCTCTGAGGCCCAACTTTGAAACTTCCAATTGCTAAAAAAAGAAGTGAAGGAGCAAAGATTCATATTCAATATAATGATGATGGTGACATAGTGGGTGAAGGAGAAGAAAAACATAAGACAATTTCGGAAAAAGATTCCAGATTTAACTTTGAAACTTGAAATTGCTAAAGAGAAGTGAAGGAGCAAGATTCATATTGAATATAATAATGATGGTGTGGAGTGGGTGGAGGATATGTACAACTTGTGTAAATGCTGGTGTGCTTACGAGAACAATGGTGCCTGTCTATCATACAGATTGGAGGGTGGTTCCTATTCAATTAAAGGAGAAATTATGGGATTGTGTTAAGGTATATAATAATATTTTGAATTTTTTTTCCTGTATTTTGTTTATACTTTAAATGCTTATTGGATAATCAAGGTTGAAAATGTGTTATAGGGTGCATTCTTAGTTGATGAGAATAGCAGAAAAAACATCATGTCATCAATTGGAACTAGCTTTAGATCATTCAGGCACACATTGACGAAAGAGCATATCCTTCCTTATAAAGATAAGCCCGAGCTTCTTTTGCAACCACCAGCTGAGTACAATTACATTCCAGTTGAAGATTGGAGAAAACTAGTTGCTAATAGGTTGTCAACAGAGTTTGAAATTAAATTAAGAAAGGGGAGAAAGAAGACGGGCAAAATATATTTACATTCATCGAGTTAGTAGGAAAGGGATAATATTTGGATTTCAGAAGAATTGGTAAGTTAGATTAGCTTATATATTATTTTGTTAGATATTTATGTTGTAAAGTTTAATTATTACTTTGTTTTTCGATAGATGAAAAGCAGTTCAAGGAAACCATTGATAGATGGATCATCTTGTGGAAACTAGCAAGAATGAAAAGGAGAATATGATAGTTACAAGATTTTTGTAGTTGAAAAGATTGTAAGTTGTCAAAACCTATATTTTATTTCAGTTAATTCTATTTTTTTATTTGTTTAGTATAACTTCAAAAGCATCTATATTGTTTAATTTGTAGGATGAGTTGGTGAAGGATGTTGAAGAAGGAAGGATTAAATGTATTGGTCAAAAGGATATCCTCTCTTTAGCATTAGGTACACCGGAGCATCCTGGACGGGTTAGAGGAAAGGGAGGGAAAAAGAAACCTAAACAATTCTTCAACACAGCAAAACCCTTAAAAGCTGCTGAAGAAAGTGAATGTGAAGAGATGTTAAGGGAGAGAGTAAGGATGTTAGAAGAGGAGATAGTTGCTTTGAAAACTGAAAAGAAACAACCCCCCACACCCCATTCCTAAGTCAGTAGCATAAACATAAGGAAACAAATGTTGCAACATGAAGGAAATCAGGAAGGAAGCTCATTGTAAGGATGTGTGGAGGACTGTCAACCACGAGGAACTATAAAAGCTTCTACACTAACTCAAGTATGGCTTTTCCTAAGTTACATTTATAAAAACTAAAATTAAAATTAGTAATATAAAATACTAAATATTACAATATATGTTTATAGGTTTGTAAATGCAAGTGGCTCTTTAAAACTCAAGGAACATTGTTGCATATGGAACTTATTTACGGGATTCTAAGATTTCCATGGATAGTTCCCCTTGCATGTTAGTGGTCATACTTTACCCTCTTCAACCTAATGCACTTCTTCCATTCCCACTTGCTGAAAGCGGTAGTACCATAAGAGAGGGTGTTGGATATGAGGTTTTATGGCCTGCTCCATTTGTGATAGATGATGAAAATGATGAGGTGAGTGTTAGTGTTATAACAAACTTTTCAAGTTAAGTTATGTTATTCTTTGCTCTTGATTTTTTTTCTTAATGTATCACATTTATTTATGTGTTTAGGATGCTGGAAAAAAGAAAAATGTATTGAAGAAGATACCATCCTCAAAGAAAATTGAATATGAGAATCCCCAGGGATATACAATTGTTTTACAAAAAACGAGTTTCGACGAGTGTTGGAGGAGTAGAAGCTAGCAACCAAGGTGACTTTTCAATCAATATCTTTGGGATAAATTTTCAAACCTTCCTTTTGATAAGCGAAATGGAGGATGTAGTTGCTGCAAAAGAGTTGACTATGAATTGTATATGCTTCTATATTTGGTAAGATCTACTTATAATTTTTTGTTACATTCATAATATAAATAAGTAGAAGTTGATTTTTTTTTTAAATGTAATTCTAAATTGGGTGATATTTAATCAGGCGGTTACATGAATTTGATGATAATAGAGCATCGTCCATGGATGTTATGTATTTGACGATAATAGAATATCATGCATGGTGTTTATACTAGATAATTTTTGAAGTTAGATGCTTAGATTTTAGTTCTATAATATGAAAGTTGATTTTTACTTTTGATTATGGATTCAATTTCACAACAGGTTCAATTAGGGTACATAACATTTTGGTTACAGGTTGAGTTATTGGCATATTCTATATGCAACCTCACATAACAAACACAATTTCCTTGATAATGAAAAATAAATATTGACATCTGATAAAATTATATTACGGACACCAAAGGGCAAAGTTACTTACTAAAATTTCAACATTGATGAAAAAACACCATCTTAATATATATGCAAATTAAATATAAAATCATATCAAACAAAATTGACATATATTATACTCAAGCTTAACATATACTGAATATAATTTTGACAAAATCGTGAATCAACGTTCACATATGTCTAACCTAACCTTGACAGAAGTAGAAGAGACAGTATTATATGTCATTTTAATAAGATCCCATTATTGATAGAAATAAGCTCAACCTTAGCATATGCATATGTCAACATAGCTTTTAGTCTTTCTTGACACTGGCATAGATGACATATGAGCATATCAATCTACCTTAACATATATACCTTATCTTGATGGTGAAAAACTGTCATCGAATACCTTTTTTCTTGTAGTGACAGTGAACAAATTTTAGGATTTTTGTTTCCGAAAGTCTAGTATTAATACACTGGTAGTTTAAGGACCCTAATAAATGATTAATGGGGGTTCAAGTAAGGATAAAACTAAATGAAAAACGTACCGTACCTCGCCGCCTCGGCGAAGCGAGTTCATCCTCGGCGAGTTCATCTTTGGGCAAACTTAGTGTCTTAACCCAAGACCGTTAATGAAAATTAATCGTCATTCACTAAAAATGTATAATAATAGTTTATCCACTAAGAGTGGCATAATTTTTATTGACTAGGGACGGGTGAGGATCACCTAACCTAGGACCGAGATCGAAGGGAAGGGAAATAAGGCGAAACTGACCGGTTTGTTCCTTTGAACCTCTATCCCTTATTTCAAGTGTTTTGGTAATTTACCAAAATAAATGCGAAATGATTATATGGAATAGTATATCTTTGAGAATGATATTACGCAAGTACATATGGTTGAAAATGTGATATTTGAAATGTTGACAATTAATTGCGTGTGTGTGATTAATCGGTATAGCAATTAGTCAATTCTTGACATCTTGAATTGAATCGATATTATGCGAATGACCAACATGGCGAGTTCACCGGCTGAATCCGTCATGGCGCGCAAAATTGTCCAATGTCCCACTTGGCAAGATGCATCAATCAGCATCCGTCATCCGTCATGATGGTGTATGGCATTGAAGAAATGTCCCACTTGGCGGGATGCACCAATCGGCATCCGTCTTGATGGCGTATGGCATTTATAAGTGACCACATGGTGGGGTGCACCAATCGGCATCCATCATGGTGGGAGACGAGGTATTAAATGTGTAAGCACACATTGCGAATGATAAAGGGCGGAAGGATTCACGAGCGAAATCCGTAATGAATGTGGGTATATAGACAAAGTGAAATAACGAAGACTTGATGAGTGTAAATGGGATTTGTAAACTAAGCTTTATCTTAGGTGTATGTTTAAATCTCATGAATTGAATTGTCCCTGGAAATGATTTTGTTGCATCAATGAAAATGCATATTTGATATGATCAACAATTTGTAAAGTGAAAGCATGCGAAAATGAATAAGCATGAGTATAGTTTGATATAAAAGGCATGGTTTTATGATAAATGCATGTCATGCTCAACTGAAAATTGGAATAGAACTGTATAGAACTACTAAGTATGAAAATGCTTAGCGTGTAGTTTTTATCTATGCATAAGTTTCGAGTAAACAGGAAAGAAGACAAGATCAAGAAGGGCAGAGTCAGAGAAAGTTACGGCGTATAAGTATATACCCCGTCACATGCATATCATTTCTTTTTGAACATGTGACATTTTGTGAACAAAAGCGTTGAACTCTGAACTAATGTTTTGTATATCATTTTGTAAAGGCATGATACGCCATTGATAGGCCGAAAACGTGATGTGTATATATGTACGCCTATGTGCGCAAGTGCACGCGTCGCCTCAAGTAATATAGTGTACCTAGGGTACGGATATCGATCCACGGGGATAAGTGTGTTGAATACACAGATTGGCCTTTGAATATTATCTGGATGTAAGCTTTAAGTGACAATTTACTGATACCTGGATTTAAACTAAACTAATCGTTCTTAATGAATTACTGTGTTGTGGAGACTAGGGCTATGTCTCCCCCTGCCACTTTTGATGGATTACTTCCTAGAGAAATTACTATTCAATTTATTCATGACTAACTGATGACGGGGTGATCGGGTTTACGAGATACCCTCTCTCAAGGTGTATCTGCCTATCTCGCTAGTAGGGTTGAATTTTATCTCTACCCCGGCACCGATACTCAGCGCTTAAATGTTCTAACCTTAATAACCACCTCGAAATCGGAATATCTACATTGCAGAGATTGTGAGAGCTACTCTATTCAGATCCCTGGACATCCTCATCTCTCGAATCTCGGATATCTAGCACAATCATGCCAATGTTGGCCAGACATCACCATGTAGATAAATCACAGATATAGAGCAGATACTAACAAGTCATAAACAACTGAATAATATAAAATACGAATATTTAATCCATGCAATCGTGACAGGTTCAACAACACCCTAGATATGGATCTGAACATGCGAATGTGAGTACACAAATATTTAATCTATAAAACATCGGGGTACTTTTATCTAAAGAAGAAAATACAAAAGTAGGTTTCTTCTTCAAGATTTAAATCATTTCTTCCCGCTCGATTTCCGTGCCCTAGTTCATCTGATCTCTCATCGAGTCTGATTACGCTTTGCTTTAATGATGGAGAGACAAAACTGTGCTCACGTCGTGACGTTTGCCAGCGATGTCTCAGCGTCGCGGCGTTCGACTTTTATTCTTGTTGACCCAGCGTCACGGCGTTGGGGCATGTGGCGACGGGGCGTCGCGGCGTTCAGCGAGAGCTTATGCACTTCTACCTACGCCCAAAAATGCTTAGAAACCCGAACCACTGCGGTTCACACACAATACAAAAATCGAGATGTCGGGCTATAGAAATACTTAATTAGCGCGTAAATAAAGCTGAACAATAAGACAAGCGCGCGTATGGTATGAGTGTTTTAGGCATATGCACCCCAAACCCAGCTTCTTGCTTGTTCCCAGCGAAGCCGGCCTCTAAACTAGACCATGGCGCCTTGCATACTGTAGCTAACACTAGGATAGTGATGCACATGCTGATAGATAGAGGATCAAATTGGACCGACTCACACTGTTGCCTTTTTGTTCGGTTCAGAGGATTCGCAAGGGTGTTCGACTTTGAAAGAATTAGATTGAACTCGGTGTAGTTGAATGATACACCCGACCTCGAGGTATTCAATAACCTCCCAAGGACCCTATGTGCGTTGAATAAATGACCTCTAGTTTATACTAGGTTCCAGCCCCAGACTTGAGTTCCGCTCACCTAATTGGGAAAATCTAACTACGAGAGAAAGGATAGGAGCACCGTTCGCTTTCACAGCATACCTACTCCTTAACATAGGAACAAAACTAGTGCCCATAAGTTTTATGCTAAGTGTTCATGTAGCGGAGGTGGTTGGTGACTCCCCACCCGGTTGGTTAAAGGAACGCAGGGCATTCGAGTTCCCCTCGAGCGTCACCCAGAACACTTTCAGCTAAACCTCACAGACTAGGTATCAGAAACTTCCTTCTTACATCCTATATAGGACGGTGAAGTCAGTAAACTCCGGCCAGGTTGGCTCGGGAGCATTAGGATTTGAAAGGCCTCTCGGATTGTGTCGAGTTAGATTGAAGATCCACTTATTCTATCTCTATTTTTCTTTTCTTTTCTTTTCTTTCTTTTTTCTCTTTTTTTTTTATTTTTTTTTATTTTATTTTTTTTCATTTTGGGGCTCGAAGGCAATCATCTTTTATTCACGGTGTCCCATCTCTTTGGTGTTTAGAGACTGTCAGGGTTTGTTGAACCTTAGTAGCAAGTCTCGGCATCTAGGCATACCCTAGAGGTCATCTATGTGTGAGTGTAATAGGTTCATTGGGAAATAGTTTCTTGAATATCCGGAGGTGATTCAGTATGCCTCCCCACCTATTCAACCTAATTTCTGAGCATCAAACATCCTATGAATCCTTTATGGAGTTATACACTGTTTTCCATGATAATAGTGGACTCGGCCAAAAGTGATCCTCGACTTTCAAACATGTCCACGCAAACTACCTAAACTCACGACACCCACTTTAAACATAGAGATGAAGTACACCCATGGCGAAATAAAGCGGGAACTAAACACAAGACTCGAACTAAACACAAGACTCGACAACCTAAAATGAAACTAGACTCAAGCACACATACGAAAATAAAAACAACCATCACACAACTATACTAATCTGCAAAGCTTGATCACCACCCGCTTTGACAAAAGTACCCGGTGTCCCATTTGTGATAAAGAAACGAGGAGAATTGAAGGAACTCCTCGGCTGCCCGGTGGTGGCGGTTTCTTTGGTGGAATCACGAGAAAATTTGGGCAAGATTTGGGCACGGAGGGATTGCTCTTTGGCACGGAGAATGGTGGCCTGGTTGGCGAGCGATGCGCATGTCGGCGTGAAGAGCCTCCGTATCACGTGTAATGAGGTTTCGGTGCTCCACCGGGTCTCGTCCCGAGGAATGTCCGCGATCGATGGGGCGAGCAGGAGTCCTCTAAGTCGGGGTGGAGGGATTTGGATGGGGTCGCGGGTGTGTGGTGGTGGTGGTGGTGGTGGGTGAGAGGAGGACTGCCCAATGTCACCACACGGGGATGCTTTGAGTCAGTGGCACGATAATTAAATTGGAGCTCCTCATAGTCAGTCTCATGGCGAGTCATAAGTCCCCTCGAGGTCGTGGGACTGGTTTGTCTCGGCAAGCGATATAGCCTTAATTGGGGTGTAGCCACGCCTCGTTGTCATCTAAGGGTCCCAGAAGCTCGTTTGCATAGATTAGTATATAAGGAAGGGTGCCCCGAGTTCATCTTAAATCCCGGTTATGGAGGATGGCATCACACATAACACATATGGCTCTATCGAGCGGAATGCATATCTGAATGATATCGTAGTTGAGCGAGGGGCAGCAGGCGGTCGCCTCACACCGTTAAGTCGTCGGAATGAAATGGCGTGATGAAGTGTCTGGGACTTTGGGATATAGGCCGTGCTTGGCCTTGAAGTGGACAGTGTGCCCATCATTGTTGAGCTTCCACTCACCGCCCGGATTTGTCAGAGACTCCGGGGCTGACCTCGCGGGGGAGTAATCGGACCGCTCGTGGGGCCGTCGAAGGCTCTGGGGGACGGGATCAAGATTATAAAGCGGTTGATAGACTCGGCGGCTGAAGTCTATCCAGCACACCCACCGGACCTTCTTGACGACGTGGGAGGCGAGGTTGGCGTAGAATTCTCGCACCACACTCATCGCAGCTGGACGAGGTGGTTGGCAAAGCGCCCGCCATCCCTTGGTCGCAATAGTCTTTCTGAAGAAGTCGTCGGGGTGGTGGAAGCCCTTTTCTTTGATAAAGGATCGGTTCTTACAGATGGTGCCAAACCTATTGGCGGCACCCTCGGTTACAAACCTCGTAACGTCGAAATTTGGGGTCGGGTCCTCACTGGCTCGACCCCGTTTAGTAGGCAACCGCCCCACCCGACATCGTGCAAAAGGAAACTGGGGACCGCCTAAGGTCCCGAAAGTACACAGCCCATCGTCACCCAAAGGCCACACTCAGATGGGCTAGACAATATGTCGAGCACCTAAGGTGCACTATGAAAACGAAGACTGAATTGGCAACCGGGAGGTAGACACAAACCCTAAGGCGCACTAAGGATCCTACCGGCTCAAACTAGACCTAATATGGTTGAACTAAACCTAACTGAGCTAAGGACACCAATGCGAGGTGGGGAAGGCGCGATACAGGATCGTGATGTTTGTAGTGTGATGAGGGAATGAAGGTGGCAAAGACAGTTGAGGTGGCCTGGAGGGCAAAACAAAGGCCTCCGACAACCGTGGGAGGGATTCCCAAGGGTGGGTGCAGACGACGACGGGATGCCGAGGGTTGCAAGAAGTGGAACAGGTAAGAGCAAAATGAGGGTGTTTTTGGCCTTAAACAGGGTCAACGTCGCGACGTGCGAATGCAACGTCGCGATGTTCCAGAGAGGAAAGCAGCCAACGTCGCGACGTTGAGATCCAACGTCGCGACGTTCCAGAGAGTGGTTAAAACCAACGTCGCGACGTTGAGATCCAACGTCGCGACGTTCCAGAGAAGTACAAAAATGACGTCGCGACGTTGAAAGCCAACATTGCGACGTGACAGAGAAGGCCTAAAACGCAAAATATTCAACAATGGTCTAAGGTAAGAGACAACTCCCCTAGTTCAATTTGTGACTCCCTCTAACTTCTGAAGTGAATTTCTTGAGCGGATCCTCCACGATACTTTCGATCAATGGTCCTCGAAACGCATACATCCAAAAGCGAGATCCCGGCGACGGATGTAAAAGAAACCAAACCAAATTTAAATCAAACAAGAAAAATTAAACCATAGAAAGCTCGTTACCTCCCAAGAAGCGCTTATGTTTAATGTCGCACTAACGGCCCTAATCTCAATGTGCTTGGGAACCCGAGTTCTATGACCGCCATCAGACTTCGGCCTCGATGCGGGTCAATGGAATGGTCTCGCTTATCCGCATGGAACTCGCCCCAAAATACCCGGGCCAACCGCTGTGTGTTAACCGTGGTCTCTTTTCGTGGATGCGTAACCTCCCCGCCCCTCCATGTGGAAAGACTCGTCACCGTGGAAAGGGTCCCGACCATCTAGACTTTAATTTCCTGCAGTGCCTGAGACGGAATTAAACAAAAGTGACTCCGCCGCTCGCCGAATTCCTTCCCGTAATATGTCGATCGCCGCTTTTGTCCTTTTCCTTTGTAAATGCGCATTTTCATAAGCTTCATTCCCGACTCGTTTGGGCTTCCAATCGAGTCGCACATTTCTTCTCACCAGCCTAATGCATCATTCATGCCCACCGCCGAGCCGCTTCAAAGAGTTTCGATGCTCCAATTCCACCGGGCAGGTATGCTTTTCCATAAACACCCGAAGGGTGACATACCCACGGTGTTTTAAACGTTGTTCTGCAGATGCCCAGAGTGCATCCTCTATCTTTAGACCAGTCCTTCCCTGAGTCGTTAACTGGCTTTCTCCATACTGACTTGATTGAGCCTGACACCTCTCGCTCTATCTGACCGGGTGATATGTAAGGATGTAACGATGTCAGACTCCATACTCGGTAAAGACTTTTGTCAATCATCTTATTACAGAAATGAGTATCGTTATCTGTGATCAGTGCTCGAGGAGTGCCGAATCACGCGAATATGTGGCTGCGAAGAAACTGTGCCACCACCGTGGCATCATTAGTGCGGGTCGGAATTGCTTCAACCCACTTAGAGACATAATTCATCACAAAGCAAGATGTACGTGTTCTTATAAGATGGGGAAATGGTCCCATGAAATCCATCCCCATAAATCAAATATTTCTACTTCCGCACTGGATGTAATGGGCGATTCGCCCTTTCTAGAAATGCCTCATTCGCTGACATTCATTACGGGATAATGGTCGATGAGCATCCTGAATAAGGTAAGCCAAGAAGCCCGATTGAAGCACCTTACGCCGCCGCCACATCGAAATGTCCACCATGGTAGCGTGGCGCTGGTTCAAAATACCGGCTCATTTCATCTTCGGGCACACATCTCCAGATTACTCGTCGCGTAATGTCTCAGATAGACCGCTCCTCCCAATAGTAGTGTTTCAAGTGTAAAACCTCTTCGTTGATAGCTAAATTCGGAGGGATTACCTGGCTAACCAAATACCCACGTAATCCACACCATGGAACCGCCTTTTCTTCAATAGCTAAGAGTTGCTCATCGTGAAAGTCGCCATTCACTAACCTCACTGGGCCTCTTCTAACCGTGAAAGATGATCTGCAACTAAGTTCTTTGTCCCTTTCTTGTCTTTAATCTCACGTCGACCCTGCGCGAAAAGAACCCACCTGGATTAGTCAGTTTGGCATCCTTTTAGTCATCAAGTATTTTGGCGACGTAATGATCGCAGGGACCAATACCTTGTCGCTAATCAAATAAGGCCCGAATTTGTCAAAGCAAAGACAATGGCCAATAGTTCTTCTCGTAGTGGCTGCAATTCAACCGGCATCATTCAAGGTTCGCCAGCATAGTAGATTACCCGGAATATTCTCTCGCTTCTACCCTAACATCGCTTCAATCACTTAGTCACTGCGATCACACACGCCTCAAATGAAAGGACTAACTGGAGCTACTAAGCAATGTGGAGCCGATACCAATTTATCTTTCAACATGGAAAAATGCGCGTGATAAGACCGCGCATCAAACTCAAATGGGGTCCTTGGCTAGGAGATTAGACAACGGTTTTGGGTAACTGAAAGTCTGATGAAGCCGCCTATAGAATCCCACGTGGCCTAAAAACTTACATCCTTTACTCGACGAGGTAGAGGTAATTTTTCAATTGCTTCCAATCTTTGCTCGTTTCCAATTTATTCCTCTTGTCGAAACTGGCTGCCCGAGTATTAATGCCCTCTTGCACTCATAAATGGCACTTCTCCCAATTGAGTACAAGGTTGGTCTCCTTGCATCTTATCAACACTGATCTCAAATTCTCCAGACAATTTTCAAATGAGCTACCCAAAACCGAAAAATCATCCATGAAGACCTCAATTGTCTTTTCAACCATATCTGAGAATATGGCCATCATGCATCGTTGGAAGGTGCCCGGCGCATTGCATAGCCCAAAGGGCATCCACCTAAATGCGAATGTCCCATAGGGACATGTGAATGTCGTCTTCTCCCCGATCTTCGCGGCTATAGAAATTTGATCAGAATGGAGTATCCATCCAAAAGGCCAGTATTCATGACCGGCCAATCGATCCAACATCTGATCCAGAAACGGCAATGGGAAATGATATTTTCAAGTGGTCTTGTTCGGGGCTTCCGATAATCACACAAATTCTCCAATCTTGGTGAATCACTTGTGGCGCAAGAATATGTTATTTTCCCCGTCTTATGACAAGCTTGTTCCTCCTCTTCTTAGGTAATTACTTGTACCGGACTTACCCATGCAATCGGCCCGAGATAGGATAAATTCACCCCAAAGATCCACCACTTTAACACCTCCTTTCGACTACCTCTTTCATAGTTGATTCAACTCTCCTCTCGTGCTTCCACGAGGGTTTATGACCATCTTCCGAAGAAAATACGATGCATGCATGGAAGGGCTTAACTTTAAATCGGCTAGAGACCATCCGAGCTCATTTTTGTGATCTCTAAGGACCCTCAATAACTTCTCTTCCTCTAATTCTGTCAGGGACGCTGAAATGATCATTGGTAAGGTGTAGGCCAACCCAAGATACGCATACTTCAAATGGCTAGGTAACGACTGTTCCATCTTGGGTGGTTGTTCAACCGATGGCACCATGCTTTAGCACTTTCACCTAGAGATTCAAGTATTTCTTCATCGGGGTTCGAAAGAATCCATCCATTTTACATATTCCTCCCGCCTTCGCTCATATTCCTGAATCACCTATACTCAGGCTAGCCCAAAGGATCGTTGAGACCACTTCGCTAGACACTATAGCCTCTACTATCTCCGCCATGAAACATGTATCACTCCACGAATGTCTCACAAAATTTCGAACACGTTGAACTTAACTTCATCCTCCTGCACTCTCAATTTTAGTTCTCCTCCGAACATCAATGGCCACAACAAGTAAGAAACGGTCTCACCCAAGATTATGGGTATTTCTTTTTTATCCCTCTTCCATATCTAATACAATGAAATCCGCTGCGAAGATAAACTTGTCAACCTGCACTAAGACATCTTCTATCACCCCTCTCGGATGCTTTAAGGACCTGTCTGCTAGCTGGAGTGTGATTGTAGTTGGACGAGCTTCACCTAACCCCAAACATTTAAATATGGACAAGGGCATGAGATTAATATTGCAATCAAATCACAATAATGCTCTCAAAGATAGCATTTCCAATGGTGCATGGATAGTGAACCGGCCGTGGGTCTTTTTAGCTTTGCGGCGCCTTTCCCCAAAGTATGGCACTACACTCCTCAGTTAGGTTAATTGTTTCGAAATTTGTCATTTTCTTCGAGACAAGATGTCCTCGGCAAACTCATAACTCGGGCATCTGCTCCAGCATCGCGAAACGTAATACGATGTGTAGTTTCTTGAATACTCTAAGAACTTGGTGAATCGCGAGATCCAACTTATGCTTCTTTAGACGCTAGGATACGGAATCGGGCTATGGTCAGGGGTTATCCTTGCTTCAGCTTGTGTTTCCTGCTGCATCGCTTTCAGCTATTCCCCATCTCGCATTATCATTCGACCGCGGGATGACTTTCGCCTCTAATTACACCGGGATTGCCTCAGATTCCAATTTTACCACTTCTCAGGACGCTTTAACATGTTCATTCCCCTCTCTTCTCAAGTTCACTTCTGAGTTGCTTGGTAAGGAACCTGGATACCTTTCTGTCAATAGATTAGCCATTTGACCCATCTGTACCTCTAATTTCTCAACTGCGCTGCTTGATTGTTCAATTGGGTGGCTTATTGTTGCATATTCGCCTTTATCTCATTAATAAAGGCAGTATGTGAGGTGAGCATCTGCGCAAGGGCTTGTTCCAAGTCCACCTTTTTCTCAGGAGGTGGTTCGCTTCACTGTGTGGTGATGGCATACGCCTGGATTGCTCCTCCATCCATACCTCGATCGTTTCTAATTATTCTAATTCTCCATTATTACGCCACCCGGGGCTCTCGATTTTGGTTCTCGATAGTCGCTTCCATACCGCCCTTGTTGTCGTGGGTCGACTCTAATTAAACTCCTACACATACTAGGCATGTCTCACCGTTTGGTTTCCCGACTCGGCATTCTCGAAATCACAGGCCGTCCTCCACGTGCACTACATAACTCCCATGGGGTTAGTCCGTATGTCATTCAAGTGACCTTGCCGTCTAGTTAATCTGCTTAGTCAACCGCGCAACATGAGTAACCGTGATTGTTGAGAACTCATCACCTGCGTCGCCTACGACTTTTACCGATGTAATCTTATCTCTGTGCCACCGATTTGTATTAGTACCGTGATCTTCCAAGATTTCATGCTTGGTCCGCGGGTTTTCTTCATTAGTGCCCTCTCCACCAAGGCATCGTAATCATCGTTTGTTGCATTCCTCGACCATTATAAAGTATGGACTCCGCATCCATCTAAATACCAGGACGTGGCACTCTCAACAAACAGTGAAATCTATCCCATGCCTCTCGCCTGGGGTTCTTCCCCATTGTCCAAAAGTATCGATCTCTGCACAAGTTGTGCAATTCTTATAGTTGCAAGAACTTGGTCGTGAACTTCGCACTAAATCGCTCCATGAAGTGATGGAATCCTATGGCTAACTTGTTAACCAATGCTTCGCTCATCACCCAGTGTGAGAAGGAACAATCTCAACCCGAAGTGTTTTTCATGACCGACACGCCCAAAAGTGCAATTTCAACCCTATATTAGATAGCTCTTGAGTGCTTTTACGCATTAATCATGTCATTATACTCAATTGAAGTGTTCAAGTTTCTTAGTAGCACTTATGCCATTTAGAGAGTATTGGTCAAGCTATGCGTTTCGCACTTTAAAAGTTCAATATCGGATGTGCTGATGAACTCATGAACTTTGAACTCAAGTGTCACCATCTACCGCCCCAAGAATCAATGAAAACTGAAGGCAAAGTGAAGAAAAAATTGATGCAGAGAAGACAGAGGCAAAGCAAGAAAATCAAAGAAACCAAGAACCGCTTAAGCCCGCGGTACTCAGTTGATCGAAAATTTCGCAGGCTTAGCGAAAATTCAGCAAGTTCGGGCCAAATTGTGGATTTTCGCAGACACTGTAGGTTTTCGCTAGGCACTGCTCCTAGCGAATTTCATGATTTCGCTTACTCACAAAATTTCGCTTGTTAGCGAAATTTCGCTTAGCTAGCTTAAATTGCCGCTTCACGAAATTCTCCTATTTTCGCTTATGTACCAGGATTTCGCTACTTCCAAATAAATTCTTCACTCCTAGCGAAATTCACCGCCTCGTCATGTTTTTGTATTTAATGCTAACCGACTCCAAATTTGGTGTATTACTCTCGTCTTAACTTAGCCAAATTTGTAGGCTTTTAGATATGTATCGAGGTGGCCTATATAAACCCCTCTTTTTTGTATTCAATATAGAATTTTTGGGGAAGCAACAATTTGGGGGAGAGAAGAATTTGTAAGTTTTCATTTTTGTAAATAAAGTCTCGTATTTTATTTAGGGTTTTGTTTTCCTCTCTTCTCTCTCCTCTTTCCCTTGCTTTCTAGGCTTCCAAACACCCTCTGAGATGACAACTCAAGAGATGCTCGCTGCTCTCCTTTCTTGAAGAGCAAGAAGCTAGCTTGGTCGCAAGTATATACGTTGTCCTTCAGTAATCGAAAAGCTGTGCATCAGATTATGGTCCTCATCTTCTCAAATTAGTTGAATAGCTTTGAATGTTACTGACAATAATACTTCCATGCTTTTAGGATACAAGCAGGACACTACTACAGATGCACCGTGGTTCATTAGGATGGTCTTTACGAGCCTCTCGAAATGATATTGAATGTTTGGTGGTTTCAAATTGAAAAAGGGCCATAGCTGTATGCTACCTGTGTTGACTCAAATAGGAGTTGTTGTTAGGTGAGGCTTGCTAGTTGGAACATAGATCCTAAGTATGCTGGGACTATAGGTTGCTTCACATAACGCGAGATAAAAACCCAAGGACATTCTTGTTTACTTTAACTTACTGCATGACCTAAATCTTCAAAGTTAACTTTCACACTTCATTTTCAGTTTTATAATTTCGCCAGCTTAAACTACTTCCACTGCTTTGAAAACAAAAATCCAAAAAGTCCAAATAGAAAGCCTTACCTTTCGCACTTATGTATCATTCTATTTGATGAAAACCCATCCCCGTGTTCGACTTAGACACTATATCGGCAAAGAGTCAGACTAATGCGTAGTAGGAACTTAGGTGTATATAAATTTTGTTGGATTTTAGCTCACCCATCGTGGCACGAGAATCAAATGGCGCCTGTTTGGGATGGTGCCAAACTACTAATGGTAAGTTATACTGGTGATCAACATCACAAGTGAAGGTAACCTTTTACCTCTTTTTGTCATCAATATAGGAACGCGCCATTACTAAGTAAAGGATCGCACTGCTTCGCTTTAGTCAGCTTTTAATTTTTGCTATTTAACTTAATCTGGTAAGCCTGTGAGTTGCTCTTTTGTTGTCTCTAAATTTTGTAACAGTGTTTATGCAACAAGGATGTAGACACATCGTAGATCGTGATAGGATAAGTACACAACTCGACCTAGCTAGTGAAGTTAGTGTACATAATTTGATACTACGGATCCCATACCCGAGGAACAACAGTAGAGTCAACCAGAACCCCATGAATCCAAATGCTTATAGAACCGCGAGGGATCACATCCACCTCCTGCAGTCGTCCCATCCTCAGATCATTCCTCCCACGAAGATGCAGCGGTGTGAGGCCATATTCGCACCTACTCCCCACATATCATGGTATGGAAAACGAAAAATCCATACACTCATATTAGTGGATTTTTGAGGAGGCTCGCACTACCTTTAAGGAAGGTATGATGGACATGGATTTGCTAAAGCCGAGCATTTCCATTGGACCCTAAAGGACAAGGCCAAGATTTGCTAAACTCACCGATTTTAACCATTCGAAATTGGCCGAGCCAGCAGTTTGAATTCTTGAAGAAGTTGATTGCTCATATAAAGGCTAATAATTTGAAGAGACAAATTTACACGCTGCGGCTCGGGATGGTGAGAGGTTTTATCGGTGTTGGTGAGGGTGTGGAGACTATAAGTGCATCACCCACCATGGGTTTGATACTTGGATGTTGGTGAACCACTTCATAATTGGTATGTCTCTATATGAGGGCGCTCTTGAAGGCTATGTGTGGGGAGACTTTACGAAGTAAGCATCACTAATGAAACCTTGGATTTTTAAATACGTGGCTGAAGCTTCTGGGGTTGGGATGAGCACAACAAATTAAGTAATGAGGCCACATAGCCAGCCCTAGGAGGTTATCCTTTGCCGGAGGATATGAAATGGCTAAGTTTCAACCTTAGCTAGGAAAGTGGAGGCTTGAAGTGAGAAACCGGCTCGAGGTGCATGCGGTGGCGAAAATCTGCGCACACGATCACACTAATTTTCAATCCTGTACATCCAGTAGAAGAGTGTCCAATAGCCCCTTCAATGAAGGATTTGATGTCGAATGTGCAAACAACGCTAGGTGTACAAGCCACAACAAATCCAATGCTCCCTTATGGTAATACCTACAATTCAATTAAGAGGAATCACCATAACTCTGCATGGAGACCCAACCCCCTGCTTTATGTACCCCGGGGCCAAACCTCGATTTGAGCACCCCCTCTCAACCACAACCACCACCATCCCTCATCACGTGGAGCAAGCCATAATGAATTTGGAGGTAAAGTGGTAGGCAACACACGTTGAGAACAAAAGGAATCCAATGTGCAAGGCTGAGGATTGATCTTTATTAAATTGCTTGAATAAAGAATAGATGGGCTTGAGAGCAATCTCAACTTAGAAAATTGACAACCTCTGGTGTAATGCCAAGATCAACAAGTTGCTAGAGGTACAAGAAAGGGAGGTTTCCATCACAAACACTTCCAAATCGAGGGAATTCATAGAGGTGGGGTCATCCGACAATTCGGGAATGGATGAAGTTAGGCTATAATCACCGAGGAGTGAAAGAGGTTGATCAGCCTATTTTGCTTTAATTGAAGAACCTGAGGGGAGGAAAATTGCAATCTGAGCATATTCTACAAGGAGATTCAATGAAATACCGCTACCACCTCCATTTCCCGCAAGCACTTAGAGGTAAGAAGAAGGCATCTCACAATGACGGGCATTTGGGAGTCTTTAAGGCAAGTGAAGGTTAACATACCTCACATTGGACATAATTAAACAAGTCCACCTTATAAAATTTTGAAGATCTTTGCACAATCAAGAAGGATTAGGCATTGAGAGAAGGCATTTCTCAGAACAAGTGGTGCTATAATCCCAAACAAATACCACGTCAAATCTGAGGATCCGAGGATCTCCACAATTTCGATCAATATTGGTGGGAATTGCATAAATCATTGCTTGATTTAGGGCAGTGTGAACCTCATGCCGTATTCGGTATATACAAGCGATTAGGTCTAAGGTGAACTTAAACCTACCAATATCACACTCGTTAGTAGATAGATCGGTGAAAATCCACTGGGGGATAGTTGAGGATGTCTTAGTGAAGATGGAGCCAAATTCTACTATCCCGGTAGATTTTGTGGTGCTTGACCTTGAGCCAATTGCAAGTGAACCCAATCATGTACCAATCATCTTAGGAGGAGCTCATGTTTACGGCCACGGCAAATGCAATCATAGATGCCGGAATGGAGTCAGCTTGCAGCTTCAACCTTTGGTAACATGACTTTGGGTTAAACATCTTTCATTTGAACAAACATGAGTTGCTAGAAAATGAAAATCAAGAACTAATGAAGTTGTTTCAATTGGTCGGTGTGCGGGGAAGGCAAAATGCTCCGGGAATTAGGGGAGAGATCGGTCGAAGATGAAGAAAGTTTGAGTCTTGCCGCCCGGCCTGACTCTGAGCCAATTGCTCAATTCGAAGCCATCACGGACGGATCAACATTTGGCCACTCAGCAAAATGGAGTCAACCCGAGGCTCTTGCATGGGTTTGAGAATCATTCTCCTTGGCCCCCTTGAGTAATTTTTGGGGATTGAGCTGGTCCGGTGTTTTTCGAAACCAGTGCGGTTCCATGATTTTTGCCCCACGTCTTAAGTTAGTTAATTTTGATAGTTTCGGTTATTTTTTCGAAAATTTTTTAACCAAAATTTTCATTTTCGTAATTTAGTTTGTATAGTATAGTATTGTGTTTTTAAATTTAATTACGGTACATATAATGGTATATCTTCAATTCTTATTTATATATTATTAATTAATTTAAAATTTTGAAATCTGCACGGGTAGTGTACTCGGTTTGAGCAAATTCGCTAAAAATATGAAAATTGGCCAGGAAGACCCACTCGGCTGTCCTTGGTTCTATATAAACTTTGAGAGGATAGCCAAATAGTCACTTCATATTTCCCTCCCACAGCGAAGCTACGCGTCTGAGCTGACCTTAGCGCTGACCGGACAAACACCGGCGCACTTCTTGAGTTAGCCAGTGACCAGGAGCGCCGTTACCTGCCTGTGCATCCTTGCCCTTACCTGCGGCCACGAGGCGGTGGTGGGCTGGCGGGCATTCTGCGGCGCCCTCACGACCGATCAACGCGGACTAAGAGGCGATCCTTCTTTGGGCCTTGATGAGCCTCAAATTGCGAGTTACGAATTGCTTCGTGCCTTTGGTTGAAACTTTTTTGGTACTGTCGGCCTTTATTTGATGATTCTCGACCCTTGTTTAGCTAATCACGAGGCTGTTTTAGTTCGCGACCCGGTGAGCCACGATTCATCGGCAGTTGAGTGATTGATCGTCTTCGAGGGCCACCGGTTCGGAGAATCGAGCCTCAGCTGCATTTTCAGTGAGTCGAGCCCTTTTCCAGTATTTTATTTCGATCTTAGTATGGTTCGTACTCGAGGTGGGTCCCGTGTTCGGTCGCGGGTGGTGGGTTCACCACGAGAGGAGGCTATTTCCGGTCCCAACTCCGATTGCATCGGTCGGTAGGTACCTGAGGCCTCGGGGGATTAGACTATACGGACACGGATGGGACCAGTGCACATCACTGTACCTCGGAGGAGAGTTCGGAGGCCCGGGCCCTCAAAGCGAGACTACCCACACCCGGACCCAGGGCGGAGTCATCATCCTCCGGCCGGCTGAGTCACCGATCCTATGCCGCGGAGGCGACTTCATCACCTCGGGTTGTCGCACCTTTACTCACGAGGATTCGGGGCCATTACATTCGTAGGAACTGTTCAGGGAATATCTGACTCATCACAGTAGACCGTTCCATGGGGTAGTACTACGGCGTCAAGCGAGGGCGATCCTGAATCTTAGGGAGTCAGCAGAGATTGATGAGGGTTATTGCATGTGCCTTTTCATGACCCAGAAACGTATTACTACGAGTGAATGCTAGCGGAGTTCTACCACCGCTTTCGATGACGTCTGAGGATCGGCTAGTCCGTGTGACCGATTCGAGTGTGATGATCATGCGCGGAGTACTCGGAAGCGACGATATTTGGCGGCTCTTGGCTGCGATATCTGGCCGGCAATACGGAGATTATAGAGATTAGGCCGCGCCTGCGTAGCGGGATGGTTCGAGCAGCGAGAGACACCAGCTGTTGGACCAGTCTTTGGGAGCGACTCAGCCTCATATCGCTGGCGATCGACCAGCATTTGTTCGGGACGAGCTTATTCCGTTCACGGCGGCCCCGATGCGGCGGAGGAGCCATCTTGGAGGCTCTATCTGGATCTCGAGATTTTGGTTGATCCCTACGAGTGAGTGTTCTCCTTGCTACATTTTGAGGAGAAGGTCCATCGGAAGGACCTAGTACGAGCAGAGAGCATTCCACTACTGATGCCGAGACTCCTATGCCAGGTTCTCGAGCATATGGGATTCCCAGAGGAGCCCAGGATCGAGATGAGGGTTCGATGCCCCCTGGTCATGTCAGTGGAGCGGGTGATGACTATGCCCGCATCTTTCCACTTACGACCACAGGACCGGGGAGGAGATGGGTCGAGGAGGTGAGGACCACCATACGGATGATATACACGCCCCTGCCTTGAGATCACGGCGAGTCCGGTTCCACGGATATCCATATCATCCTCCATCCCACGGGGCCCACATCGGTGCGTGACCTCGGCCACGTCCTAGTGACTTCGTCGCGGAGTACATTCAGCCTGCCGGCTCTAGAGAGATGGCCCCGGTGTGATGTGGATACCATCTGCTCACTAGCCGGCTACGAATGGCCCGGGGATCGGAGACCCGGTGTCGCTCATGCTTAGGCGGATCATGGCCTTGCCAGGCGCTTCCTCGTGTTCCCCCGATCGAGAGAGAGGAGCCCACCACGGGAGCCTTTGACCTGTTTAGATGTTTTGTTTGCAGCGAGCGACTTCGGACCCACCACCACCACCATAGCGGTGAGGTGGATTTGAGTCTCTTATGATTTTGTATAGTTACCGAGCATAACCTACGATTTTGAATTTAGGATTCATGTATTGCTTGTAGTAGGCGGTGATATTTTTTGTATGTTTAGCTTTGATATGCATGTACTAGCCACTTTGGCTATATCAGCTATTCGGTATATATATATACAAACTTTTGCATACCATGTTTTGTGCCTTTGCCATGTATATTTGTTTTTCTTTTCAAATTGAACAATTGGTGCTTTACAATTGGACAATTAGATTGCTTTGTTGGAAAATTGAAGCATTGTTTGTCACCTTTATGTTAAAGCAAATTCCATGCTTGGATGTTTTGGTCAATTACGATTCCGGCATGATCAACGAAAATTTCTCCCTTATGCGCACAATTCACACCTTGCCACGCCCAGTTGTTTCAATATTTGTGAATTTGTTTGCTTCCTTTCGCTTTGCGTAAAGTCACGTACTGGTATGTTGCCTTGCAACCTAGGATGGGTTTGTGTTACCCATACTTTAAGACCAATATTTGTCTTCAGAAAAATAAAAGAAAAGCAAAAGAAAAAGAAAAAGAAAGAAAGAAAAAGAAAAATAAGGTCGTGAAGTTTTGCCTTAGAGCCCGAGCCATAGGTCCGGGGTGTATGGCGAAAGCCTTTGAGTGATGCCCTAAACCTTAATTGGTTGGGAGTCATCGATTTAGTGTTCGTTACATGGGTGGATGGTGAGTCCTAGCAGATTGTAGGTGCTTAAGATTTTCGAAGTCATTCGGTGCAGGGTGAAGCCTTTAGAGTTTGTCGATTGATCTTTGGCTTAATGCCCTAAACCTTAATTAGTTTAGAGTCATCAATTGAATCCGTTACCGCGGACTTTGGTGATCGAATTTTAAGCATTGCATCCCTACGGTGTAGTTGAATAAAGAAAAGAAGTGCGTAACTAACCCTATCTAGGTTGTTCAGCACAGGCCATGTCGATTACTAGGTTGGGGAGAGGGAACAAATTTTGCAATTTATTGACTTAATACGGTTACATACATAAGAACATTAGACTTAGGTGGAAATTCAAGTTGAGAATCATGGAACCAATATTGACCTAAAATTGTTCTTGTATGGTTTTGGCTCTTTCATGTCGGTTTTCAAACTTGGTGTCCATTTTTCAGTTTAAGGTACTGTTTATATGTGCATAAACCCATAAACTTTTTGAAAATCACTACATGCGCCCTCCTTTTTGTTTTGCATTGCTAAGGGACTAACAGCGTTTCGGTTGGGGGTGTGATTAATGCCCCGAAAAGTGCAATTTTGAACCCCTATATTAGATACGGTTTTGAGTGCTTTGCGCATTAATCATGTCATTATACCAATTGAAGTGTTCAAGTCTTCTTAGTAGCATATACATTAAGAGTATTTTTGGCTGTTTCCCGGAGGTTTTACGCACTTTAGAAGTTCAATATCGGGATGTATGATGAATCATGAACTTTGAACTCAAGTGTCGACCATCTACCGGCCCGAGAATCAATGTGAAAAACTGAAGGCAAAGTGAAGAAAATTGATGCGGTAGAGAGCGAGGAGGCAAAGCGTGAAAATCAACAAACCAGCGATTTTAAGCTAAACTGCGAGAATTTAAGTGGAATAGAGGCCCCCAGACTTTGCGAAATTTCGCGAGTTACCATTGAAGTGTGGATTTTAAGCTAGACACCCGGGGTTTTGGCGAGCAGCATTCCTAAGCGAGGCTCATGATTTCGCTACTCACGAGAATTTCGCCCCAGCTAAGCGAGGAATTTCGTACTCAGCGAGAATTGCGAGCCTTAGCGAAATTTCACATTTTCGTATGCCTTGTGATTTCGCTACCTAGCCCCGAAATTCTTCACTCCTAAGCGAAATTCCTTTGCCTCGTCATGTTTTTGTATTTAATGCTAACCGACTCAAATTTGGCGTTGTAATATTACTCTCTTGTCCTTTAACTTAGCCAAATTTGTAAGGCTTTTTAGTGACACTTCATGTATTGAGGTGGCCCTACATATAAACCTCTCTTTGTAATCAATACTAAATTTTGGGGAAGCAACAATTTGGGGAAGAAAAGAGGTATGAGTTTTCATTTTGTAAATAAAGTCTCGTATTTTATTTAGAAGTTTTATTTCCTCTCTTCTCTCTCCCTCTTTCCCTTACTTTCTAGGCTTCAAACACCCTCTTGGGGATGACAGCTCAAGAGATGCTTAGCTAAACCTCCTTTCTTTGAAGAGGAAGGAAGCTAGCTGGTTGTGGGGGCATAAGCATGTTGTCCTCACATGCTGAAAGTCCACGAGTCTTGTATTTATGGTCCACCATCTTCTCAAATTAGGGTTGAATAGCTTTAGTGATATTTATTGATTGGCCAATACTCTCCATGCTTTGGGATACAGTGCATGCACTTGTGCTAGATACTGCTTGTGGTTCGACTAGATGGTCTTCACGAGCCTACGAAATGATATTTAATGCTAGGGTTTCAAGCGAAAAGGGTCCCTTAAGCTGCATGCTACGTGTTGACTCAAATACAGGAGGAGTTGTTAGGGTGAGGTTTACTGATTGAGAAACATAGATCCGGTTATGCAGGGGACTATAGGTTGCTTGTCATAGCGAGGATAAAACCCGAGGACACTTGTTGCCACCCCAACTTACAGTTAAGTGACCCTAAATCTTCAAAGTTAACTTTTCACACTTCATTTTCAGTTTTTATAATTTCTCAGCAGTTAAACTACTTCCACTGTTTTGAAACAAAAATCCAAAAAGTCCAAATAGAAAGCCTTACCTTCTTGCACTTATGTGTATCATTCTTAGGATGAAAACCCATCCCGGGTGTTCGACCCCAGACGGCCATCTGCTGCGCAGTAGCTTGACTACGGCGGTAGTAAAGGCTGGGAGTATATAAATTTTGTTGATTTTGGCTCGGCTGTGGCGCGGTGGTGACCCCCATTGTACTTGATGGTGTCGCGGACTTGGGGAAGTTGATTAAATATGTTTGGATTCTCATTCCGGGCAATCCATGGAAATAGAATTAAAAGCATGCGTAAGGTTCATGACTTAAATTTTCAGGAGGATTTCGTTGTTTGCTGAGAATGAGGTGAGATAGCCGGATGGCTGTCCCGGATGGCTGTAGGCGGTAGGAGACAACTCTCCTAGCAGCATGAATGGATCATCACATTTGTATAAGCCGGCACGGGTGTGATTCCTTAGTTATTCCCATTCGGCCCCTACGTGGCTCAGTTTTGCTTTCCCGATGCTAAGATCCTGCTCTTCATTGTTCTCCATGATTGCTAGATTTGTAGTACGATACGTTCTCTTGTTCTCGGCGTGTGTAAAGATTACTTCACGAAACGAGGATCAAGCGGATGTAGGTCAACGATCCGTCGTCGCATCGTTCTTGTAACCTTAGTGATACACGAAACAAAAGACCAGATTACCGACGCCTTAAGCGAATAAAGCAGGAATTCGAGTAATATCTAATTTTATTGCCTTGTTGTCAATATCACACTAAACTTATCCGACAGGCTCAAAACATTGGCCAGCGTGATGCGTATATGTATGCGCCTATGTGCGCAAGTGCACTTAGCGTCGCCTCAAGTAATATAGTGTACCTAAGTGCGGATATCGATCCGGGGATAAGTGTGTTGAATACAGAGATTGGCCTTTGAATATTATCTGGATGTAAGCTTTAAGTGACAATTTACTGATACCTGGATTTAAACTAAACTAATCGTTCTTAATGAATTACTGTGTTGTGGAGACTAAGGCTATGTCTCCCCCTGCCACTTTTGATGGATTACTTCCTAGAGAAATTACTATTCAGTTGATTCATGACTTATTGATGACGGGGTGATCGGGTTTACGAGATACCCTCGAGGTGTATCCGCCTATCTTGCAAGTAGGGTTGGTATCTACCCCAACTTCGATACTCGAAAGCGGCTTAAATGTTCTAACCTTAATCGCCACCCTCAGTGGAATATCTCTTATTTACTGGAGATTCATTAGAAATTTATACAATGAGATCCACAGACATCATCTCTCGAATCTGGACATCGGCACAATCATGCCCCAATGTTGGCGACATCACCATGTAAGATAAATCACGGATATAGAAGCGAGATACTAACAAGTCATAAACAATGAATAATATAAAATACGAATATTTAATCCATGCAATGTTGACAAAATCAGCAGGCACCTAGATATGGATCTAAAACATGCGAATGTGAGTACACAAATATTTAATCTATAAAACATCAGTACTTTTATCTAAAAGAAGCAAATACAAAAGTAGGTTTCTTCTTCAAGATCTAGGTCGATATTGCTCGATTTAGTGCCTAGTTCATATGATCTCTCTCCCTCCTCTCGATTAAGATTTTCTTGGCACCCAATGATGGAGAGGCGAACTGTATTTGGCGTCATGGCGTTCTGTGTCGCGGCGTTGCCGTGGCGACGTTAGCTATTGACTTTATTCTTGTTGACCCAACGTCGCGGCGGTGGGCGTAAATGTTGGGACGTCGCGATGTTCCAGCTAGCTTTATGCACTTCTACCATACGCTCTAAGAAATACTTCCGGCAGATTTCCACTGCGGTTCTTTTTGTTAATGCAAAATAGGATGTAGGGCTATAAAATAGCAATTAAGCGTAAATAAAGCTAAGACAATAAGACAAACGCGGGTATGGTATGAGTGTTTTAGGCACTCATATCCATTTTAGCCAAATGAATTGTATAAAAGTAAATGTTTATGGGCCTACCATTTGAAATGCTTCCGCGTAAATGAAGACTCTAAAATGAAATGACGTAAATAAAATGTTTTGATAAGATAAATGAAAATGGTCAGAGTAAACCGAGCTCCGGTTCGGATCCGGCATTCGGGTCGAGCCGGGGATTCGGGTCACGACATTTTTGAAAAAGAAAATTAATAAAAAGGTAAATAAAAAGAATTAAACGAGCATCCCGGAACCGGTTCGAATCCGACAATCGGGTGGGGCCGAAAAGGGGTGCTACAGTGTACTGTGATCCCTCTAAGAACGGACTGGGATGTGTTTTGATGCAGTCCGGGAGGGTTGTAGCTTATGGTTCTAGACAGCTAAAGAATCATGAGCAAAATTACCCTACACATGACCTGGAGTTGGTGAACATAGTCTTTACTTATAAGATTTAGGCGCAGCTACTTATGCAGATGGCGATTTGAAGTATTTTCAGACCACAAGAGTTTGAAGTATATTTTCACATAGCAGGACCTCAACATGAACGCAAATGGATGGGGTATCTGGAGGATTATGACTTCACTTTACATTACCATCCTGGTAAGGAAAATGTTGGTGATGCGCTCCGGTCCGAGAAAGTGCGAGGCGTCTCAGACTATGAGGCGGTTTGGATTACGATACGGTGATCGAGGCTCGAGAGGCCGTTAGGGAGTTTGGGTGGCTGCGTCGTCCCTCTGACGGGGTGATTAGGTCTGTGGGCGGGGCCACGCGGGAGATATCATCCATCAAGGATTGGGTACAGTTAGGTACAGGCGACGAAGGCTGGGCCATCCACACAAATGGTAGTCTTCGGTATAGGAGGCGAATTTGTGGTTCCCCACGGCGGCCGATCTACGAGATGGAGATCCTTCGAGAGTTCCACTGCTCCCGTTTTGCTGTGCATCCAGGTGGCACGAAGATGTACCGAGATCTTCATCACCAGTATTATTGGAGCAGGATGAAGCGACACATTGGAGATTTTGCTCGACGGTGTCTCACGTGTCAGAAGGTAAAGGCTAAGCACCAGAAGCCGGCAGGGCTACTCCAGCCATTGGAGTGGGCGAGGTGGAAGTGGGGCTGTCATGATGGATTCACCGTGACCCACTTACCCACGAAGTTGCGCGCGGAGGCGCCAGTGGTGTGGGTGATAGTGGACGTGGCTCACTAAGTCCCGGCCCATTTTAAGTAGGTTCGACTATTCACCTTTGGAGGAATTACGCATGGTTTGTATATATTCAAGGGTGCCCGACTACATGGTGTACCAGTGTCCATAGTATCAGACAGGGATCCCGGGTTTACGGCACAATTTTGGAAGGGTTTCAAAGGCTATGGGGTTCTGATTGATGATGAATGCGTTTCATCCGGTGGACAAATCGTGGTCGAGAGGACCATATAGGTTTCCCCAGAGGACATGCTACGAGCATCGTCTGGATCTTAAGGGTAGATGGGAGGAGCACTTACCCTTAGTGGAGTTCGCCTACAACAAGATTATCGAGACAAGTATATCACAGGATGGCACCTATGAGGGCTTTATATGGGAGGTCAAATGCAGATCCATTTGTTGGACGAGAGGTGGGAGAGCATTCCATCATTGGTCGGATCGATTAGAGACACCTGAGAGAGGTGGTTGTCTGAGCGTCTTCTCACGGCTCAGAGTCGGCCCGAGGAAGAGCTATCTTAGATGAAACGACGTCGACCTCTAGAGTTGAGGTGGAATTTGTTCGTCTTGAAGGTGATGTCTAAGAGAGAAGTGGTCAGATTCGGCAAGCCAGGGAAGCTAGCGCCGAGGTATAATCGGCCCTTCGAGATACTCGAGAGGGTGGGCACGGTTGCATATCGGTTGGTGTTACTGCCGAATTTATCAGGTGTCCATGAGGTGTTCTACGTCTCCATGCTCGGGAGTATATCAGATCGACTCCATATAATTGGATTGGGGAGAGATTATTGTTGATACAGATGGGACCTTCGAGGAGGGACCGGTGCGTATCATGGATAGTTGGGATCGGGTTTTGCAACGCAAGACCGTGAGGCTAGTGAAGGTGTTATGGCGACACCGAGGAGTGGAGGAGGCAACTTGGAAACGCGAGGACACGATGCGGACCACCTATCCTTTTCTATTTAAGGATGAAGGTGCGTGGTCTAATATTTGACACTAGAATATTACTGCATATGCATGTGTTTGTGTGTGCTAATATGTGTGAATTTCAAGGATGAAATTCTTTTAAGGGGGGAAAATGTAAAACCCGAGAAAAATCCAATTTTTCTAAATAAGGGTCAAACGGTAATTTTGGTTGAAAACCGAAAATTTTATAGATCTCGGATGTGAAACGGACTTCAGCATTGAATTTTCTCGTGAAATCTAGCTACTGTCGAATTTTGTCGGATTCGAGGCAACGGTCGAATTCGCGTTTTCGGGTATCGAGTGTCCAGGTAGCATCGCGTAGCCATGTGGATGCCACACATAACTTTTTTTAGGAGATGGACACATGGCATGATAGCCATGTGGTGTAGCAAATTGGGATGAATGGCTCACATGGAGCCAAGTGTGAGGGAGATATAGGATAGATAAATACAGAGTAAATTAAGGAAAATGTAAGTGACATGATGGCAAGGGGAAAGTGGAGATTTTTACTTATGGATCAGTTCGGTTGATGTGAATCAAAATGAGGAAAAGCCAAAAGAGAAAAAGAAATAGAAGAGAAAATGAAAGAAAGGAAAAAATGTGATAAATAAGAGAAAAATGAGAAAATGAGATGGAAGCAAACAAAAAGAAGGATGTTCGGTGGATAAGAAAGGGAGAAAAGGAAAGGGAAAATAAATAAATAAATAAGGGGAAGCAAACAGGAGAGAAGGAGAGGAAATCGGATAGAGATAGAGAGAGAGAAATGGGAGAGAGAGAAACAAAAGGGAGGTGCACCCGACATTCCGACGATCGAGCGATGGTCAGGAAAAGTCGATCCACGCCTTCGAAAATTATGTGTAGATGCCAGTCGAGTTTCGTCAAACTCGAAGGTGAGAATTTTCCTACTTGGATTATTTTTAGCCTAAAAGCCATTTAATGGCATATGGGTTTTCTTCGACCCATGGTGGCCATGTGATTTAGTCCAGATTTTGGGGCCCGAATTTTGAGCTGTTCGAAACGATCCGGACTAAGAGGTATTCGAACCGTTTTTTACAATCGGACTGGATTTTCGGGACTATTTCGGACGGTCCGGACTGAATTTTGGGATTTGTTTTTCGGACGATGCAGGCATAATTTTCAAGACTATTTTGAACAAACCGGGGCTTAGAATTTTGAATTTATTTTGGGCCAGTCCGAAATTTGGAGCCCCCAGGAACTATTTGGGCCAGTCGGACCCGAGGATTTTAGGATTGTTTTGGCGATCCGGGAAGCTGATTTTGGATTGTGTGTGCTGTTTTTTTATGTGTTATTGCAAAAATTTGAATAACATGTTGGTTGTGTGAAAATCATGTTAATGCATGCTTATGGATGTATTGACATAAAATTTATGATAGATGTAAATTATATATATATATATATATATATATATATATATATATATATATAATTATCCATGTGTTAAAAGAAAAATAATTGCATGTAGTTCTCATTTTTCATGTAACATGTTATAGTATGAAATGACATAATTGCATTTCATATACACGGGGACATCGTGTTAAGTCGGGTGTGTGTGCATGGTATTGGTTATTCACCATTTTTAGTGAATGTGTAATGCAGTGGCTTCGGAAGGAAATGGGGCCAATGAAAATTAAGAAGACTCATGGGTGCATAAAATAATAATATAATTTTTGTGTGTTTGGTGAAGCAAGATGGGATAAGATGCCTCGAGTGAAAGACCCGAATTTTATTCTTGGTTAAACATATGTCGGCCAATGAAAGTTAGAGTGAAAGTGTCGAGAAGGTATCTGTTTGTGGTGAGACCACAGAAAGTCGTTGCCCATAAAAACACGCGGGATTTGAAGTACTGATGAATATTGGAGGATTGTCAAATGCGGGTTAAGTGTTGGGTGAAACACCAATGACTGGTTTCGCTTAGTATTTGCATGCGTAAGAAGTGATCAAGCTCAGTTATGGCCATGAGGTTCTCATCTCATGCGACATGAAATATTTTCATATAGGATTGCATTTACGTATGGAATGTGGTTTGATGTGTCTGCCACCATTTGTGTGCATTTAGTGGGAAGGTAACGCCCTTGTGGGAGAATTTTTCTACTGGGCATTGCTCCTGCGATCATGGGACACAGCTGAAATCTGCAGAGGGAGTTATACAGGGAGGCGGTGCTCCGTCGAGGCGTGTGAAGAACGCGACATGGCCCTTGGTAACATTTTGTAAATGTTTGTAAAGTTCTCATTCTTTTGATTATCATATTTCATAATAAATCATGCCATGTTCATAAAATAAGAGGGCGGTGATCGGACCCCCTACGGATTGTAATTATTCATTTCTTTTCATATTTTTGAATTTAAATATGAATGAATGAGTCCCGATGAAGGGCCTTAAGGTAGTGCCGATAACCGGTTTCCATGGGTATTTGATGCAGGTCGGTCTGGGGACTTGGGTACAGGCGGGCCTAGGCAAATTCATAGATGACAAGTTGTCCAGCGGGATTTAAAGTGAGGTGTCATGAGAAACCTAAACGTGCATGGATATCTGAAACCACCTTTGGATGCATGGATTATATCAGTTCCATATAAATCTGTTATCTCTGTGACGAATTAGCACGTGCACCCTTTCTATTAAAGGGTAACTTAAGTGTCTTGCCTAATAATGATTTGTGTCTATCATATGATTCATAATCAAATGACCCTAAAGTCTCACTTTTGTGTAGCTTAACCATGTGTATCTCATTTATATGGCCAAGGTGACAATGCCATAAGAAAGATGATTTTAGATTATCATGCTTTTGTCCTCATATTGTCGAGGACAATTAAAATTCTAGTTTAGACCTTATCCAATATGGCATATCACCATTGCATAAATGTTTACTTATGAATATCTTCGACATTGTAAAAACAATTGTGTTCTTAAAAACAAATGAAAATAGTTTCAAATAGAAATTGAGGCAATAATCTTGAGTTAAAAGGCGTGTGTGGCAATCATCCGGATTTTAAAATAAGTCCATAGGGAGGATTAATACATAGTCCTATATTAATGCAACAACTCTTGTTGCGACGTGCCGCTAAGTCTAACTCTCCTTGTTGAGTTGTCTACCCAGTTCTTTGGTTCCTCCACGCCGATTACTTATTTCCTGACCACAACAAGCTCTAAGTACTTGCTGGGTTTATTAGACGGTATTAATACCACAATGACGAATAAACCTGATGTTGGGCGTCAATGCATTCTCCAGCAGGGACTTCATAGGCCTTGTGAGTTTATTTCTTCTCCAGGTGAGCCATCTTTATGAATAGAAGCAGTCTTTGGTGGTAGTGTTTGGCCTTTTTATTACCTCTCTTGGAGCTGTGGATTCCTTGTGTTTTCTTGTTTAGAACTCTTCTTAGAACACAGACTCCTTCACCTTCAATTTATATCTTCTTTTAGGTAAGGTTCTTCTTTTAATTAAATTGATTAGCTTAGGAATGGTATTTTAATTTTGTTGATCTAAATGGCTTTCTGACTATATGTACAAAACTATCTATTAAGCCTAGGTCAGGATCAAGTCTATGGCAATTTATGATCCATCACAAATCCCAACTAACCTAATCTCTCAATATATCCATTCATCTTTAGTGTGTGTGACACTAGAGATGTCCCATCAACCATCTTTGTGCGGAAGAGCAGCTTAGAGGTCTCGAACCTTTTGAATCTAGCCTGCTCATCGAAAAGCTCTATAAGATGGTAAATCATCAAATGTGAAACATCATTGCCTCATGTGGTTTGAAACTCTGGAGTCATAGATGCAAGCATAATGCATCTAACGTGATCTCATATCTCAGTGCTTTGGGTGTGCCCTCGATCCTCGCTAGAGGCATCGACAACAAGAGTCGGGGAAGTAGCCAGTGGGACATAAGCTATTTTCTCTTCCTTGAGAACAATTCTCAAGTTTCTTTGCCAGTCCTGAAAATCAGGCTTGTCAATTTATTCACATCCAATATAGATCGTAGATTCACATTTGATGACATGATGAGATTCTAGCAATCTAAATGTAAAAAGAGCATGTTAGTATGTACTTAAAATGTGTGATTATGGTTTGATAATTACACATTATGGGTCCCACTGTTTTATTATGAATCCATAGCCCTCTCACTATGAATATGAGAGAACTTATATGGAACTTCTCCTAGTGGGTCGATATCCAATATCACCTCAATGACGTTGGTTTTCCCCAACAAGCCATTTTGGGTCAAAATGTAGGTACCAATCCATACCAATTGCATCGACATGCAACTATCAAATATAGTGATATCAACTGATTCATGATGCGTGCATCATCATTGGGTTATAAACTCTTTGATGTGTGTTCATCATATAGAAACACATCCAACTTCGTATCCAAGCCCATTAACCTTGGGTTTGCCCAACAAGCCAACGAGTTTCGTTAAATCCGACCCATTAATCTGAAAATCACAATTCCCATGGTTTGAACATATTCTTGTAAAGAGGGTTGGGGTTTGCCCAACAACCATAACTCTATAAGAACTCTGGTTCTAGCCATATTGATGGAAGATTTAATATTGTTTAAGTGGGGTTTCCTTATTTAAGTCTCATTACTTTACCCCAAGTGCATGCTTTTATAACCATTCATCACATGAATCATATATAAAAGTGGTTCACTAACTATTTGACATGATTATGGACTTTTCTAATGTCAATCCCTCGAGCCATAGAGGAATTGACTCGGTCAAACTTAGCATATGCATGAATTACAACCTAAAGAAATCATATTTCTATTATAAGGTCTTCTTCCTTGCTACTTCGTCCTTACTCCTTGGAATCTTCAATCTATCCTAGTCTTGTGTAATATAATTACATTTAAAGAAGGCACCAATTATATTTGAGGAGGGATTGAGATGAAAGAAGACAAACGAGAGTGAGGAGAGAGGCGGGGACACACATGCCACATTTACCATTAAGAAAAACATGCATATGTTTAATCATATTGGGCTTAGTCCGCAATCTGTTCATCCATACTTATTCCATACACCCTTAGTACATCTAATACATGAATAAAAGATATGACATAGTTTTAACAAAATTCAACACCTGGCACAACTCTTTGGCCCGAAAGGTTTAGTCACAACCACGAACCATGATAGTAAAGTATTTTTATAGTTTAATCATTTGATTTTGTATCTAAAATTTTATAAATTTTGAATTAAATCAAATCTGGATTGAAATTATAAATTGATATTAATTTAAAATTAATTTGCCTTTATTATATTAAATTGTGCCACTTTTGAACTTTTAAAAACTTTAAAAACACTGTCCTCTATTCACAGTTCCAAAATGCATGATCAACTTTAAAATTCTGTAAAAATATATATTATAAATCCAAATCTAGTTCCGCAAGCTCCTAACATCTTGAATTTTCATAAAATTCAAGTTCCAAGGGCTGGAAACCCAAAACTTAATTTCAAAACCGGGTTGGCTGGGCTCATTCTGCAGCCCAGCCCAGCACAACACACTAGGTAATATTGTCCACATGCCTAGCTTAGTTGGTAGAGCGTTTAAAGTTTAAAGTTGCAAGACATCCAGAGAAGGGAATGGTCTTAGGTTTGAGTCCAATGGGAACGTTTTTAATACATCAGAACAAAGTTAGTTTAATGCCAAAAGTTCAGATAATATTAAAATTTTAATACCAAAAACATATGCACTAGTATTTTCTAAAAGCAAACTGACTGCATTCAAGAATACCAAGAAAATGTAAATATAGTTTCTAGATTTTTCTCAAAAAAATTGTGCATGATTGATCAAATTTAGGGCAAGAACTCTTCCTAATGAGTCTAGATTATATTATCATGATCAAAACATGAGAAAAACCGTTGCCCAAAGATCAAATGACAAGAAACTCAAAACCGCACAATAAGGGTTTTGCAAACCCTTGATTTCGGCTATCATTATGTCAAAAAATGACTTCTATCATTTAGATTGCATCCAAACCATTTTTTTTTTATCATAATCATCAAACAACATCACATGGTCATATTATATAAACAAAATTCATCAAGATCAATTTTTAACAATTTAAAACGAATTTTTGAACATATAAAACCCTAGATGCCAAAATCTTACACCTATTCTAGCAAGACTCAATTTTGACTAATCCAAGGTGGCTCGATACCACTATTAAGGATTAGCACGACCTGTAACAGAGGTTAGCACAATGGAAATAACAAAAAAAAATTGTGCCAAACCCTTCCAAGGTTCACTTGGATCATCAAAACAAGCATAAGGATAGAATAGGAGTAAAGGTGGTACCTTTGAGAAGTTCGAGACTTCTAATGGGTGTGTATAGTTTCCTTTGATATAGATCACCCTCCAATGGTATTGATTTCCAGCAAACTCAGTGTCCAAACGTAGGCACACCTCCAATAGTGAATCCACACGAAGGTTGGAGAGAAAACCTCCATAAGAAACGGCTAAGACTTGATTCTTGGTGCTAACCAAGTGACCAAATTCCTGTGAGAGACGGTGAGGAGAATGGAGAGCAAAAGAAAACGCTTTCTCTTGGTCTATGACTAATTTCCATCGCATAAGTGGTTCTAATATGAAGTCGAATATAAGCCAAACACATGGAGAAAAACTATAGGGCCCCCACCACGTAGGCGCAGGCCTTGAAGCCTATGCTTGGTCGCCTCTCTCATGGAGCTCAAGTCTAAGCTCATTCAATGACCTTAATAATCTATCAAATGGTCTTGGAATTCCTCTAATTCTGAGATGGTCCAATTTCCAAGCATTCTTCTTCAAGAGCTAGTAAAATAGTTATGATAAAGGCTAATTTGGCAAGCTCCCATCTTCATATTATGAATTTTTTTAAACTTACAAAAAGGAATAATGAGGATCTTGATAAAATTGATAGAAGGTCCTATGGACCCCAAATACGGGGCCATAATGAGACTAAAGAAATTCCTATGGTAGCATGGGATGTTATTTGTAAACCTAAGTTTGAAGGAGGGCCATGGATTAGGAAAAATGAAGATGTTAATAAAGATTCAATTACTAAAGGGATGGAGGGTTCTAGTGACAATGACAACATCTAGACGATAATTATGAGAGATAAATATGTTAAAAACAATCATTTCTGTAGGATCCCGAGAAGAGGAGGAGATTCCATGTTTGGAAAGAGATTATTAACTATAGAAAATATATTGGAGCTGGGCTAAAATGGTGCATAAGAGATGGTAGGAAACTTTGCTTTTGTATAGACCATTGGGTCTATATGTCCCCCCTTCCCTATTTCCTTTGTGGATGAAGACAATTTGGTGTTATTGATTGGGATGCCAATATGAATTTATTGATCATGAGGAAGGAATGGGAGCTCCATTCTATTTCTACATTCCTTCCCTCTCTAATGTTTTAGCACATTAAAGTAGTCTCGCTATCTTACTTCTTCCTTGAGATGATAGAGTTTGTTGGGATTTCCTCTCAAGATGGTAGATTTTCACTTAAAAATCCGAACTTGTGTAAGGCAATGAGAAAACCTTCAAGTCACCCTATCCAAGATTTTGAATTGGATTTGGAAACTAGAACCTTCAAAATAATGCTTTTCAGTTGGTTATTACATATGCCATCCTTACTTGTGAATTTCGTTCTGTTAATAAGATGGAAATTCCAAATATGTGCTATTTTTATGGTAAAAACGTTGAAAATATTGATCATGTTTTTCAAAATTGTCCATTTGTTTGAGGAATTTGAGATTGAATTAAGTATAATTGTCTCACTCATCTTTTATATGAAGGTGATTTCCTCTCTTGATTAGAAATGATTATTTTGGGAATACGTGTTTAACAATGTCCCCTACACTTTAAAATGTTAACATTAACTCCTATAGTCACCATTAAAAACATGAAAAGTGACCCCTACAATTTCAATTTTTTTTATATTTACCCCTTAGACTATAAAATGTTATCATTAACCTTTTATACTATCGAAAAAATATGAAAATTGACCTTTTCTATGTGCATTTTTAAATTTTTATTTTTAAAATTTAAATAAATTATACTTTTTATACATAATATATGAATTTAACATGTTTAACGAAAAGCCCATCATGCTTAGATCATGTGACAAAACCCTCAACGTTTAAAAAACTCTAAGAAAGATAAGGAAGGGGAGTCCTGTGTCTTAGTCATCAGGATGAATAATTTACTATATCAGAATTAAAATGCTAGTTTTAAAAAAAAAAAGTATAATGAGGATAATATTTTGCATAGTATAGTTTTAAAAAACTGTAAAAAATTTAATTATTATAATTTTTTATTTTTTTTGTAAATTTATTAAAATATTATATAACTAATGATAAATTAAAAGATCAATTCTTTTTTAAAAAAAATGGGTAGAAGGGGAAATCCCTGAACCTGTCCACAATTCATGTTGTAGCTTGCTCTTTCTATTAGGAATTGATTTTGGTGAAGGCCGATGTTCTTCAAAAGATCAAAGCAGCGGAAAACTTGATATTTGAATCGGAACCTTGAGAACACAAATCAAGATGTATTCATCTTATAATCCTCTTCTATTTCTAAATATATAAATAAATAAGTTGGAATACAGAGATTTGTTTAGCCATTTTACACCATTAATCGAAATCAAAAACTGCAAGGCGCGGTGGACAGATTTATTCATAATTAACATGATTGCTGATCACTGATCAGTACAAAACAAAGAGAACACAAAATCAAACGTCACACACATAAATAAAGACCGATTATAATTTCATAGGTGGTGCAACATCTTTCTTTCAGTGGAGAGTACTGACTTTTTATTGTCTTGTATCTATTAGAAAGAAGCAAAGAAAGGTCTCATGCAATTAAAACATCGATCTTGACATGTATATATATCTTCTTCACTCACGTGGAATCTCTCCATCATCTAAAACCCAAACGGGTTCAGACCCAGCACCGTCAGCGCAGCAAAGGCGACCCCAGTCACTTGTGCCCCTCCGATCCCGAAGCGTTGTCTTTTCGGCGGCGGCGGCGGCGGCACTGCATAGCCTTGATATGGTGGTGGATAGGAAGGTGGGTCATAGCCTGGATAGCAATAATTAGGAGGGGGAGGTTGCGGGTAGACCCGTGGATAGGCCGACGGGTTGGGTGGAGCCATGAGTCCCGGTGCCGGTGCCGCCGATGGTGGTGGATAGGAAGGTGGGTCATAGCCTGGATAGTGATAATTAGGAGGGGGAGGTTGTGGATAGGCCGACGGGTTGGGTGGAGCCATTAGTTCGGTGCCGGTGCCGATGGTGGTGGATAGTAAGGTGGGTCATAGCCTGATAGCAATAATTAGAGGCAATAACCCCTGGATAGGCCGACGGGTTGGGTGGAGCCATGAGTCCCGGTGCCGATGCCGCTGATGGTGGTGGTGGTCGTGAACCATAACCGTGATTTGCCATGGCTTCCTGCAAATCCTTTCTAGAATCATGAAGTGTGTATGTAGGTAGGATTATTTATGGCCAAAATGATATACAAGTAAACGTCAAAGTAAACGCCATTTCCCGGTTCATTCAAACTTCCTCGCCATTACGCCCGTAAATTCCATTTCCAGCGACCAGACAATTCGCTTGCTCATATCGTGATCAATCGCACTGATCGCTACACATTCGCTAATCCAAACCTGACACCAATAATAAACGTGTCAACATTCTCTAATCCAAACCCAACCCATTTTATTATTCGTGTTGTATGTCAACACGAATACGATCAATTTAATTGGACATTTAAAATAATAAGCACTATAATTAATCATCCATACATATTTAACACGACAATCTATTAAATTTAACATGTTTATTAATTTATTATTTAAATTAATAGGAATTATAATTAATAATCCATATTTAATACAAATAACTTATTAAATAGGTTAATTAATTAATATAATAATTAAACGGGTCAATTCAGTTAATTGCAGCTGTGCAGATCAACACAAATATGATCAATTTATTAAACATGTTAGGTGGGTCAACACGATTATACTCAACCCAAATTCACAAAACCGCGATTCGTCGCTGCTCATCACGGTCAAATTTACCACCCCCAAATTCCACATCAAGTTGCATGGGTTGACAGTGATAAAAACTCGATTATGCTAAATCATCAATATTACTTCATAACTTAATTTAAGTTAAATTAATCTCTTTTAATAAAATCATTTAACCTCGCACTGTCTAGTCTTTTAAAGTAATTAATTGTGCTCTGAATATTAATTATCTTTTAGATACTTTCTTTACATCTACATTTAATATATGAATTTGAGATTTTAATAAATCTATATAGGATGAGATGATTAGATCTCTCATATCTTAACCAATAGTCTGTGAGTTTTTTAAATTTCGAAATACAACAGATTCTCATGATCCCTCCGACTTATATAAGGATTAACTTATAGATTAGTGATAACCGAACGCATTTTGTGTATTATAAGCCACCAAGACACTCATACCGATCCGACAAAATATATACGTATATATATTGAATACGCGAGTAAAATATCCTGGTTTTAATACTTGGAAGCCGTAAGTGACTTTTTCTTCTTTATTTTTTTTTTTTATTTTTTTTTTTTTAAGATCTGGTATATTTCTTGGCGTTCAATAAACTCTTACCTTCTTCTTCTCTTTACGTAGCATGTCCACTTAAAATACTTAAGACACCCTGGCTGCCTTGATATGACAAAATATATATGTATATATATTGAATACCCTAGTAAAATATCCCGTTTTTAATACTTGGAAGTCAAGTGACTTTCTATTCTTTTTTTTTTTTTTTTTTAATATCATGGAATCTCTGATAATATAAAACGTAATTAGAATTCCGATATATATCTAAACAAATGTAATGCATACTTTCCAGGAAAATCATAGGAAGGATGCAGTCGAAAGAATGAGAAAGATCTGGTATATTTCTTGGCGTTTAATAAACACTACCTTCTTTCTATCTTTTTTTTTTTTAATAAGACATTACCCTCTTTTTCTTAGTTACAATTTATTTGAGTTTATCTTCTCACATAAATGCTTTTGATAAAAATCAAAGAGCTTATAAAAATAACTTATAACCCTCTTTAAGTCAATTTTAACTTATTTCAATAAGCTTTATGGAAATGGTTATTAAAAAAAACTAAAAAAAAAAGCTTATATGAAAGTCTAAAAATATCATTTTAATGACAAAATTGTCTTTCTAACAAATTATGTAAAAATAGAAAAGAAATTTAGAAAATTATGTACAAATAGGTAATTTTTTTGAAAATTTTATGTAAAAATAGATAAGAAAATTTGAAAATAGAAAAAAATTCCAAAAATATAAAAAATTAGGTAAATTTTTTGAAAATTTTTATAAAATAGGGAAAAAATATAAAAATATAAAAAACATTTTGATATATAATTAAAAAATAGAAAAATTTTTCATTGATGATAGGAAGAATGATATTTATGATAATTTTCTTGATTTAGAATTTGATTTATTTTTAGTGGGGGCAAGGTTAAGTTTAGATAAGTTTTGCAACATTTCAGTGGTGGAAAAGTATGATACTTGAGTTTGAATCCCCTTTAATACAATGAGGAAAAAAATTTTCAAAAATATTTGAGTGGGGGCAAGTGCCCCCACTAGGCATTTGGTAGATCCATCCTTGGTGATGTTTGATTTTTATGTTCGATGTTATTTACTTTATCAGATTTTTATTATTGTGATAAAAAACTATGTATTGGCCAATATTTAATAAATATATATTTTTATTTATATTAAGAGGCCAGATCACTTAAAAAAGTTTTATTTAACAAGTGCACCTTATGCCTCACAACCCTAAGAGGCTTTTAAGCGCTCTCAAAGGTAATGTTAAATAACTACGAAGCCACGATACATCACGTTTCAATTTATAGAAAACGTCCCAAAGATTTTAATGACAAAAAAAGAACTATAATATTTTAGTTTTTATAATCTCTTTGATGCATATGAAACAAAAGTGAAAATGAGATAATAATTAATTAGCTATTTTTATACTAGTGATTACATTGAATGATAAATGTTTTTAGTATATAGTGAATCTTTACTTTATTTTTAATTTTTTATCATGGTTTATGATATATATATATATATATATATATATATATATATATATATATATATATATATATATATATATAGTATATATATATATATATATATATATATATATATATATATATATATATATATATATTTTAGCTTCTTTTTACTTTTTATTTTTTTTTATTTTTAAGCTATTTATAATTAAGATTTAATAATTTCAACTGTTATAAAGTTAAGCCAGATAATAATACATCCAATACTTTAAAATAATACATGTTCTTTTTAAAATACGCATCCAAATATAAATATTTTATCGAATGAAAGACTTAAGACATGCCTTTATCCGACAACTAAACACTCTCATATAACGTAATAAACTATTCTCATTACGACTCCCACCCATCATTCCCTCCTCTCAGATCATGAGATTTTTAAACTTTAAACATTTTATCAACCGTGAACTAAAGACTACATTCTTATTTGTTATAAAACGGAATTGAAAAATAAAAACTTTTTTTTGAATGTTAAAAAATAAAAACTTTAATCACCAAATTTCAACCATTTTTTCCAGTCTATGTATTCAAACAAACATTAAAATTAAAAATAATGGGAAGTCAGCAACGTACGCACCACGTCGTCCAATGACACTTGCAAGTGAAGGGAGCTCTACGCCTAGCATTAAATGCGGGACCCACATCTTTCCTTCTAAGTTCTAACACGTCTCCTATTGTCCAATGACATTTGCATAAAAATCATAAATTATTTTTTTAATTAAGAAAGATTAAAACCAATGTTTTAAAAATCAGTGGCTGAACTAAAAAAGTTATCGGTTTACGATATATGAGTCAAATCAATGATCGAATTGCGATTGAACTGAATTAAACCGAGATAAAAAATGTCTCATATTGATAATTTGATCGATCAAACCGATCGATTCAATCTAATTTTTAAAACACTAATTAGAACTACTATTAATGAAAGAGCGAGGGTACTTATCAAGTGGATGGTAAGAAAATGAATGAGTAGGGAGAATAGACTCTTGAGACCATGGACATGTCTCATGCCACCACGGACATGTCTCGTGCCTACTAGCAATTGCGGCACCCTTCAAATTTATTTAATGCCTTAGTTCTTTCGCTTTCATTTCTCCAACCAAAATCACCCCTCAATTCTCCCTAATTATAAACCCTGCATCCTAAGGCAAATTTCATACATCAAAAATGAATTTATCACTAAAAAAGGTTGCACGTGATAATAGTAGCAACCCAACTCTTCATTGGATATTATCGGGTTCAGAGATGCACTAGTGCACATATGACTTTTCACCAATCGACCGATTTTGCTTATTTGTTCAATCTATGCTATTTAAAAGCTTGATAGCTTTGAGGTTGGGCTTCACCCTTAAGCAAAGGTCTCACAGCAGCTAAGAAAATCCTTCATATACTTTAATTTTCGTTTTTTGTTTCTGGGGCATGTCGGTTTAACACCACAATCCATCTGGCAAGACAACATCTCATTGGCACATTTCCGATTGTAGATCAAACCTTTAGAGTAATAACCCAACTTTCACTTGATTTTGTCGGGATCATACCGGGCAGAGAACACACACACAACTTCCATCAACCAACCCCACTTCGCTTATATGGGCCAGCTTACACTCTCAAGAAAAGGCCTCGATGATGTTGAGTTTAGGCACTAATGTTATACTACTAATAAGAAAAATACAAACATTTAGACAACTAATTAAAGATTGGAATAAATGTGAAGTTGAAAACTTAGAAGATAATATAAATCAAACTCCAAAGGAAATTGGTTTGGTTCAAGGTTTATTAATGATAAATCCTTATAATGTTTATCTCAAAAAAAGGAATATTGATTTATCCCAACATCTAAATCAAGTCTTGAAATTAGAGGAAATCAATGAGCTCAAAAATCAAGACAAAATTGGACCCAATTAGGAGATAAAAATAATTGGTACTTCCAAACAATGACTCAAATAGAAGAAGTGAAAATAAATTTTGAAAAATTAGAGACTAAAAGATATGGCTTTGACAATCACAAAGCTATCTCAAGGTGTTCATTAACGACTTCGAAAAGATTCCAAACCGAGGAACCTAGAATAATGAAAGATGGAGGGTACTTATGAAGTGGATGGTAAGAAAATGAAGAGGTGAGAATGCATTCTACTAATTACTCGACATGTCTCGCGCCACCACGACATGTTCCTGCTCCGCTAGCAATTGCCACACCCTCCAAATTTATTTAATGCCTTAGTTCTTTCGCTTTCATCTCTCCAACCAGAATCACCCCTTAATTATCCCCAATTATAAACCTTGCACCCAAAGGTAAATTTCATACACCGAAAATGAATTTATCACTAAAAAAGGTTCCATGTGATAATAGTAGCGACCCAACTCTTCATTTGATACTATCAAGTTTAGAGATGCACTAGCGCACATATGATTTTTCATCGATCGACTGATTTTGCTTCTTTGTTGAGTCTGCGCTATTTAAAAAGGCCTTGATAGCGTTGAGGTTGGGCTTCACCCTTAAAAAAGGTCTCAATAGTGTTGAGTTTAAACCCTCCTTATATGGACCTTTGTCTTTCTATTTCTAAGCGATGTAGAATACCACAATCCACCATCTTGATGCCCAGCGTCGTCATTGGCACATTTCCGACTAGATATCAAACCATTTATATAATGACCAAATTCTTCACTTGATATTGTCGAGGTCAAGGCTGTAGTAGCACACATATGACTTTCCATCAACCATCCCCAATTTTGCTTGTATGTTAGGCCTACACTCTCAAGAAAATACCTCGATGATGTTGAGTTTAGGCTCTAATGTCATACAGCTAGTAAGAAAAATACAAACGATTAGACAACTAATTAAAGATTGGAATAAACGTGAAGTTGAAAAATTAGAAGATACTATAAATCATATTCAAAAGGAAATTGGTTTGGTTCAAGGTTTATTAATGATACACCCTTATAATGTTTATCTCCAAAAAAGGAATATTGATTTATCCTAGAAGCTAAATCAGGTGTTGAAATTAGAGGAAATCAATGGGCTCAAAAATCAAGACAAAATTGGACCCAATTAGGAGATAAAATAACCCAGATCCAAACACAATCAAATAGAAGAAGGAAAAATAAAATTTGAAAAAGTAGAGACTTTGAAAGGATAGGCTCGACAATCGTGTTATCCCGTGGTGTTCATTAACAACTTCGAAAAGATTCCAAATCGAGGAACCTAGAATAAACCCCGATAATTTTGATTCCTTTCTTCCCTGAATTTCAGAGGAGGAAAATAGAGACTTAATTAAAGAAGTAATTGATGAATAAATTCTTGCAACTGTGTCATGGATCAATGGACTCAAAGCTCCTGGGCTTGATGGTCTTCAAGCTAGATTTTACCAAAAGTATTGGAAAATAGTTGGTAAATCGCTGAGTAGAATGGTTAAAATCCTCTTTATAATGCAGATATTACTTAAGGAAATGAATAGGACTTTCATTACCTTGATTCCAAAGTTAGATAACCCAGAGGCCTCATATCACTATAGGGCTATTAGTTTATGCAATGTTTTTTTTTATAAAATTATGACTTTATTTTTTTCCTATAGAGTTAAACCTCTCCTAAACAAAATAGTCTCCTTTGCAAGGAACATTTGGCGTCAAGTAGACATATTAACAAGGACGGAACTATTAGGTAATGCAGGGCTTAGCCTGCAGTAAGAAAAAAATTTATCACTATAATAGCCCGCCGCCTCCCCCTTATTATTTTGTTTTCTCCCTCCTTTTCCCTTTCCCTTTCCTATTCCTCACGATTTCTAATTCGTGATAAAAATATCCCTATCTCTAACAATCTCATCTCCATCCTCTTAATTTCCAGCAGATCTTAGAATGAGAACCCTAATTCACGCCTTTTTTTTGTTCTCTATTCAATTGACAAGATCGCATTCAAACCAGTTTCAGTAAATTTCCTTCCTCGTAGTTTATTTTATATTTTCACTACCATTGTTTGAATATCAAGAAAATCAGAATTGAAAGTGAATTTCGTTTTCTCATTTTCCAAACAAAGACAAGCTTTAGCGCCTAATTTTTTACTTGTTTTCCTTATTGGCATTTCCCCGTGATATCTTCATTTTGATTTTATTTTTTTGTTTTATATCTCATATGCTTGTATATTTTCTCAAGATTTTAGGTCTTGGCTTTAATAGATAATTATAATTTTTCATATCTTTGTGGCTTATTCTTATAAGCTGCATTCATCGCACAGGTTGCTCTCCCCATACCCTACGCTTTGTGGTTGCTGAAGAAAAATAAAAGAAAATCAATTTTTCCAAATCGAGAAACCTATTTGATAAATTTTGAAAGAAAACAATTTTTTTTTTGAGAATTTGTTCCAAAAACATATTATTAATTAATCCAGATTTGAGATGTTTTGGGTTACCGTTTAAGCAACCATTGACAACATGGAGAGTACTTTGAAAACTTTTGCATACTACATTGGTGTGCAGGATCTTCATTGAGAACAAGCTAATAATTGTTTTTCATATTCAAGTCTTAAACAAATTTTTTTTTCCAAAAAACGATGAGGATCGTTTTTTTTTTTTAAATGATCCCAAATAAATATCTAACACTACGTAATCACGTGTCTCTCTTTTCTCTCTATATCCATCTATTCGTATCGCTTATGGTTTCTTCGTTTCTATATCAAAATGTGTTTCTTATGTTTATCACCTATTCACCGCTATTTCTTTCTGCTTATGATTAGGCTTGCCGATTGTTTCTTTGCCTATTTTTTTCTCACTTTTTCATTTATTTTTTCTTCGTTTGATGCGCAAACTGACTAATGTAAGAATTTAATCAGTCTCGTTTATCTCTGCTTGCAAATTCTTTGTGAAAGAAACACTGTTATACACAGCATTATAAAGCACATCTTTACAAAATGATAATCATTCACGAACAATTCTTCTGTTTTTTCAAAACCACATGTTGTTTAAACCCAGATAAATAATATACATAAATGCTGAACATGTGTAAGATTCTGATTATTCCACTGTCAACATTTGCAAACCCACATAATATCTCCTCTTATCCATCCAAATATCAACCTAAATGATAAACAAATAATGAAACTGAATATATAAAAGAAAGATTCCATCATCATCGTTATATTGTTATTAACTAAAAACCTTATATTTTTTTTTTTCCTTTTTCTTCATGTAACTTATTCTAATTGTGTAAATTATATTATAAATTTCCACATTCAAGCGATCTTTACAAATTAAGTAAGAGTGATAAACAAGAATTGTAACTATGAGTATGATGTTTATCGTTATTTCATTTGGTAGTTTATTTGCAATACCTAATATTTTATTAGGTAAGGGATATGGCCTCGCTTTAATTGGAAGCCGCCAATTATATTTCTATACTAAACCCCATTCCCTAGTTTGATAAATGTGCAATTTGGGTATGATATGTTCCTAGGTGATATTTGTTTCTCTAGTTTGTTTGTCTAATTTTCAACCCTATCTCTACTTTATTAGGATGGAAGATCAAGAACGTAAAAGAGCAAAAACAATTTTTTTCTGGTTCTTCAAAAGAAAAGTGGAGAAGAAACATCAAATTCTAGTCTTAAACCTTTGAGTTTAGTAGAAACATCAACAAGTGTTGATATTCCTATGATTCCTGTGGTTGTTGAACCTCAAGGTCCTCAACCTCAAACAAAAGTTTCAAGAATTCTTTTTGATGAGAATGAACTTGATTGAGATCCCACATTGTGTATTCCGATATGGAAACATCCTGATTATAATCAAGATGAAGTTAGACGTGCTTATATAAAGTGGGGACCAAATCAACCTATCTCTGGCCGAGTATCCGAGGACTAAACCTGAGTTCAAAATTGAAGATTTCAAGAAAAAGTTATACAAAAATTTCCATGGCTAGAGTATCTCTATTTCAAAAGACGCGCATTTGTTCTTCGTGCTTTGTTTTTCAAGGTCATGAACCTCTACATCCCGCATTTACTGGCTGATGGTTTTAAGTGTTGGAAGAGAGTGATAATGGGGTCAATGTGTTTTCTTGTCACATATGGGAGGTCCTCGTTTCCACACAATAATGTCAGGAGAAATGTCGAGGCGTTGGAAGAATATATCGCACATTTATAAAGCTATGAATGTTCAAAGTTCAGAAGAAATAAAGAAAAAAATCGATCAAGGCTTTTAAGGCTACCATCGATAAAGGTTCAATGGCTTACTTTATAGGTGTGCCTCGAGAGGTCGTGATGAATCAGAATGTCAAAGAATCGTGGTAATCTAATCGAGATGATTAGTTTGATGGGCAAAGTTGAATGTTGAGATAAATGATATCATTTTTGTAGAAAGCTCCGAGAAAATGCAAAGTATACATCTCCTATGATCCAAAAAAGATATTTTGCATATTCTAGCTACTAAAGTAAAGAGAAAAATATGTGAAGAAGTTGAAATGCCAAGTTTTGTATTTTGGTTGATTTAAGCAAAGGATGCATCAAATAGAACATATGGCAATTGCTCGAGATTTGTTGATGTTCGCTTCAAGTAGAGAGATTTTCGAGATCGTGTATGTTAAAGATACTCAATTTCTTTAACTCTTAAGAAGAAAATATCAAAGTTCTTACTCGACAATTTGCACATTCGAGATTTACGAGGTCGTGATATGATGGTGCTAGCAACATGCGCAGCATTTAATGGATTGCAAGCTTTGTTCAAGAATGAATGTGAGTATGCATACTATGTTCATTACTTTTGCTCATCGCTACAACTTGCATTAGTTGCAACTGCTGAAGATGAGATTTCAATATGGCAATTCTTTTCCAAATTGACATGCATCATTAACGATAGTGCTTCTCTTGCTGCCATACAGAGTTGCGATCCGCCCAAGCTTATTCGTATTGGAAAGGGGGATAACTAGTGGTGAACGAGACTGGTAAAGGGGCTAATCGATGGGTACTTTGCATCGAAATGGGTACTACTGGGCTGAGCTCACATTTTGAATCCACTTCAAGGCCTGATAGATATGTATGGTGCCATCATTAGTGTGTTTGAAATGTACTTGCACCCATGATCTTCTCAAATACAATTGCGGGGGAAGTCGGTGGTTCTTTATGGCAATGAAGTCCTTCGATTTCATTCATATTGCATCTTATGTACAAGATGGGGATTACTGATATGCTTTATTTCCGTATTGCAAAGATAAATCATTGGGAGGTTTTGAATGCAATGAATTTAGTCTCATCGACAAAATCATTGCTTCAAACCTTGCGAGTAGAAGGTTTTGATTATCTCCTTGACCATGTGAAATCACTTTGCATGAAATTTGATGTCGATATACCTGATATGAGCACTCAGTACAAAGGGGCAAGACGCTCATGTCACCGTATCGATAACATTACTAAATTGATCATCACTATCACACGGACATAGTTTAATGCTACGATTGATCAAGGTTAGAAGAGTTACATAGTAGATTCAATGAAGAGACAATGGAATCGCTTATGCTCACCGCTGATCCCTGACAACTTTAAATCTTTCAATCCTCGACGATTTGTTTACTTGCTGAGAAGTTTTATGCAGTTGATTTTGATAGACAAGACATGCATTATTTGAAATGTCAACTAGATCATTATCAATTTGATGTGGTTCGCCATGAGAGGTTTCAAAGTATGTCTACAATTTCATAATTATGTCGTGGTTTAGAAGAAACAATAAGACGTAGCCCTACACTCATCGATAGTCGATTCGTTTTATTTTAACTCTTCCCCGCTTACCAAGAACTTCGTAAAGAGTATTTTTAGCTTAAAACATGTCAAGTACTCTTCAGAACAGATGGAAGATGAGTATTTGACTGATTCATTAGTTGTCTACATTGAAAGAGAAATAACGGAAGCAATCGATACAGATTCAGTTATAGATGCCTTTTGTTCTAGGAAGGATCGAAGAGTCCAATTTCATTAGTAAGTGTTTATGAGTTTACATTTGTATTATTAAATATATGTTTATGAGTTTACATTTGTATTTTGTTAGTCATATGAATGCTTGTATTATTAAATATAGCTTAGCCCGGGATAAATAAAAATCCTGGCTCCGTCCTTGCATATTAATGATAATATTCTTTTGGCCCATGAAATTATGCATTAGTTTAAGAAGAAAAAAGGTAAATCTGAAATCCCAAGGTCTGACTTTTGTTGAGAGAACTGTCTCGACTTCTGTTGAGGGAAACTATGATTCGAAATAGAGAAGGACAAGGTGAAGGGAAAGGAGACGTGTATGGACCAACTGACTCAGCAATGCAACAGGATATCCATATCGGATAGGAGGAATTGGGCCAGAAGTTAATCAAGGAGCAAAGGAAGCCGAGAGGGATAAACTGAAATGGCGCTTGGTGGGGAGGTTCTTGACGAACAGAACGATGAATTTTCAGGCCTTGAAGACTACCCTATCAGCAATATGGCGGCGAGTAAAGGGCGTGTACATCCGAGCCCAAAAACCGAACCTCTTCGTCTTTAAATTTTTCCACAAACTTGATATGGAGAGGGTGATAAAGGGAGCCCCATGGACCTTTGATAGGCATGTTTTGATCATGAACAGAATGGAAGATGAGGAAGAGGCATCAGAGGTGGAGCCTTCCCTGATGGAGTTATGGGTGCGGGTCCTCGACTTACCAATAGTGCTTCAATCAGAACGAGTACTGAGAGAAGTAGGGGACTATGTGAGCACCTTTGTGACGGCTGATGAGCAGAATTTGGACTGAAACTGAAGACTTTATGCGAATCACAAAAGTAGCCTTGGACATCAGGTAAACCAGTTAAACGGAGAATGAAACAAAAAGGCAAGGGGCCATTAAGCTGGATACACTTCAGGTATGAAAGGCTACCAACCTTCTATTTCTTTTGCGAACTGATTGGCCATGCAGAGTCTTTTTGTGAAAAGCGGTTCGAAAATCATAAGCAAGATATAGAGATGCCCTATGGTGTGTGGCTTCGAGCACCCCCCAAGACCATCGAAACCTTTTCCGGCAATAGGTGGCTCCGGCAGTCCCATGATGGCGATGTCGATAGCACTAAAGATGTGAGTGGCAGGATCGACGGGCAAGGATGGGACAACAAAAGGAAAGAAGTATTTCCATCCGAAGATGGCAAGGTTGCATGGGGCCGTAATTGGAAGATGGGGAGATCACAAGGTAACGGTTCTGGGAAGGAGCACCAACAAGGAACTTCGAACCCAAGCCATATGAGGGTGATTGATACACTTGCCATGCACGGAGTAAATCAAGATGGGCATGACAACTTAGTGGAGTCAAAAACGGATTCTAAAGGTCTAACTATCCAAAATGAGAAAAAAAAGACGCACAGAAGGAAAGTATGAGGGGTCGGGGAAGGAAGGGTAGGAGGAGATGATGGAGCATGACCTGATTGGGTAGAAAATTCCAACGGGTTCTGAGATTCAGACCCGCCAATCCCAATGAGTTGCCTAAACTGGAACTGCCGTGGGGTGGGCAACCCACGTACAGTTCGGGAATTACGGGATCTCGTACGGAGATCTAAGCCCGAGATCGTGTTCTTAATGGAAGTAATGACAAATATGGAAAAGACGGAATGGTTAAAGAGGCAATTTCATTTTGAAGGCTTGTTTTTCGTGAAAGGACCTAATCGTGGAGGTGGAGTGGCGTTGTTATGAAAGGATGTCAATATGGCAAGGTTGTTAAGCTATTCAAGGAATCATATTGACGTAGAGATCCAACTCCAGAATTTACCAAAACGGCGGTTTATCGGTATTTTCAACTTCCTAACACCACCATCAAGCCGTAGGAGTGCCAGAATATCCCAAATTATACCCTATTACGATACACGCTTAGCAGATAATATGCTCAAATTCAGATTTTTCCTAAATTTGCTGAAGGAAAATGATAAAGCTCAGACAATATATGCTCTACGATAAATTTAATTTGACATTAAGGACCCAAAGGTCATACCACAAGAAGATTACATGCTAAGTTAGAAATTTAATAAGTTGGTTTGCAAATAAAATGAAAATGAAGGCCTTAATAGAAAAAATGAGAAATTAAATCAAGAGGATAAGGTCACATGTATTTTATGAGGAGAAGACCAAAATATTTCATTTTGGTGTGAGAAAGCTAGGGCTATATGGTGGGAGAAGAGAAGAGAAGAGAAGAAGAAAAGAAAAAGAGAAGAGAAGAAGAGAAAAAGAAGAAGAAATCCAAGTTTGGAATGTTTGGAACATCTCTTTTGTTTGGAACTCTTGTATTTGTAAGTATGGAACCTATTTGTATGGTTTTGTTGATTAGGAAACCCTCCTAACTCTTTCTTTGCCTATGTTTAGGGTTTGAAGAACTTATTCTATAAAAGGGATTTATGTTGGTTTTAGTTCGGTTTTGTGGTTGGTTTCCTTGAGATGGGTTAGTTGCTGAAGATTCTGAAAATGGCCAAATTTTACCATTTCTACTGAAAATCAAGTCAGTGAGTACCGAGAATCGGAAGTTGAGTACCCTGTGACCAAAGGTTGTTTTTGAGCCTAGAAGAGGGTGAGTACCAAGATCAGAGGGTTACACCAGATCAAAGTTGTTTTCAACTTAAGGTATTGAGTACCTATGATTAAAGTCGAAAGGCACCTAAGCACTTAAAGTGATTTAAGGCCTAGACAATGTTAAGTACCGATACTCAAAGTGATTTAAAGTCCAGAGGATGTTGGCACGCAGAGGAAAGTTGAGTACCTAGTATCATGGTATAAGGTCCAGATGATGTTAAGCACCCAGATCGTAAAGTCGAGCATCTGCGACTCAGCGGTTAAGGACCGTAAGATTGTTAAGCACCCAAGACTAAAGTTGAGCACCCAGACAAATCCATGTTTTTGGCCATGTTGCTCCATTAATCCCAAATGAAAGGGTCCGTACATGTATAAAAGTCATATAAAAAATATTTTGTACCTCGCCGCCGAGGTGAAGCTCATTGGGCAAACATTGTTTCTTACCCTTATTTGCTAATGTGTTTAAGAACAATATAACAAGCTTAGTAAGACATATAATTGTATGTCTGCTTACAATCGAATAAAGGAATAAATATAAGATCTCCGATCAATGCTTCGACACTCCCGCTGCTGCTACGACACTCTCACATCTCGGCGCACGTGCCTTTGATCTGCTTACACTCCCGCTAAAGGCTACGACACTTCGCTACATGGACAAGCATGTCTCTCGATCAAGTGCTTCCAAGACTCCGCTAAGACACGACACTTCATTACGTGCAAGCACGTCTCTCGATTAGTGCTTTCTGCACTCTTACTAATAAACAACACGCTTTGTTAATAGCGGCGTGCACGTCGATCAAGGCTTCCAACACTCCCGCTAGTGCTACGACACTTCGCTACGCAAGGTGCACATCCGTTCGGGCATCAGACTGCACTGTGTACTCCATTGCGGTTGTGTTCCTCTCATTCATTGTTACTAGTCTATGCAGGCAAATACTTATATGTTGTATACATGAAATTAAAAGTACTCAGTTCTGTTATGTGATCTATACAGACAAACATTTACATGATAAGAATAAGAATAATGAATAATAAGAAAGCATAAGTAATCAGTTTTTCTATGTTCTGTATTGTACCTACGGGTACCTTATGTACAAGATCTCTGTTCTGAACTCCTACGGGAGATACAAAATTTTGTTATAAGCACTACGTATATTAAAAACTCATATAGACTCATACGTAAACTTTGACATATAAGAATTATGTTATATGTATCCTGTAAATGTGGACCACTCCAAGTGGTCATATCTGTTATCTGTTTCTCACTAAGCTATAAGGTTAACATGTGTGTTTCACCATGTAGGTACTGAAAAGGACATCCGAGGCATTCCGCATCCGCCAGGGCCAACACAGCAATAGGAGCCCACCTGATGTAGGTTTTTGATTTTTGGTTTTGTAATGTAAATGTAAAGTTTTTGTAATAGTGGAATTTGTATAAGTATAAGAAAAAGGGACTCAAGATTATGTACAAGATAGTTTAAACACTACTACGGTAGTGGTATTAGAATTTTTATTTCCTTATGGTTTTAAATATGAAGTGGGCCCACTAATGTCCGAAAAGCAGGTTAAAGAATCCCAGTACCGTGTCGCGCCCCTATCTTTGCCTAGGCGAGGGTAGGGGCGTGACAGGAGGCATGGCAACTTCTCCGGTCTCTCCATAGAAGCAGCATACGCAGCACCCTTCCTTGGTGCTGCATGGGCGACTTTAATGATATTCTTGCACAAACTGAGAAAAAAGGTAGGGCCAGCCGGCCGCATGCACTAATCAGAGGGTTCCGAGAGTCGGTCGATGACTGTGGGTTGACGGAGATCCGAATGGTGGGATACCAGTTCACGTGGGAAAGGGCTAGGGGCAGCCCACATTGGGTGGAAGAAAAGCTTGACAGAGGTTTAGCAAACCAGAGTTTTTTTGAATTTTTTCCCGCTAGCAGAGTGCTAAATGAAGACACTTATACCTCCGATCATTCGACAATCATTTTGAACCAGTTAAAACCTATGTCAGAAAGTTCCGGTTTGAAAATTGTTGGATTGGGAACCCAGAATGTAGAGTGGTCATCAGAGAGGGGTGGGGAAAAAAATAAAAGGCTATGAAATAACACGGCAGATTGCTACATGTGCACAGGATCTCGCGGACTGGGGTATGAGGCATAGGCGAGGTTTTAAAAAAAATATTGCATCTTGTCGAAAGAAAATGGCCTCTTTGAAATTTGGTAGGGACACCAGCTCTGTTCAGAGCCTTCGGGAGGCAAGGCAGGAGCTAAATGCTTTATTGACTCAGCAAGACATTTATTGAAAACAGCGATCAAAACAACACTGGTTGAAGCACAGGGATATGAACACAAGATTTTTCCACTATTATGCAACTAGGCGAAGAAGGAAAAATGCAGTGATGAAACTTCAAAGTGAGAGGGGTGAATGGACGAAATGGGGCCAAGGTATGGATTCCATTGTGATCAAATATTTTATAAAATTATTCTCCTCACAGGGTTGCACTACAAACCCAATCTTGAGTTGCGTCCATAGGAAGGTATCAGACGAACAGAACCAGACACTCACTATGAGCTTTGGGGCGAACGAGATCAAGGATGCAGTGTTCTCTATGCACCCTAACCCTAAACCTAAAAATTCGATACACAAAATAAAAATATAAGGTGATAGAGGATTTCCTTGTCTTATACCTCTAGAAGGTAAAATTTTACCTTCTGGGCTACCATTTATCAAAATTGAGTATGACATTGTAGAGATGCATTCCATAACCCAATCAATCCATTTGGAGTGAAAACCTAGTCTATTAAGAGTTTCTCTAATAAAATCTCATTCAAGTATGTCATATCGTTGTAATCTATTTTCACTTATATTAGCCTCATTCATTTATTTAGACTCGCTTTATTGTAAAAGATTTCTTTAAAAAAATTGGAGTTACTATTTCATTTTGTTATTATTTTTTTATTTAAAACAAAATAATAAATAAACCTCAGATGACTCTCTCTTTATTTGGGTTAAAAGACATGCATGCAAAAAGCCAAATACAAATCCAGAGGTCACGTGACCTATAAAAAAAAGTACGGTACGGTAGTGAGCCATTAATGACCTTAAACTATTAGTTCATCGAAGTCAAATTTTATTTTCAAGAAATTTTATTAGTATTTATTTTATATGAAAAAAAAAAGATTTATTAAAAAAAAACAATTCGGTAATTAAAAAAATGTCTTAGTTATCTATTTTATAAAGGGAATTAGTTTACAACCTTATCTAGAAAAAGGATAAGAAAAAAAAATGTTACTCCTAACAAGAAGAAAAATTTTATATAAGAATATTTTTGAATTATCTTATTCACAAAAATAGTAATTATTTGGATGATAAAATAAAATTCACCTGTTTTATATTAAACAAATAAAATTGGAAGGGTAAAGTTTTGAAGAATTTTACTGAAATTTTTATTTTAAAACTTTATTAAGAACCTTTTTTTCATTTATTGAAACAAAATAGAAATAATAAATTAATATATTAATATATATAGTATATATATATATATATATATATATATATATATATATATATATATATATATATATATATATATATATATATATATATATATATATATATATATATATAAGAGCATTTATTTTATTAAAAAGAACGTTTTCTAAACATTTATTTTGTTAAGACCAAAATATTAAACTATTATTAAAAAAAACACAAATGTATTGTAAAATATTGCGTTGCAAGAAAATAATAGAGAGAATAGAGAGAGATTAAGAAGATAAAGTAGATAAGCACCAAAGATAGTAGAAAGTCGAGCTAAGTATTTTATTTTTCACTTTCATTCTCTTATATACACACAGAGACTGCATTCATTTGTATCGTGTTTCGCGAATGTGCCATAATAGTACATCAATATACATCACGTATATAAAGTTACGAATGTATAGGTTACGAATGTGCCATATCAGGTACATTGAATATACATTGATGTATATAGGTTACAGCAATATAATGAATATTCATTCATGTATTTCATAACACTCCCTTGAATATTCATTGTATTCATGAATGTATTGAATGATACCGCTCATTAAAACCTTAAGCCTAAAACCTGGCTGGACAAAATCGACAAAGGGAAAGAGACAAAGGCATAAATATTTATGATCTCTCCCTTTTATGGATGCATTAATCGCTTCATTAAAAACCTTGTTTAAAAAACCCAATGGGACAAAATCGACAAAGGGAAAAAGAGTGCAATGCATAGTTCATAATATCTCCTTCACTACAGAGACACTCAGCTTTAGCGACCCAGATCTTATGAACTCGCCAAGATACCAATGCCATACTAATTTCTCGTGCTGACGCTGGCAATGATTTGGTAAAAGATCGGGCAAGATTATTTATGGATCAATCGCTTAACATCAATTTGCTCGACTTTCGAGTTCATGAGTATAGAAAAATTCGCGAGATATACTTGGTCCTATCACCTTGATATATCCTCCCTAACTTCAGCAACACAAGTAGCATTATCTTCATAAATTATAGTGGGAGAATTTGTGAACTCAGTTAAGAATAAGAATTTGTGAATATGTGGTTATAATGTGGATCTTAACCAAACACACTCTCTTCCAAATTTTCATAAAGCAATGATCTCAGAGTGGTTAGAAGATGTAGCTACTAGCGATCGCTTTCAGAGCGCCAAGAAATGGCTGCAAGCAATATAACAAAATAAATAACCAATTTGAGAGCGAGCTTTGCGTGATCAGATCTATATCCAAGATCGAATATCTAACTAAACCAGAGGTAGTAGATTCGCAATATAATCCCAAATCTATGGTTCCTCTGGGAGATAATCTAAAATATGTTTAATTCCATTCCAAAGGTCTCCGAGTTGGCCTCGTAACTAAAACGCGCCGATAAATTTTACTACAAAGCGATGTCCGGTCTCGCAGACATTGTGCCAAGTACATCAAAGCCCCAATTGTACTGAGATATGGTACTGTGTGATCCAGCATCTCTTCACGATTCTCTAGACGAAACCGATTCTTTTCGGGGATCTGTGGCATCTTACAACCATAGGGGTGCCTGCAACGGGCAGCTCATCCATGTTGGAAGTATAATCTTTCAATGTATGATGATTGACTGACGATTATTCCATTTGCTTTATGCTCAAGCTGTAGACCAAGACAAAGTTTGGTTTACCCAAATCTTTAACTTCAAATTCCTTTTTCAAATACTTAGCAGTTTTAGCTAACTCTTCTGGAGTTCCAATTAAATTTATATCGTCGACATAAACTGCTACAATAGCAACCTGCTTCGATTTCTTAATAAACACGCATGGGCAAAGATAGGATCATTCTGTACCTTTCCTTAATTAGGTACTCATAGGTGTTGATACCACATGCGACCGATTGCTTTAACCCGTGACAAAGATCTTTGCAATTTTATTGAGAATAAGTCATAGGAGTGCAAACATCAGCATTTTGAATCCCTGAATTTTCATATAAATATCCAGGTCTAATTGTTTCATATAGATATGTCATCACAATGTCCATAAGATCGATTTCCAATTTTTTCAAAGATTACCGCATTAATGAGAAACGAAATGTAATCATATCCATCACAGAATATATGTCTCATCAACCAATCCTGTGTCTCGAGAATCTCGGCAACGAGTCGAGCTTTATACTGACAACTGCTTTTCATTTCGTTTCCTGACAAATACTCCATTTATTTCAACTAAGCTTTTACATTATCTGGGATGCGAAAGGTGGGTCCAAAACCCTCGCTTATCTAGTGGAAGTAATTCAAACAATTGCCTTCTCCCACTTACTAATCTTGCCTCGACGGCATTCAATAGATTGCGGCTCACAATCATCATCCATAATTTTATGAGCAATCGAGAATGCAAAAAATATCACCAATATTATTTACAGATCCCACCATTACATGTAATGGAATTCTCGAGATTCCTGGGTTGGTGATCTTTTCACTGGCTCAGGCCTCTTCAAGTAAGCATTAAGCTCTTTAGAAGTAAGCACGCACTGTGCTCTTCCCTGGAGTGGATTCTGATTCTTTCCCCTTCGCTGAGGAACAAAGGTCTTTGATCCTATTGGTCTACCACGCCTAACCTGCAGGATTTTCATCCATTTTAGCTTCGTTCTTCTCGTGAAACGTTTATCCTAGCCGAGCATTTACACCGAATATGAGATTTCGCTACCTTTAGTAGCATCATTAAATGCATCAGAAGTCTATTGACTATAGTCAGAATGGATTATACGTCAGACCTCAAGGTGACTCAGAGTTCTTTGGGTCGAATTGAGATAAATTTTTCTCATTCCAGAGAAAAACCTTAATCGTTTTTTATTTCATGTGCCTATTTCAATTTTTGTGTGTCCCAATCGATGGAAACATAGTCTCATTGAAATGACAATCATGATCCGCACAAAAAGATCACGTTAGGCTCCGCTCCAAGAACCTAATGATGGACGGTGAATTAAACCCAACATAAATGCCCAATGGCGCTGGGGGACCTATTTTTCGCTCTTTTGGTGGTGCAATAGGCACCGCATCGCACAACCAAATTAAGGTGCGAATGTGAAATAATGTTCATAAATCAAGAACCATTTGAAGGGGAGATTGTGAGACTAGCAAGAATCTATTAGGCGTGCCCGCATGCAAACTAAGATGACCCCATGCCGTATCGCCAGATTCGTTTCACAATAGAAAGTGCAATGATTTGAAGATATTTAATCAAGGATTCCCGCCAATCCATTTCAGTATGAACATAGCGCGATCGGGTGCTCAACCATTCGAAAGTGAAGCACAATATGTATCAAAACTCTTTGATGTAAATTCACCAAGATTATCCATCCTTATACCTTAATTGGATAATCGTGCACCAGCCCGGTTTTTATAATCGGCATAGGCAAACGTGCAAAGGTGACATTGCACGAGATAATAGATAAACATGGGACCATTCACAAGATGCGTCCACTGAGTACCTAAAATATCGAATATCCACTGGTGGTTGTATTGGTCCACAACATCACCTCGAATTCGTGAATAAAGGGGATTCAAGATCAACCTTTGTTATGAAGGTTTGATAATGAGTTTTCCTTGTGAATAAGCTTCACAATTATAATCTTTGGACAACAATACCTTTGTATCCTTTAAAGGGTGCCCTTTTGTATTCTGGATTATTCTACGCATCATTGTAGCGCCAGGGTGACCAAGGCGATCATGCCATAATCCAAACTGATCAGGATTTACCAATCTCCAAGATATGGTGGAGAAATATTTCAACTTACTTTAATCATGACACAATACAAACTCCATAGAAGAAGCTTAGTTTCTAGCTGATGGTCTTCAGCCCATCTTATAAGAGGTAATGCTAATATATTCTTTATTTTGCTCATAAATAGTTTCAACATGATACCCATTACTTACAGTATTAATTCAAGCTAAGTAGATTCCTTTTTATTCATCAAGAAATGCATTCTCAATACGCAGATGGTACCTTGCAAAACAATTGTGGCACTCCGAAACTATCAATAATCTGGACAGACTGCATATTGTATGGACATGTGTCTTACGAATGTCATACTCGAGAAAAAGTGTCTACTACGAAAAATGGTATGCGTTGATGCACTATCAAGCAAACAAACATCTTCCTTTTTCTGTTTTCCATTTGCATTGGCACAACTTCAAGTCATATCACAAAATTTTCATATTAGTTATGTGGTTAAATAAAATTTCAAAATAATAAATATTATATCAAGTTCATACAATACCAGATAAATCATATTAAAGAACAATAAAAGGTAATACATCTAAAGAAAACAACTAGAAAAGAAATTATTAGAATCATAAAAATTCAAATCAAAGATGTCATCCACCAGTCTTATGCTTCATCAAAGTAATCAAAGGTCCTCAAAGAAATCGAGACATCCAGGATGCATTTTGCTACTTTAGAGCAAAGCAGGAGTCCCACCAACAGAGATATTGTCGGGTTTCAATAAAGGGTTATGGCGTGCCAGGATTTCACTCAGATAACCATATTAAAGAACAATAAAAGGTAATACATCTAAAGAAAAACAACTAGAAAAGAAATTATTAGAATCATAAAATTCAAATCAAAGATGTCATCCAATTACCGATGCTTCATCAAAGCAATCAAAGGTCCTCAAAGAAACTGGTATATCCAGGATGCATTTATACTGTGGAGCAAGATGAGTCCCACCACCAGAGATATTGTCGTTTCAAATAAAGGGTTACGGGCAAACAGATTAATCCCCAATGGCGTGAGATTCACCACGCTTGTCTCAGATTTTTAAAGATGCCCGGCATAAATCAACACGTGCTTCGCGCACGACAAGCAATGCGACTGGGGCCCCAATCATGCCACAACGATGGCAAATACTTTCATTAGTCACCTCTTGGCTTCTTTTCGTCATGACCCGGCCAAAGTTAGATTTCCTGTATGTTAGCTTCTCACACCCCTTCTCGGGATTATATTCTGTCTCGCTTCAGAGCCTTTAAATGACCAATAATTTTCGAGCTCGTATGTGCTTCGTGCAATGCTTGAGCCAAGAGGGGTCTAAGATCATGATTTTGAGCAAAGAATTCATTAGTTTGCTCAAGAAGGAGGAGCACGTAAATTAAATCGAGTACGTGGCAATTGATAAGTGTCGCATTACTGCTGCAATACAATATTCAAGCATGGAAGGTGGAGAAAGTTTTCTCTACCGCTCGCATCGCGGAGCTTGATACCGCATAACTCAAGCCGGGAAACAATATCAAATAAAATGGGAGTTATAATGTGACACCGATTTGGGGCACCAGAGTCCCCGAGATCTTGCCACCATATTGTGCTTCGAGGAAGGATAATGGCCTGAGAGACTATATCTCATCCTTCAACCTCTTCCACAAGGTTCGAGGGTCTCGAATGGATAATTACTGAGTTCCAAGAGGTAGCTCTCATGCAAATGACCTACTTAATAAAAATCAAGGCATTTGCTTTATCTTTGCATTTGAGGTTCCGTCTTCACAGAATTGGCAAGAAGCAAGATATTGCCCTTTGAGGTGCATTTCCATGTCAAGGTACCAGGATAGATAATTATTTCCACTCACTTCAAGGATGTGGAATTTGGGCTTTTCAATATTTTCCATAATTCTTACAAAAAAATGAATTCTTAAATTAATTAGAAGGATTTTCAACTTGCAAAACAAATGAATTTAAATTAATTATGATTTTCTAAATATCCACCGCCTACTTCGGGAATGTATGACACTATGTTTAAATTTGGCTTCAGGCCAAGAAAAGAGAAAAAAAGAAGAATTGATAGAAGAAGATGAAGTATAAGTTGATTAATAAAAAAAAATACTCACCTTGCACAAAAAATACAACCACCAAGAACCATTTCGATATTTTATGGTACTAGTGGACGCATCCTATAGATGGTCCCATGTTTGTCTATTATCTACGCAAGAATGTCACCAGACAAAATATTTACTCTAATCGTGGTAGATTCTTCGCACGATAACGTAGATCAGAAAATATTTAAGGTAAGAATATAATAGTATAATAGAGAGAGATTAAGAAGAGAAAGTAGATACACCAAAGATAAGAGAAAAGTCGAAAGAATAATTTTATTTTCACTTTCATTCTCTTATATGGTACATTGAATAGGGAGATAGTATTCATACGAATGTAGTTACAATGTGCCATAATAGGGTACATTGAAGAAGACACGTATATGCTACAGTCGAATATAATGAATATTCATTCATGTATTTCATAACAAAATGTGGATTTTTTGTGTTTATTTACTTTTGATAGGTTAAATTTCAATTCTATTACTTTATTTGCAAAAATAAATTAATCTAGTTCTTATTCAATGAATGAGATTTTTAAAGCTATTCCATACAAATTTATTTGGGAGAAAATTGACTTTTATATCAAATAAGATTTCCATAATTATTAAAAAAGGGAGAAATTATATTCAACTTCGTTATTCAATTGATTGATGTCACCATGATTAAAGAGTGTAGTTTTCTATTAATAAACACATGTTTACAAAAAATGATTTGATTGTTTATTATTGAAGAAAGATTTATATATATATATAAAAAAAGTTTATTGACTTCCTTTTTTTAAAAAAAAAGAAAGAAGAAATTTTATTAAAACTTAAAGGAAAGAAGAAGACAAAATATTAATTTTTGATTTATGAATGAGTTTCTAGATTAATATTTACTTTTAAGGCTAGATTTTATGTAAAAGAGCTTATCCAATTTATCATTAAGAAAATAATTCACCAATGTCAAATATCCCAACCATTTAATTATGTACTTCAGTATTTAATTTTATTTATTAGAAATAAAAAAAAATTCCACCAAAGTTGGGATCAAAACCGAAACGTTCTTTTATTTTATAAAATAAGTCAAAATCAAAGCGTTTTATTTTCAGCTTTCGAAATTTTTTTAGTATATATATTTTTCCACTTTTAGGACTTTCACAAATTTTGTTTTAACATGTTCATCTTTTATATATATATATATATATATATATATATATATATATATATATATATATATATATATATATATATATATATTATTGTATACAAAAAATATTTTTTCTATCATTCCTTGTTTACAAAAAAGATGAAAAATATGACAAATAAATTATTTTTATTTATTTGAAGATAAGATTATGCGTATAAAAAAAAAATTTGTAACACCCGGGAAAACTAAAATTTTTCAAAAATAGCAAAATGATAATAATAATAATAAATTGTCATAATAGTTCAGACAAGCTTAAAAAATTCTTTAGATCTTGGATGAAGAAAAAGATTGTGTCGTTAAATTCGTCTCGCGAAATCAAGTGACCTAGAAAAATTTCGTCAAATTCTAAGATAATCGGAATTTTTTTATGATTTTCTCAAAGTATAATAGAATGACTAAATGACAAGATTTTTACAAAATCTCGAAAGTCGAAATAATCTCGAAAGCAAGATCATTTAAACTAAAATTTGAATCGAAAAAGAAATAAATTGTTTTGTGACATAAACGGATTCAAATGAGAGATGGATATTGCGCCATGTATCAAAATTTAAAAAAAGAAAAAAAAGAAAAGAAAAAGCAAAGTCAAAAAAAAAAAAAAAAGGAGGAAATGAGGATGGACGGGTGAGGTGGGAGAAAAAGAAGAGAGAGGGAGAAAGAAAAATTTTTATTTCGCTTCTCTCTAAGATCTACGAAAATCGAATTGTAGGTTTTCGTTTGAGCAAAAGCCAAAGTCGGTCCATATATCTAGAGCTACGCGTGGGTATTTCATAATCTGGAGTTTCTGAACTCCATGAGAAAATTTTCTATTTAGGTTATTTCTAGTCTAAATGTCATTTAATGGCTTGAGGTATTCTTAGAGGCCGTGAGAGGCCGTAAATTTCAGTTCCAAAACCGAGTGTAGGAATTTTTTGGGATCAAGCTGACAACCAAGCAATTTTCTGGGACTATGTTCGACGTTTAGACTTGATTTTTGGGATCACAAGGGCCCCATCAGGTTGAGATTCGTTTTAATGCCGAGACTGATGTCTTGGTTTTACTGAAGTTTTTCTGGGTGATCACCGTAATTTGCTGATTTAATGGAACAAAAATGGTTCATGCCCGTGAAGTGACCGAGAGGTGCCCCGTTTATGTGGGTTCTCAGGACGCCTGCACTCCTGTCAAGCAGGGGTGTCATTATTTCTTTTTTCCCTGCTTACTATAAACTGCAGAACTCAAGTTTGTTCATTCATATAATGTTAAACACTCTAACTTGTACTATAACTGTGAGCAATGATTACAAAATATATACAAGCTTCATATATGGAAGTGTTCAACATTTAAAATATTTAATATCATACAAAGAAACAAAAGCTATATACATACATTATACCAAATGTCTTCAGCTGGGCACCTAATGATGTGCTGACTTTAACTACCGATGCGAATTGTCTCTGGTTCCTCCGGCTTCTTGCACTCCACACGCATGAAACACTTGTGCTAAGCTTATAACTTAGTGGGAATTAATACATATGGAAGACCTCTAATCAAAGTCATCACACTTAGACAATTGCATATAACTTTAACATTCATTTACATATACACATGCTTAATCATGTTTTGAATATATCATTTATAGATATGCTTCTACATATATCATACTTATTCGTCTTATCATGTTTCATTTCATATCATTTTTCATTTACGTTTTTGTTCTTGTACTTATCACTGTTTACGTATCATCACATAGCAATGCTATGCTTTTCATATCATGTCATGTCATGTCATTTACATATTCTTATCATTTATCTTATGTTTTATGCCCAAGAATACCTTGTAGGGGCGGAGCGTTACCTGAAAGAATTGTATGTACCGAATTTACCATCATTATACGAGACAAAGACCTTTATCTCGTATGACCTAAACGGCCAGAATGATCCAAACGGATTCATGCCATCGACCCAAATCCGGGCCTCGATATCTATAACCGTATGCCGCGCAAAGAATCGTATCCTTACTGTGCATGTCTATCTATCCAACTACCCGATAATAAGCAGACAATCAATTTTATTATATTTTCTTAACAATTTTTTTTTGGTATAAAAAAAAGATATCTCATATACATGAATAACTATTGATATCATGTATACTTATGAGATATTCATTATCAAATAATCTCTTATAAGCATTTAACCCGTATTTTTTCATATAAATAAAATTATACGCAGACTTTCTTTTAACTTTCATAATATATGTTATCAAGGATCATATTATTATGGGAACACATATTTTACAAGGAATGATTCTAGGCATCTTATGGTGATGTTGAAATTATGACTTTCATATTGTATATTTTGGCATTTTCTTTACAAACTTTTCTAAGGAAACAAATATTAAATTAAAGAGAAGTTCATTGAGTACCAGGCACCACCAAGGAGTAAATAACAAGAAAAAGGGTTTACGAAAAGCTTGAGCTATAGAAACTCAAGCTTTCAAATTATCAATCGAATATTTTCGACATCTTTTCAGGAATCCTACCCTAAAAAAACAATAAGAATCCGCATCTAACTATAAAATCGAGCCTATAACCGAGCCATATGCTCGAGTTTCATCGTAACTCTTCCTAAAAGAAAATGGGACGATGAGACAAAATTCTCCATCCAAGAAGATTCAAAGAAAAATATTAAAAACAACAATAATTGGTGGTGAAACCAAAACCATATACTCTCGCTTTCAAAATAATTGTTCTTTTGGAAAAAAATTGTTTCAATTTAATTGTCATTTTAAGAGTCCATTAAATATTTCAATGATATTTCTTTCTAATTTTACCCTTATTTTTATTATTCCCAACCAAATTTAATAACATTAGATATTAACAATATTTTTTACAAGTTCTAATATCTTCTACACTTAAGCACTCACAATTTATGTGGATTTTTCACTTTTCCAATTAGTTTTGATAAAGTCAACAAAAACCTTTCATATTTTTTTTCTATTCCCTATAACAAACAGTTGTATATATATTCATCACAAACTTATATCACTTTGTTATATTAAAAACAAATGAGAGATGAAGATTGGATAAATTTTGATTCTAAGCTTGTATGATTATAGTATAAAGCTTTATATATTTTGAGGGAGAAAATTAACTGATCTTAAAAAAAAAAAAAGGAAAACATTTGGTGAAAATTAAAAAATTTATGAAAATTTTGTTTGAAGAATCCCTAGTTTTAATCATAAAACACTTGGCTAAATATTACTGTAATTTTATTAGTTTTTTATTCATACCTGTGGAGGAAATTACAAAAAAACTGACAAAATATTTTAGTTATACACAATTTATTGGTACTGGTAGCTTAGAATTAAATAAAGGGCTGAAGTTTTTATAAAAGTCAAATACTAATCGAGATTTTTATGGAAGAAAAAGAAGCTCAACAAGGGATTCACAACTAGATATTTATTGAAAGTAAAATGATGGTTTAGCTATTTTATAGTTTTCTCACTAATGTGCATCTATGAAAAGACTGTTATTATGGAACAAGGAGCAATAATTCAAAATTTTAAATTATAGATGTCGCTCTTCTTAGATGAATCTAAACTCACGAATATTCTCACGCTATACTTTGACCAATGACTAGATTTTTTGATCTTTCCTACATTATTACAAAGTTACACAACTTAGGATCATTTGCATTAGTAACCGCTGAAGCCTTTGCTAATATCTATCTTCTATAATATATATTTCAATCTATTCTCATAAAGACTCGAATCAATCATTTTCTTATACTGGTCTCACCTTTAATCATTGAGCTAGACCTCGTTAGCTCTAAGAAAACCTTGTTGATAATACATGGGGGTCATCTAAAATTCAATAAGGCAACTAAAAGAAACAAATGACACACATATGATGAGAGTGAGCCAAAACTTGAGCCTGGATGCATTCGCTTGGTTCCTGGCTTGCGCGTTTCAAAACTTTTCTCGTTTTCTAAATTTAATATTATGAAGTTTTCTGTGCTTTGTAAATAGAAAAAATGAATCAAATGCGGAGCTGTTCTCCTTATTTTTTAACAAAACAATAAAATCAGAACTAAACATACTCATAAGTTTAGAAATCACTAGGCATTTTTTCCCTTCAAAGATCACTGACATTAAGCCTATGCTACTGAATTCATACAACAAAATTTAAAATGGGCAGGGTTGTGCCGATCAGAAATAATAGAAAGTCACAAGACTTCCAACTGTGCATAACATTTTTCTCTTGGCTTCAAGAATTTTGGGGTAATGAAGGCATAGAGGTGACCATTTTAGGAGAGAAATTTAGTACCACGTTTGTTTTACATTACCACCAATGGACCACTAACCCTCAAATCTTTAGTAAGAAGATGGGTTAGACTCATAGGATGCAAATTTTCATATATTTCTCCCCAATGCTTAGGTGTCATGGCACCCCTCCAAAGAAAAATTTGTATGTAAAGACATCTTTGTGTGACAGCTATCCTCATTTTGTGGGGAATTCTTGGATTTGGTCGTACCTAACTGAAGGACACGATTCATTCTTACTAGATCACCATAATTAGAATACAAAACATAATAATAATGAGAATCTGAAAATAGCATACCTGATTTGGAATCCATGATTGCTTGATGTGGAATCAATGAAGATCCGCAGCATTTATCTCAAGATCTTCTCCCTTATCCCCAGATTTATGACACTGGCTTAATGAGACTGCCACTCACGAGTTAGAGAAAAGTTTTCTCTCTGAATCTGTATGTGAGTCTAAAAAAAAAAGTATCCTTAGGGTTAGGGGAGGGACTTGAGCTTATTTACAGAGAGTTCTCGACCAGCTCCTCCTCATTACTGCCGGCCGCATCAAATTCACACCGCCAAACCCCCATATTAAACTAATAAGAATCCATATATCTCACTTTATTAGGACTAAACATAATTCGGGGCGAATTTCTCATTAATAAAGCCCACATTAATGAAACTTAGCATTCTCCCACTGGGGCGATATTACTGAAACAACTGTGCGCACTTCATATTGGTCTAGAGATTATCTTAGATAGTCAATCCCATCCCATAAAGTCTCGACCTAATCATGGTGGTAATTGCATGTACTCACGTTGTGCCCTTCAATGGTCACGAGTGCTTTCAACTTTACTCGATATGGATTCAATATGGTAGTGTTAAATGGATAATACCTTTACATAATGAGTGATACTTCATGTTATCCATTTTGTGTTAGTCCAAATTCTCTCTCCTGTTAGTCGCAAAACCTAGTGTGTCACCAGAGAATATCCATCATGGTTCCAACGAACCTGTATATGTGTTACCTTGATAGGTAACTTTACTTTATGTGCAACAAGACATATTGTTAAGGCTAATGCCAAGAATGCCCCATAGCCTATGCTCAAGGTTTACACAATGCCTCGAGATTTTTCAACAATTATTCAGACTCAACTTGATAAATCTACATTCACAACAATTTTATTGAATGCAAAAGAGTTTGATACAAATTCAATTATTACAAAAATGTAATGAAATCGGATTCAACCTTCATAAGAGCAACCTAAAACTTCAGCCCCACTAATTTGCAAGATCCCATGATACTCTAAGCCCATGTGTTAATGACATGTCGATCAAATACACAAAGGGCGAAGGCCTTTAGTTAGCGTATCCGCAATCATATCATTCGCTGAAATGTGCTCCATCAATGTCACCGTTTTGAACTTTTTCCTATAGTCGCATTTCCTGACCTCCATGTGCTGTGACTTCGGAGACCTCTCGTTGTTGTTAATAAACAACACCGGGCAGTAGTTATTGTCACAATACAACCGGTATGGGCTTCATCCACAAAATCAATACGGTTAACCTTTAATGAGGTTTCGAGCCAAATTGCCCGAGTAGTTGTCGAAAAGCATGCTATAAACTCCGCTTGCATGGCAGAGGTGATTTCCTTCTAAATTGATTTCTATTTCTCACTTTTCCATGATATCAAGACCTCCCATGAATCCCAAAGATGTGAACTCTAAGGGAGTGATTCTTTTTTTTCGATCCCTGGCAATCTAGCAAAGTCTCGAATCCGAATACCTAACTAGTCAGAGGGTCCCCATCATGTTTGTAAATCAGCATATAGTCTTTGTCCTCTTTAAGTACCTCATAACCTCTTGGCAAAAGAACTCAATGATCATGTCCCTGATTTGACCGACATTCGCTGTAAGTCTCCACTGCAAAGGGCATTATCTAAATTTAGTGCATACTGAGCATACATACTCCCAAGTGCACTAGCATAAGGTACATTCTTCATTCGGGGCTTTCTCAATATCCGAATGAGGACATTGTGACAGCACTCAACTTATCACCTTACGTACAGAGCAATTCCTGCTTACATCAAGCTGCATGTTGAATCTTTCTAAAATACTACTCACATATGCCTCCGAGATAAAAACCCAGTCCACGAGAACGATTCCCGTGAATCTCAATGCCCGACAAAAGACGCCACCTGCTGTCCTTCATCAAAGTTCTTTGACAACATCCGCTTTATCCCATGCAAGATACCAAGGTCACCGGCCATAGCGTGTGATATCATCTACACAGAGTATTAGGAAAAATGAATTTCCCTCCCACCGACCTCGCAAGATATACATTGGATCTACTTTGTTCTCAACAAAACCATATGAAGAACAACACTATGAAACTTTAAGTACCATTGTCTAGAAGCTTTCTGCTTGGAGACCAGCAATAGACTTTTCTAAATACATACAAGTGTACTGAATCATTTGCCACAAACCTTCTGTGGTTGCATCATATAGACTTCTTCATTAAGGTCTCCATTGGAGAAAACGCTTTAACATCCATCTTGTATTGCATTCCATATCGAAATGAGCAACTAATGCCATGATCACTTAAAAGAATCTTTAGAAGAGACCAAGAAAAGGTTGCTCTATAGTCTACCTCTTCTCTCGAGTGAAACCTTCGCTACCATCCGTTTAAACTTCTCAATCTTTCCTTTAGGGTCCCTTTTAGTCTTATACACCCATTTGCAGCCAATGGGTCTATGACCTTCAGGTAATTCAACTAGTTCCCAAACTCCATTATGCCTCATAGATTGAATTTCATCTCTCATTGCATCCAACCACAGTTCTGACTGAGGACAAGAAATGTTTTCCTTATAGTTATCGGATCGGCCACAACCTATATCGTAGTCTTGCTTCCTATATAGACTAAATAGTCCGGTGGTATAGCTGATCGTCTTCCCTGTGATCTCCCATCGAGTAGTATTAGCCACATCTGCACTCAGAGCCTTGATGAACTTCATTAGAGTCGTCTCAACAACAGATCCCGAGTCTCAACAGTTCAATATGGTGTGTGGGAGTTCCCGCCAATTATCTCGTATGGGAGGAGATAAAGATACCAAATTACCCAATCGTACTATTATCCCTCAATAGTCTCAGAGCGGGCCATTTCTTCGGCCACATCAACTCCAAAACTTAGTCACCTCATGGATTCGCCAGCCTTTGTGCTCACGATTATAGTAACCACATCCTTCATCAAGTGCGTTCGTAAGATACAAAGTAACACCGAGTGGTTCCGAGTCCAACTTACTTAATGTTGATTATATAACTTTACTCAAGTAGACATCCCTAAACCTTAAGATGGTTTAAGCTGGCGACGCCCAAATTCATAACTCAAAAGGAGTCAATGGAACAACCAGAGTACACGTATCTCGTATCGTACAGTCGTTTTCAAAGCTTCACCCTACGTAAAACCAGTAAATTTGTCCTACTAATCATACCCTTACCATTTATAAGAGTACGACATACTTCGGCTACACCATTTTGCTCAGACTTCGTGCATGTGGTAAACTGTGTCACTATCCTGCATCCTTCAAGTATTTGGCGAATGGCCCCTTATCGCCCAAGATCGCCATGCTTGCCATAATACTCTCCACTCGGTCAAATCTAACAACCTTTATGACTTTTCCCAACCTAAGCCGACTTCAAACCAAAATCTTGAACTTGTCAAGAGACTCACCCTTTTCTTTAATCAAGTACAAATAACTACATCAGAATACTATCAATAAATGTGGATGAAATAAAATTTCTTACACAAGGCCGATAAGGTCCACTTATATCGGTGTGAATGACATCCCAACAAGTCAACTATTGATCAGCTTTTCTTCTTATCTTGTCATTTTACCTCTACAACAGTCTACGCATATCTCTAGGTCATTTTTAAGAGCAGGCAGAATGTTAGTCTTTATCAGCCTTTCTACTCTATCCTTAGAGATATGACCAAGTCGTTTATGCCACAATGCATAAGACTCATCCTTAGGTAATGGTCTCTTAGAAACAACCTTTTCAACAGAGTAAGCGACGATACGTCATTGGGAGATAAACTCAATTCGTATAATCCGGCCGACATATGATAGCACCCAACCTTATTTCAATTAAGAAATATAGAAATAACATTGCTTTGATTTCCAAAAGAGTAATCATGAATCCAAAACACGACACGGAAACTAAATTCATCTAAAGGAAGGTACATAAAAAAGTGTCTTTCAACATCAATTTAAAACCGTAATCTAGAATTAAGAGATTACATCTCCCACTAACATGACATCGCCTGTTGTTTCAATCATGAGTTTTGATTCATCCTTATTTGGCTTCCTCCGTTTATGAATCCTCGTATGGTAAACGTTAACATGATTAGTTGCTCGCTTATCGGTGCCACCAAGAACTCGGATGGTGCTTCGCATAGGTTGGATTCACAAACAAGTGTTAAAGAATCATTACCTCGAAGCCCAATGCTTCGACATCCAAGCTTTAAATTTTGCACACCTTCTTCATGTGACCTTTCTTCTACAAAGAAGCAACATCACCATCCTTTTTCTCAAGAATATCTTCTTTGGACCTATATTGTCGACGAATTCCAGAGTTTCTTGAGTACCTTATGAGTACGACTTTCAACTTTATTTTTCTTTTATGGAACTAGAAGCATATAAGGCGCATGCTCTTTCTCCTTTCTCTTAAGTTTCTCTTCTCGCCACCACACCCTTGCTATCAAGTCATTAATCGACCAAGTCTCATCTTGGGAATTGTAATTTGTCTTTATAATCCCAAAATCAAAGGAAGGGTGTTTAGTGGCTTACGCATTAATGCAAGCATCGTGAATGGTAACACTAAGAGCTTGAAGTCATTCTTTAGGTCTACCATCCTCGTGATTATAACTTTCAACCCAAAGAGCATCATCATACTCATGTTGAAGAGCTTTTGAAGAAGTGTTCCAACCTCGTAATTAGATGAAATTCGATTTCTAGCCTCTATGGTCGCCATCATTTCCTTAGCAAGACAAATAACCTGGTAAAACCACTTTAAGTGTTCTTGAATGATTTCTTTCATTGTCAATAAGCAAATCCGATTGTCTTTCCTGCAGCATAGTCCGCTTTCTCTCGCCTTCAATACTAGTGGCCGTGATATCTCATTTCTACTTTATCCTTCAGAAGAGCAATGTGAACATCCCACAGCCCATCTCCAAACGTAAAATCCTCTTCCATTTCTTAAAGTTCCTGAATTTATGGACTTCTAATTTTTCGAAATGGAATTTCCGCTACGTAAAATTGGATCGAAAAACAAACAAAACAATGTTAATCAAAGATCATGTGAATACTTATACGTAGAATTACATACATCATCACATAATCACCTTGGGTAGAAAGATGACATGCAATAGACACTCTCCACATGACAGCGGCCATGAGAACATATTCTAATCTTTCGTGAAATCACCACCTTTGGGTGTATGAACCACTAAGATCAGTCATTTCTCAAGCTCATGCTATACATGTATCCCTCCATGAACTAACACAGGATCACCTCCTTTGGGAGTATGATCACGCAATAAAAATAAGTAGAGACATCCCACCACAATATGGACTGATTTTTCTCAAACCCAGTCAAGGTGCCACTTTGGCGGTCACAACCCGATTGAATCCTTGAAAACTTCTCATACCAGGGATATTAGCTTTATGTATCACATTCACTATATATATATGTAATGCCAGATGTAAAATTGTCTTATACATTACATGTCATGCTAATTATACTGTTTAATTCATTAATAGTCAATGAATTACACTTACATAGTCCTTATGTGGTGATATACATGTGAGCTATCATACATATTTCCAAACCATAGAGAAATACAAGAAAACACGAAAATACCCAAAAATACGTATAGAGTTCTTTACGCGATTTTTGAATCTGTACAGCTTCAACATGTAAACAAATATACCACATTGTAGAGCATCTCGGATAATGAGCTGCCGGGTACCAAGATCGCCCAAAACGACGCCTGACGCGCCGCACGGGCCATCGTGCCGGAGGTCCAATCGCCCAGAACCCGGCCCGTCGGATTCGGCCCCGGAGGACGCCGCGATGACGTCATCGGGTTCATTGGGCGATCATCATGACGCTATCCGATCGACCAAAACTGGTCGGGTGTTGACCGGGTCGGGTCAAAAACGAGTCAGCGTTAACTGCCTGCCAAATCCGGCCGCTCGCATCGTCAAGATGATGTCGCGATGACGCCGCATCCGCGAATTTGAACCGGCTCGACCGTCGCGGTGTGAATGGGTCGTCATCGCGACGAGGTCGCGAAACCGCAGGGTTCGACCGCATCGCGGTCTTTCACGTCGTCGCGGCTTAATGCGCTGGCGCGCGCGAGGCGCTGGGCCCATTCCTCCAAGACGCGGCCACCTAATCGCATCTTCTCGCCTTGACGAATAGATTCCAAATATGCAATAAAATTCAAGTTTTGATTTGAAGAAAGTTTCCGAAACTGGACAGAAACCTGATTTGAATAAAACCCAAAAAATAAAATATTCCAATTCATATGTTTTGAATTCTAATCCATGGTTGGCTCTGATACCAACTGAAGGACACGATTCATTCTTTACTAGATCACCATAATTTGGAATACAAAACATAATAATAATGAGAATCAAATAGCATACCTGATTTGAATCCATGATTGCTTGATGCGAATCAATGAAGATCCACAGCAATGATCCAATATCTTCTCCCTTATCCCCTGCATTTATGACACTGGCTTAATGAGACCGCTTGATCACTAGTTAGAGAAAATTTTCTCCTCGAATCGTATGCAGCAAAAAAAACGTATCCTTAGGTTAGGGAGGACTTCGAGCTTATTTATGTAGTTCCGACCACTCCCTCTCATTACTGGCCGCACTTAGCCTACACCACTGTACCCCCATATTAAACTAATAAGAATCCACATCTCATTTTATTGTATCAAACATAATCTGCTGAATTTATTAATAAAGCCCACATTAATGAAAATCTTACACTAACATCACAAAAATTCAACAAGTTGCATCCTCACTCGCTAATCCAAAGGATTTATCTAGTGCAGACACGAAGTTAACACTAAAGTAGACCCAAGTCGCCACCAGAATAATATCTGATGCTTTCTCGATTCAATTTAGAAAAACTACTACATACACATTTCTTTGATATTAAGAAAAGTGATCAGAAACTTTTAGAAAATTAGAAATTTTTAAAAATGACAAAATGATACATAACCATAATAAAATTTTCAATGGTTCAGTAAAGCTGAAAATTCTAGATCACCTTTAATGACTAAACTGATCGTGGTCAAGTAAATTCGTCACGAAATCTAGTGACCTAAAAAAATTTCATCGAATTCTGAGACAATCGGAATTCTTTTTACGAAGCTTCATTGGTGGAGCCACACGACTCCTATAATGAGATTTTACTATAATCTCGAGTCGGAAATAACTTGAGTTAAGTTCATTTAAAATGAATTGAACTCAGAAATAAATAAAATTGTTTCAGACGTAATAAACTGACGGTCATGGACACGCGGAGCGGCGGCCCTCGTGTCCAACTTAAACTTAAAAAGGGGAAAAGATAAGAAAAATGAGATTTTGCTCCCATTTTTTCGGCAATGGGCATGAGTTAAAGAGAGAATGAGAAACTCTCCTTCTCTCTAATGACGATCGAGATCGGGTGGTCGAATCCGCTGCCAAGATTTAAAGTTTATCTATTCACGAGGCACTGTGGTACCAACAACATGCAAATTGTCAGACTTAAGTTTGAGAAGAGTGCTGCAGAGAAACCCACTTCTCCCAAGATTCACGGAGCTCCTGGGTGGTTGTCTCTAGTTCGGCCAAGACTTAAAGTCGAGTACTCGCGAGGCCACGCAGGATACTCTGGGAACTCCTAGTTTCGCCAAGGTTTCACACAAGAGGTTCAAGGAGCTCAAAAGCCAGCCTCTTGAAGGCCCAGTGACTTCGTCAAGCCACGCTAAAAGAGGTAGGGAACCTTCCTACCGGTTTGTTATTTTCCATCTGTAGTTGTTTTGGTCTTGATTGAGCCTCAGGGCTGCTTTCGATGGCGTTAGGAGAACCAAAAACGATTTTTCAGGTTCACATGTCACTCTGCTCAAGTAAAGCCTCCAACTTTGGATGGTCATAATTTTTCGTCCGAACTCTGATTCGTGAATTCTTGGACTCTATTGAAAGCCCTTTGAGTCTAGAATTCATCCATATATAACTTAATGCAATTTGGACTCATATTATGTCCGAAAATGACGAAAATAGGTAGGCCCCGTTAGTTCTACGTAAGTCATCGTTTCATGGAGTTTCCAATCAATGACCATAACTTTCTCGTTCGAACTCCGATTCATGTGTTCTTGGACTCTACGGAAAGCCCCTTGAGTCTAGAATCTGGCCATATGCCTGTGAATGGAATTTGGTGCCCACATATTTTTTGAAAAATATAATTGTAGCACCAAGTGTGCAAATCGTTTGCCAGATGACGCGTGTGGTCTAACATTGAAATTGGTGTATGTTAGTTGGTGATTATATGCATACATGCAATTATCCATGAGGCTTGGGGAAATGCATGAGTTTGTATGATTTGAGGTCATTGCATGGCTTGTTGTAGGCTACTTGTGGACTTGATATGTCACAATTAGGCCTAGAGGTTAAATTATGTCGTTACTCGAGTGTTAATGACTTATTATGTCAATGTATGCGTGTATTGATATGTTGGCATGAATCATGTGAATTACTTGGAATTTATGTGAACCATTGATATAACTTCTTCCAATTGATGCAGATAGGTTGAAATGCATGAGTAGGTATGTACATATATAGCACTATATATATGTAGTATGGTGATAGGCAATGGCATATTGTACAGACGATGCCAAAGTACATCGTATGAAATAAGTGTGAGTGCATGGGAAAATCAGCATTGTGTTTGTGTTGATGTTGGTTTCGCCTAGGGAAACCAAAAGGTCGCATGAATGATCGAAGGTTTCCTAACATAGCTTTAACAAAGCTGCCATCGTATGTCCACTATTATATATCGGAGGTTTCCTAACATAGCTTTTGAATAAAGCGGTTTTATCGAAGTATATCCACTATTATATATCGGAGGGTTGTCCACACAATAAATTATTGGAGTATGTCCACTATTATATATCGGAGGGTTGTCCACACAATAAATTATCTGGAGGGTCAGCTCCACACAATAAATTCACACATCTGAGGGTCAGTCTACACAATAAACCATCTGAGTATGTCCACTATTACATCTGGGCGAGTTGTCCACAAAGCAAATTATCTAGTATGTCCACTAATTAATATCGTAGGTTGTTCACAACAAAACAAATACCTTTGTTTTGAAGATTGTTTTTCATACATGCATATTGCATGTCGGGAGAAGTCGCGAAGACTCGCACAGGATCATGAGGAGTAGCATCTCATTTATGTCATGCAGATTCCATTCTGTGATTGACATAATCGTGATTGAATGTGCTTATGGCATGACCATTGTATGTATTTAAGTGGGGAGGGTGCCCCTTGTAGGATTTCACTCATCGATATTGCTCACCTAGTCAGGCACTTCTTTTAGGTACATGAGATGTGGTGGTGATGGCGCTACTGTAGGCCGATAATGAGAAGAAAGTCAGATTGTGGTTTTGATTTATATTTTGTAAAACATGTATTAGAATTCTTAACTTTGATATATGTTTTGTATAAGAGTGGTGTAAATTTAAACTCTTATGGACTATGGTTCTATAGTCATGTGCTTATATGTTTGAGTATGGATAAATGGGCCCTATGTGGCCATTTTTACTCGTATGTGGACCCGATGTGGTCGTTGTATAATATTGGGACAAGTTGCCATGTAATTGCACAGGTTGTATTTTGAGTAGCGCTCCCCGTATAAAGGAGACCCACCGATTTTCAGTAAACTCGTCCCGGAAAGTGGGGATCAATGGTATGGTGTGCTCGTTACCAAGATCCACAATTTTCTCTCCGCTGCCGACGGGTTATCAATGCACTCAGATTTGGGGTGTCACAAATTTGGTATCGTAGCATGGGTATACGACTACCTAGGGCTTGGTGGGCTATGGGGCTTCTAGCTCTATGACTATTGTGGTGAAATTGATACCACATTATAGCTGTGTTAGGAGCTTAGGTTCATGATTACCTAGTACTTAGTGTATTTGATACCTGGTATCAATGTATAGGTATGTGATTACCTAGGACTAGATGGGCATGGGGTTTAGACCATTGCATTCATCTTGTGTGCTTCATGTTGTGCTACATGATGTATGTTTTGTGATTGTGTTTTACAAATTGCGTGAATTATATACATGGTAGGATGTATATAGGAAAAGAATGAACACTAGGGTTAGCGAACATAACCTTAGGGGTTCAAAAAACAAAATGAACATGATAGTTCGGGAACTAATGTGTATTAGTGTTTGGCATTATGCACCACTAAGGAAAAAGGGACGAACAGTTTAGTTCATGATGTTAAAGTCTATTAGTGGTTGGCATGTGCTCTATTAGTTAGACTGAGATAGAAATTTGAGAACTCTATTGCTATCCCGACACGCGCGTATTTGGCCAGCAAAGGAAAAGCTGACGCCGACGGGCGTGGGCGGAGTAATAGCCCACGACCACCGGCTTTGGACTAACGAACCTCCATAAAGGCCGCTGTTGCTGCGACGCTACCTCACGCTGCGCAGTGTGGTTGTCGCTTACCATCGCACAAGCTGGTGCATAAAACTTGTTGATAGACCAAAACACATGTACAAATATGCGACAATCGCTACCCGCTGACTATTAACTACCCTACAGTTTCTGCCATAAACTCGTTGAAATTATAATATATAAACCAAAAATTCCTAGAATAATTCATTTTCAAAGTTTGGTTTTGATCCGGAGCATTCGCAAGGCACAGTCTAATAAGTAATAAAATGGATTTAGTCCGTATATCGATCCCTCGAGATCTCAAGAATTTTAAATCAACTACCTCGACTACCAATTTCCATACTATTTGATCACTAAATGATAGTAAGATCCAACATTAAGGTGCCGGAAAATTAATGAACATGTGGGAGATAACCTAAATGAACAATAAACTCTAATATAAAGAATAAAGAATAATTAATGTTAGGAAATGAATAGCTGAATAGTAATCGCTTAGAGAACGCGATTAAGATCAACGCTATTGTGGAATAATCAATTCTCGTTGTCAACTTGAAATTTTTCTTGTGAACTTCAGATTTCAAAATCTGTCCAAGGCGTTAATAGTTCAGCCGATTTCCACACTTCACATTTATTCTAATTCGACCCGACTCTTCTCGAATACAGGGAATTAGATAACTACTTTTTAACAGGGACTTCCTAATTCTGAGTATTTTTCTTTTGCAATACTTCATACCCATTTTATGGACTGTAAACCTTAGCTCCCAAGTTATCGGTCAAGCCAGGATATACAACTTCCAGGTTACTCGTCCTCAAATTAGAATAGATCACCCTCCTTGATTGCGATCTCAAAGCCTAACACTCGGATCGCCTCACTATCCGACTGAGGTGAACTCTTTTGTTTGTTTAAATGGATAACTCGCTCGACTCGATCTTGATTTCAAGCGAGAAGAGGATTTATTCAAGTAAAACTCACTACAATAGATCACTAATAGCAAAGTTAATATACTTTAAAGAGATATCCATAGCTCCTAGGAATGTAATCTCGTGTTCCCAGAATCCTTGAATCAGATAATAAATACTTGATATTTATAAGAACCATATCTCATCAAAACTCGGAACCTCATAATCTAAAGCCAAATTCATAAATCAAATTTAATTTGTCGAAATAACAATAGAAAGAGCAATTTCGACAATAGCATTCATATAATGGAGCCTTCGGTTCACAATTACCGAATTACACGCTACAAAGATTCCTCGATCATAAGAATAATCGTATTTCAAATGGATAAACCGAATTCCGTAAATTTAACTAACTTCAACTTTCAGCAAAGTAATTTGAAAAGAATTGAATTTCGTGATTCAGCCTTCTTCGCAAAACGACATATCCAATTCCGTAAAATGTGCTGTAATGAAATTCATCAATCTAATCTAATCTCTAATTATCAACATTGAAGAAAAATAAAAGAAAAGAAAAGAAAAGAAAACTAAAAAAATGAGTCAGCCTATCCGCACTCGCCCAGGGTCGCAAGTCGCTTTTAACGAGCCGATAAATAAGGCATTTATAGGTTCCTCACCGCCCTAATCCTAATGTAGCCTGGCCAGGGATTTAGAGCATCCGTGCCCAAGTCATCGCTCAAGTCGCGACTTCAGCTTCCTTGTCGCGATACATCATCGATGTCGCCGACATCAACTTCACGTCGCGATTGATCAACTTACTCTATGTGTAACCTTGATTTGGTCATTCTTGATGTCGCCACATCAATATCTTGTCGCCACATCTTCTCACCGCCTTTGGCGTTTCACTACCTTCCTGAGCGTCGCTGACGCCGATATCTTGTCGCCGACCTCGCCAATTCATCCGGCAGTTTTCAATCGATAGCCCGGATGTCGCTATTATCAATCTCTCGTCAGCGATATCATCTTATGGAACGTAGGGTTTAATCGGGAAGTTGTTTCGCGATGTCGCCGACATCATCTTGTCGCCGACATTCTTTTGCGGCTTCCGCATCTTTGATCTGGTCGTCTCGGCGTCACGACATCGTATATCTTGTCGCCAATTCTCACTTTATGAAGCTTCAACCTTCAATCGAATATCTTCAGTCGCGACTTCGATCTCACGTCGCGACATCAACTTAGTTCTCGGGCTTTCACTGAAAGAAAGCCCCGATGTCGCGACTCTCGATCCCACGTCACACATCAACTTAAGCCCTTGCGCCTTAACTTATTCTCGGATGTCGCATCAATCTCCCTTATCGTGACATCAACTAAAGGATCCGCAGTTTCAACTGCTTCATGATGTCAGCGATATCAATACGATGTCGACATTAATCGACATCGCGATGTTTCCAATTCGTCGCCACTTGTATCTTTCCTTGATTAGTTCTGCCGTCGCGACATCAATCTTTGTCGCGACTCTACTCATTTCTTTACGCTTTTCTCTTCGAAAGCGCTATGTCGACTTCTATAACTTGTTATCCATGTCGCGACCTACATCGATTTCCTTCGATTTCGATGTCGCTGTAGCTCATGATCGGATCAGAACCCAAACTGCCAATGACTCACGCTTCTTTTCTATTTCTGGCTCGCCAAAATGATCGCACTTTATTCCACTTATTTCGCCTTTTCTATCGTTTTTTCCTTCTTTCTTCCATTCTACCTGCTAATAACAAATGGGTGAGTTTTCCATATTTCAGAAGTAATTGTCTCTTTGATAAGGAAATTGGGCGTAAAAATGGACTAAAAATAGATGACTTTTAAGCTCATCACTGGTGCAATTGGGAACCAAGGGGGGTTAAGTAACCTCTAGAGGTTCGAGGCACATGATCCTCCGGCCCTCAAGGGAGGAGGAGACCCGATGGTAGTGGGTCATTGTTTCGATTGTCTCGTAGCGATACAAGGCTACAAGGGGAGGGGAAGGAGAATCAATCTTCTTCTAACCTGCAGAGTGCGTAAGACTTCGCCCCTCGAGTGTCTCAAGGATGTACGCGCTATCAAGGCCGCACTAGGACTTCTAGTCAATAGCAATGATATGTTACACGCCAACACCGATACATATGAAGCGAGATCGCCTCAGAGGTGGATCCTGGGTAGTTATGGGACACCACAAACAGCTGTCAATGGAACTTCAGACGACATTATTCTCCTTACCCAAGATGCAGCCAAGGGAACCGGACAAGGGCCCTGTGGTGCCGCATTGCCACCTACCATTTTCGCAAATGGGGCTACCCAGACCAGTGGCATGGTTCCGGTCGAGGCTACAAGACTTCTGCGTCGATACCTTGGGGACCTGTGGGCATGTCTACACTGCGGGTATCGCAGATGAACTTGGAAGATCACCGATATATGTGGCACGTTGCCTCACACTTTGGATAAGAGTGTTGTTTAAATTCGGGTGCATCGTATTCATGTTTATTGATGCATAATGTAAGAAAAGTTTGGGCTTAGAGGTTGAAACCTTAGAAAAGCCATTGTATGTGAATTCTCCCCTACGAACTAGGGTGAGTGTTGATAAGATATGTCGAGATTGTGAGTTAGAGACTTCATGATTCTCGGCCACGGTGGACCTTCGGTAAATGGACATATCGATTTCCATGTCATTCTTGGCATGGATTAGTTGACGGCACACCGGGTCGTCATTGACTATGATAGTAGAGACATCGCCACACAATGTGACGGTATCCGTGGTGACTTTCGTAGGAGAAGCATGATGGTTTACCCCGATCAGGCACGACCTGCATGGAGCTGATGGGGCCACGGGTCAAGTTAGCAAGCGCACCCTGCAGGATCCAGGAGACGGATTTGAGTCTACCTCTGTATATTTAAGTAGCATGAGGATGTTTTTCCGAATAAGCTACTGGGATTACCTCTACACAGGGATGTAGACTTATGTATTGAGTTACACCCTGGTACGCCGCCTATTTCTATGACTCTTCATAGAATGGCACCAGTTGAGTTACAAGAACTCAAGGTCCAGATACAGGAGCTGTTAGACAAGAGTTTTATTAAACCGAGCACTTCACCTCGAGCTGCTCCGGCTCCATTTTGATTGTGTGTAGGTCGTAAATTCGAGTGAAATGACCTGCGGAGAAGGCATTCCGTGAATTGAAAGGAGGCTTACTACAACTCTTTATTATGATAGTCCCAAACAGATTGTGAGGTACACAAAGATAACGTGGATGCCTTTAGTGGACGGACTGGGATGTGTCTTGATGTACCGGAGGGTTGTAGCTTGTGTTCCAGATGTACCTAAAGAATCATGAGAAGAATTACCCTTACATGATTTGAGTTGCAACTATTGTCTTTGCCTTAAAGATTTGGCACTACTTGTATGGTGAGTAGTTCGAGGCATTTTCACCACAAGAGCTCAAGTATATTTTCACCCGGGACCTCAACATGAGGCAACGCAGAGTGATGGATATCTAAGGATTATGACTTCACTTTGCATTACCATCCTAGTAAGGCAATGTAGTGGTTGACGCCCGAAAGTCACCGGGAGCACCGGCTAGTGAAGCTCCTGAGCGGGCAAATGCTCAAGACTGTGGGATGCTGAAGCCATAAGATGCTGACTGCGCTAGTGGAGCGCTGAGTGGAGTTTAGTAGCTATGCCATCCCCACCGAGCTGCAGGACTAAGTCCTGCGAGAGATGTAGAGATATTGTCCATCGTGGACCGGCACACCAGGTACGGTGGACGGGTTGTTAAATATCCACACAAATTATAGTCTTCAGATAAGGATGATCGGTTCTAACCGATCGATTCGAGGGATCGGAGTTCCATCGCTTCTCGATGAGCCAGGTATCCAGTGGCACGAAGATGTACTATGATCTTGGTCGCCGATATCGAGCGAAAAGGTTACATCGCCGGATTTTTATTCGGACGGTGTCTCACTATGTCGAAAGTAAAAGTCGAAGCACCATAAGCTAACAGGCTACCCAAACTTTCGAGGCAACAGAGCGAAGCGGAGCATGTCACGATGGATTTCGCACCCACTGGCTAATAATGAGCTGAGGGCATGACAATGGATAGGCTTATAGTGGACCGGCTCACTGTCGGGCACACTTTTCACGGCATGGAGACTCAATGCGAGAATTTCGATCAGATATTTGTGAGATTGTTCTGCTACATGGAGGTCGGGCCTATCGACGGATAAGCCCAGATATTTGACACTTTGGAAGAATTTCCAAAGGTTATAGACAGCTTGACGATGAGTACTCATTCATCAGAAACACCGTCAATGTGAAGGACCATACAAGTTTTAAATGACATGATGCGAGCATGTGTCCTGGATCTTAAGGGTAGCTGGGAGGAGCACCTACCCTTAGTGGAATTCGCCTACAATACCGCTTATCAGCGAGTATGATGGCACCCCATGAGGTTTATACGGGCGCCATGTCGATCCTTCAATTTGTCTCGAAGGCAGGTAAAGAGAGAGTTCCATCACTCGGTCGGATCCGATTAGAGACCCTGAGAAGGTGGCCTGATACGTGGCTACCTCTATGGCTCACAAGTCCGCAGAAGAGCCACACCCGATGCACTCGGCGCCTAATTCTAGAGCTTGAGGTCGGGCGATCACGTCTTCTTGAAGGTGATGCCTAAGAGATGAGTGGTCAGGTTTGGCAAGCGAGGGAAGTTGTCGCCGAGGTTCATCGGGCCCTTCGAGATACTCGAGAGGGAGGGCACTTTAGCGTACCATTTGGCACTACCACCGAGCTTATCAAGTGTCCATGAAGTGTTCCACGTCTCCATGCTCCTAAATATACCCGCATCCAAATTTCATGTGGTGGATCGGGGAGAGATTACGCTGGACACACATCCTGGAGGGACCAAAGATATATCATGGATGGATAGCTCTATCTGTCAACGCAAGATCACAAGGTTAGTGAAAGTGTCAGAAACACCGAGGAGTGGATGAGGCAACTTGGGAACGCTAGGACACGATGCGGGCCACCTATCCTTTCCTATTTGAGGACAAATGTGTGTTTGTCTAATATTGGAACTAGAGTAACTATTGCATATGCATGTATATGTGTGTGCTAGTATGTGTGAATTTCGATGACGAAATTCTTTTTAGGGGGGAAGAATGTAAAACCCGGGAAAATTAGAAATTTTCAAAATGGCAAAAATAATAATAATAAGATTAATGAGCAATAATGAATTAAGAATGGTTCAGTAGTTAGAAAATTCTGATCTTCGTATTAATTAAATTAATCACTTAAAGTCGCTCGCAATCTAGTGGACCCAAAAAAAATTTCGTCGATCTTAAGGACAACTTAAATTTTACAAGTTTCAGTCAGGAGTTGCAAATGATTCCGTGGATCTAGATTTTTACGAGAATCTCGGGAGTCAGGAAATAACTAGAGTTAAGTTCATTTAAATAATTGAATCAAAATAATAAATTTGTTTTTATAATCTAAACCCAATTATCATGAACGTATTTATGTAACCCAAGTGGGTCCAACTTTAAACTTAAAAAGGGAAATAGAAGAAAATTAGATTTATTCTATTTGATTAATGGGCGTGAGTTCGAGAGAGAAAATTGAGAGAAACCTTATCTCTCTACCATCAGATCAATGGTCGAACTGTCGTTAAACATATTTAGTTCATCTACTGAATGAGGGCTAATGATTGAAAATGTAATAAACACTAATTTCACAAGACTGTTTGAGAAGAAAAGTTGTAGAGAAACCTGACTTTCCTAAGATCTACTGAGCTTAGGTGGTCATCTCAAGGTCGCCACACTCAAAGCTCCGAGTACCGGCGAGGGCCATGGGAGGCACTTAAAACCCCAGTGTTTTTCCAAGGTTTCAAGCAGAGGTTCAGAGGAGCTTGAAGTTTGGAACATGATCCAAGGACTTCCTTCTTACAAGTATCTGCTTCCAAGAGGTAGGAACCTTCCTACTCTAAGCTATTTTCCATCTAGGAGTCGCTTTGGTCTTGGCTGGAGCTTTGAGGCTATTTGATGGCATTTAATCCGTAAAAACGCATTTTTCTCAGCGCAAATTGCGCATGTCAAGCAGTTTCTCACGTTGAAGCCTCCAACTTTGGATGGCTATAACTTTTGTCCAACTCCATCTGCGGCCTTGGACCCTATGGAAAGCCCTTGAGTCTAGAACCATTCATATATAGTCTCTAATACATAATTTGGACTCATATTATGTCCGAAAAATGACGGAAAACAAGAGCCCTTGGCTGGGTTCAGAGTCATCATGCATGTGAGGCCTCCTGTCTCGCAGATGGCCATAACTTTCAGTCCGACCCGATTCTTGTGTTCTCGACTCTACGAAGCCTTTGAGTCTAGAATCTGACATATGCTCGTGAATGGCATTTGCGCCCACATATTTTCTGAAAAAATTTAATTGTAACACAAAGTGTGTAATTGCTTGGTTGTGATGACGATGCCCATCAATACATTGAAATTGGTGTATGTTGGTTGGTGATTATATGCATGTTAATATAATTATCCATGAGGCTTGGGGAAATGCATGAGTTTGTGTATAATTGAGGTCATTGCATGGTTTGTTGTAGGCTACTTGTGGACTTGATATGTCACAATTAGGCCTCGAGGTTAAATTATGTCGTTACTCGAGTGGTAATGACTTATGATGTCAATGTATGCGTGTATTGATATGTTGGCTGAATCGTAGGAATTATTTGGAATTTATAAAATTATTGGATATAACTTTCCCAATTGGATGCATGGGTTGAAATGCACAGAGTAGGCATGTACATATAGCACCATATAGTATGTAATATATGATAGGTAATACATATTAGATTGCATTTATGCACAAGTACATCGTATGAAATGGGGTGGAGTGCATGGGAAAATCAATACTGTGTTTGGTGTTGATGTTGGTTTCGGTTTAGGGACAAAGTCCAAAAAAGTCATGAATGATCGGAGGTAAGTTTCTTAACATGGCTTTCGGTCAGTTAGATTTTATTCGAATATGTCCACTATTATATATCGGAGGGTTGTCCACAAAGTAAATTATCGGAGTATGTCCACTAATTAATATCGAAGGGTTGTCCACAAATAAAACAAATATATTTGTTTTGAATATTGTTTTTCATACATGGCATATTGCATATTGAGAGAGTCAATGACTTGGTACATGGATCATGAGGAGTAACATCTCATTTATGTAATGTAGATTACATTCTAGGATTGACATAATCGTGATTGGAATGTGTTTGTGGCATGACCACGTATAGCACTGATGGAGAATTTTGTAGATTTCAATTTCATCGGGGTACTGCTTAACCAATCAGGGAACCCCTTCGTGCACATGAGATGCAGAGATGACGCCACTAGAGGCCGATAATGAGAAGAGAAAGTCTGATTGTGGCTTTGATTTATATTTGTAAAACATGTATTATAATTCTTAATTTTGATATGTTTGCATAAGATTTGTGCAAATTTAAACCTTATGGACTACGGTCCTAGGGGTCATGCTTATATGTTTATATGGATGTACCGGGCCATATGTGGCATTTTTACTCGTATGTGGAACCCGTGTAGTCGCCAGATAATATTAGGACAGGTTGTCATATAATTGCACAGGTTGTATTTTAGGTAGAGCTCCCCGCACAGCTGAAATCCTTACCGATTCGGCAATCTTGGGTCCTAGGAAAAGGGGACTCAATGGTGTGGTGCCGGGTTACCCGACATCCACAAATCTTCAACGCGCTGACGGCTAACGGACCACTTTGCAAGGCTACGAAACGACACCTTCACCATGTCTTGATTTTAAGTTCTCTCATTCATACTAGATTGGGGTCGTGCTTCCAACAAAACCCCATTAGTTAGGTTGCATAAGCCAAATATAAGATACCGTGCTGAAAAGGATAGCAATCATTGAACTTTTTCTGGACAAAGCTTTGCCTGGAATGCATATAGAAATATTAGAATTTTGAAGTTTATGTTAAATGTAGTTTTCTAACATCTAATAATTCACTAAACAATGTGTTCAGATCATGGATTTGTCCACTGGCAAAAACAAACGGTTGACATCATATGGAAAAGGCCTATATTCATTTCAACAGGGAAATATTCGAGATGAATGGCAAATGTGTGTAGGTGTTTTGTTTTTGATGTAGGTGCTTAATAGTCATGTAATACAAAAGAAACGGTCACAACCTTATACAATGATCTACATGCCAATGTTTAATTTGATTATGTTTAGGTTTTTCTTACATGTGACTAAGTGTGTTGCTTATACGATATCAGACAAGGCAATAGGCTGATAGAGATGTTTATCCATCGGTTCTAGCATTGTTTTGAATGCTTCTCTTCTAAAACACGTTAGGAATGAGGATGAAAGGTTGAAGGCGACAATTGTAAACATACAAACCTAGAAATGCAGAACTTTTCAGAAGATGAAAATAAAATCACTGGCAAAACCTGTATTTAAAGAACTCTAGAATGCCATCCTCACTGTCAACTAAACTCTTTCGCTGATATCTGCTTAAGTGTAGCAACCAGCTGCTTCAAAATCAAAAGGATCTCTTCATTAGCACTGCATTCCATCACAGTAAAAATTACAGCATCCCCAAGGTTTCCTTTGACAATTTACAAACTCTGCACCAGGCTGGGGAGAAAAATGGTGCATATATGGGACAAAAAGCTATTGCACAAATTTTGGAAACTCATAATCCTTTCCATCACTTTGTTTGCCACCAGCAAAACACAACTGGTTGCATATTTGATCTCTTAATCATAGCTTCAATTCCAGTCAAAGTTCAATTGTTGCAGAATGACTGTGCTTGGCTCTGGCATTTCTTTGAAGCAGGTCAAAAATTGGATTTTCTACTAGCTCTTTAGCTGAAGGCTGCCGAATTGGATCTGGATCCAGCATTGCCTGGAAGTATTATTGATTCATTAGATAAATCAGCCATATAGTGCAAGATCATCTTGACTAGAGGCTACAGAATAGCATAAAAAGAAAATAATGAAATGGCAGTAAAAGTTGCCTTTCAATATATAGTAAAGGGAGGTCTGCATAAGAAGGAATTTTAACTACCGCTGAATGATAATACACTACCCCCATTTCTTATAGGTGTAAAGAAAATGCAGTTACAGATATAGACAAATTTTCTTTTAATTTCTTCAATGAAAGTGTGGTACTTGTTTCATCTTTCTTACTACAGGTTATTACAGGTTCAAGTCATTCCAGGTGTGCGAAGCCAGTACAAGGTAGGATGTCAATTCCCACAAATAATGGATTTACTTTTCAGACCAAATTTATCATAGATAGCTATTTCCCAGTCATCGTTGCAAACCACAGAAACCATGTTATATTGAAAATACTATTTAGCCTGAGAAGAAATAAAATGGTAACATTGCCCAACATAAGAATTCAGAATTGCAAGATTTTTTTAGCTTAAAAGGAAAGAAAACTGTAGAAAATAGATTGGCGAGTATAATTCATCAAACCGTATATTTTAATCTGAAGGCACCTTATGCTGAAACTTATAATCTCACATAATGTGAGATGAGTAGGTTTCTAATCAAACTATATATTATTCTTCCCCTGAGCTGTCTTCCAGAAACACCAAATGTAAAACATGGAAACATTTCCTGTCCTAAAAAAAATGGTAAGGCAATTTTGATAAAGTAGTCATGTTTGGTACCTTGAGTAAGTTCTGGAATTGCAAAGAATAGCCAGGAAGAAGTGGAAGTTTTCCTCTTTAAGATCTAAAACGATATCCTGATTCAGGCAAATGAGCCTCTAATAAGTCTATAGGATAGTAGCTCCTAAGGAGAACATGTCAACTTTGTCGGGTGTGGTCACTTGTCATTCAAGATTTCTTGTGGTATAAATGTGGTCCTCACTGGCATCAATTGGAAGGCTTCTATCAAGAAGAGTTGCACAACCAAAATCACCAAGTTTGTAAACACAGTTTTTGACATAAATGTTATCAGGTTTTACGTCCAGGTGAGTCGATTCTTTTCACATAGTGTCTGCAAGCCCTTGGCAATCTGTAGACAAATTTCAAGTGAAAAGTGTTAAACAACAGCTAAAAACTAAGGTCCTAGTACATTTAGATGTTCAGTTTTCATAGCATTTGGGCACACCACACCATAAGAAATGGAGTCATAAAAAAAATGGAGCCAAAAAAGTTATGCTTCCTTTTGCTTACAGTTTTTGAAAACTGTTTTTTATTCTCGAGAAACAAAAAGAACAAGGAAAAACATAAAGAATATATTTAGTTCTTTTTCTTGGTTCTCAAAAACACAAAGAACACAAAAATATTGTTCAAAGAACAAGAATGTTCAATATAGGAACCAAACAGACCCATAGATTTATCACAAAATAAAATAAAATAAACAAACAAAACAAAAAAAGGTCACTTCTTAACACCCTGGAACTGGTCACATATTACAAGAGATGGACTTGTTATGCATGATATGGAAATAAAGATAACTTGAAATGCCATGGTGAACTAAAATATAATCATCAGAGATATTGACACAGTCAAGAGAAAGGAAGAAAATTGCTGATTGAATACTAAAACATTTGTAGGCACTCCACATTTGAAATGACTATTTATCTGGCACATTAGGTCTTTTTTCAACTATAGGTGCTCCAGAAAATGATTTTTGCTTTTGATTTTGTTCTGCTAAAGTATAGCAGTTGTCCAAAATCATCCTCTCTACTTTTGACTTCGGTATGTGCCTTTCTATGGGTCAATCTAGTATATACATTAGGTCTGTGTCATAAACATAATTTTCTTAATCAATTGGTTTGGGCTTTTGATTTGTTCCCCTACTATAGACAATGTTTGTCTTTGTCCAAAATCATCCTCTTAAGTTGACCCTTGGCATACTCTCTTCTATTGTTAATTTTGTTCATGTACCATATGTTACACCATATCACTTATGGACTCAATTTTCTTACTTGGGACTTGCATACATATGCTTAAAAACTATATATATATATATATATATAATAACTCACGCATGACTCCAGGACTTCTGTGAACAAGTGAGAAGATCTCTGAAGGATAAGCTGAAATCACAAAGTTCCATTTGGATTTAGAGTTTCTACTTCAAACCATGAAGAGAAGGAGCCACAATGTTTTTATGAGATCCTGCATAGTCTGGTTACCAGTTAGTAAACAAACAATGCCAAATTTGTGGAGAATAAATTTTAGAAGCTAACTTTGCAAAGATTTACAAACCCAAAGCTGCCAAAGCTTGTATTTATCAAAGCTTTCCTCCTGCAGATATTATTATTGCATAAGCAAGCTGTTGAGTCAAATGCTACAAATATCAAGAAGCATGAGTAGTTACCTTCTGTGTCTTGATGCAGTGGTCTTGTGCTATGTTTCACTGCATACATAAGCCAACCATCAATTCTCTTCAGAACCTTGAAAACACGGCTGAAGCTCCGCCACCAATTTGCTGAGGAAAAAACATGTTAATTGCCAAATATCCCACCCCAAAAAGGTTGACAATATAGAGAGTGGATACTATTACAAATAATATTAAAAACTATCAATTCTTCTTAAATGTAAAGGCTTGGGGTATGGTTAGACACCTCAATTTCATGGAAATCTGTGTGATACCGGGAGTTACTATCTCCACCAATAAGTGCGGGAAACTCCGTGTATTGCAGCTTTATAAATTTAAAAACCCAAGATATAAAATTTAAATCAGAACAGATACTATAATAATCAGCACCAATCCCACCCAAGGCCCTAACTAAATAAAGATAAAGATAAGAGAAAAGTTCCTGGAGATATTAGGTGATAAGAAGATGATGCTTTAACACTTTCTTAACTTTGTGATAGTAATGCTCACCCATAGCAGACAAATAAAGCAAAATACAGGATCTTATGATTTGGTACATTGCAATGAGGAGTGAGATATATGGAGGTGCTTCTAGTGTGCCTCATCGACAGTCATTGAAACTGGATCTACCTATTCAAAAAGAACACAAATTATACCTGAATATTTTGATCTTTGATTTCCAAAAGGATCTATGTCAATTTCAGAAGCATTCTTCAGATATGGGTTCTTTAAGCAAGGAGGAGGCATAACCCGACAGCGTAAAGCAACTGCAGATTGTGAAACGTAGCTTGATTCTTCAGGATCCAGTTCCATGGCTTTCCATCTTAACTTCATACATACCAAAAGTATCTCTCTAGCTCCAATGTTGGTTGATCAAACAATGTGGAATTGGGAAAATCTAATAAGGTATCATCTGCATAAATTAATTGAGACTCAGTTGCCAGTAATGGGCTAGATTACGTAGAAAGTTTAACAAACAATCAAACAAAAACAATAGAAAGTAGAATGTTAAGAGCTGAGAAAAATTTGTGGGTCACTGCTCTGAGATATGTAAAACACAAAGATAATTCCTACCTCCAATTACAAGATATTGTATTCACATCATCAATTTTAATTTCCCATTTAATTTACTTTCTAATTGGGATTATGGGTTTCCAAATATAACTACTACATTACTGTTGTGACCCGTCTATATGTCTCGTGGAACCCTGGTCATATAGTGCATAGTTCTTAAGTTTGTGTAAAATTCAAATCAGAGATTCAGAGTATCTTCTGTTTGAAGATAAAAGAAGTTTAAATCAGAGAAACAGAAATAAGGGTTTCCTAAAGATGATATACGTACACTAGCTATTCATGGTCGCCCGCACCCCCACTATACATTAACTTGAATCAAGTCAAAAAGAGATTGTGATGCTAAAAAAGAGATCATCATCATGGTCCAGATAGTAATTCTAGCAATGTCATCAGAAAATATCAAAACCTGATTTTAACAACAACCAATCTTACCCCGTTTTGCCTTTGATTCCTGTAGTCTTAGCTTCCGGGGACTTGGGACACGGGATGTAATCCCATGAAAGAAAGGCAAGAAGTGTTAATTTATCATAGATCATACCACACATAGTCCAAAATCACCAAAAGGGAAAAAAAAATCACCTTTGTCGTAACTAGACCATTCAAAATATTCGATCATCGGGAGTGATGTAGTCAGGAGTGCTGCATTCAACAAAATCAACCCATAAGACAGAAAGCAATATCAATCTATTCTACCAACTGAATCCATTTCTTGCAATCTTCAGCAATCAGCACTATAAATAAAATATCAACAAACTGTCCGAATTCGGTACAGTAAAATATTAATTATCAAATTGAGCTTCCAATTCTCGAATCGAAATTCACCATTAAAAAAAAGTGAAATTTACCAGAAGAAATCTTGGCCGATAATGAAATCTTTGTCGTCGACATCAGCGTCGATGTTGTCGGCGGCGGGTTCCGATCCCAGAAATGTCTCTGGAAGGAGAACCTTGACCTAGCTGAACCGTCAAATGCCTTGCTAGGGTACCCTTCATTTCGTTCCCCTGTGACCCTGTCTCCTCCTCCTGGGTCTTTCTAGGTCGTTCTCTTCGTCAACCTAGCTCTCTCTCACTCTCTTCTCGTAAAATTCTCTGTTTTTACTTTATACATTACAGAGAAAATGGAGATTTTGGAATTCCTGGAATTAAAAATAATGAAATTTTCAAAAAACGCGCGGGTTTGGAATAGATTGTACGGATACTGTACGGTTGAGATCATAATACATTCGGGATTCTTCTCTTGACACGTCATCATTCGAATCGGGAGAGCATTCAACGGGTTAGATTGGTTCTTATAGTAAAGCAATATATGGTGGGAGCGTACCGCTTAAGCTTTGTAGTTCTGTCAGTGGTGATATTGATTTGATGGTTCCAAGGTAGTACCGTCGTAGTGGGCCGGAGCAGTAGGCCCGTTGCAAGCAGAATGGACCTCTTCAGTGTTATGGTCGGGCCCAGTCGTGGCGTGATACGTGAAATCACGATCTGAGCGCAATATGGTTTTACGGGTTTGGATTGAATACTCATCGATGTTTAATTAAATGTTGTGTTGGCCCGTCTAACGCGTTTAATAAATTGGTCGTGTCGTGTTAAGCTTGTTTATGAATTGGTGAATTAATGGATTTAATTATTATATTAATTAATTAAAGCCCCATTTAATAAGTTCTTGTATTAAATATGGATTATTAATTATAATTCTATTAATTTAAATAATAAAATTAATAAGCAATGTTAAATTTAATAAGTTATTTGTGTTAAGCAATAATGAATGATTAATTACAATTCTTATTATTTTAAATAATCGAATTAAATAGGTTATATTAGTGTTGATGCACAATACGAATAATAAATGGGTTAGGTTTGGGTTAGTAGTGACGTGTTTATTGTGGAGTGTCGGGTTTGGGTTGCGAATGTTGACACGATCCGTACGTGTGCGACGAATACGACACTTATGGAGCTATGGTCTCACCCTGCATTGAAGCTAGTGTTCGTTTAAGCCAAAAGCAGCGAAATCAAATTGATAAAAATTATCTGAATGTGTGATATTTAGGTAATAACGTAATGAATCGAACCGAAAGTAGATATATACGAAATTCTGATATCACTGTATGGCTACAGTTGTAGAGCATATTAACGCCCAAGATTTTATTTATTGTCTTTGTCTACTTAAATATGCATTGCCTTTTGAATCGCCACATTTCGAAATGTCGTTTGACAAGGCGACAATAAACAATCGTCATCTTAAGATGACGTAAAATACGTGCGTAATAAGATGACGGTGAAAATACGAAAAAAAAAAAAAACAAATTAAAATCTATATTTATGTGAAAGAATCACTTGATTGTGAAAGAAAATTAGGTATAGACAGGTGATTTCATACCTACAATGACAAAAAAATCACCTTTACTTGATAAAGGAAAATGGGATATAAGTGAAAAAAGTTTGGGCAGATGAAATATATTTACTAAAATAACTTAATATCACAACTTAAGTTAAAAATGACTGTAAATATTAAGTCAAAATAGTTTATTCATCCTTATTTTTTGAAATTATTATGTTTTTATTGTAAGTCTTTAAAACTATTGTATCTAATATAAAAGTAACTTTTGTTTTTTAAAGGTATCTTATATAAAAAAATCAAAACTAAAATTGGTTTTATTTTGAGAAAAAAATAAAGTAAAACATTTTATGGAAGCTAAGAAAATAAAATTATTAATGGACAGGAATGGGCCACAAAAGACAAGGGTGGTCAATACGGCCCAGCCCATCTTAGAAGGCCTCGTTTGTGTTCTTCAATCTCTCATAGCTCTTAAAGCGGAGAAGATTCAGAATCGGATGCGAAAGGGTTAGAGCCCAAGGGTTTATCTATCGAAATGTTTCCGGTAAATTCACCTCCAAATTTCAAATATTTTCCCTGTATTCTCTATTTTTCGGAAATTTTCCTCCAATATTAATCATCTGGGCTGAAATTATGCAGGAAAATCCAGATTCTGATCAAAGCATTTCAGGTAGAATGGAACTGTAGTTTTGTGTACATTTGATTATGTATTTCGAAGGAAAACAAGTATTAGACAATGTTGATTTTTTCCTCAGAAGAAGAAGATTGGCCTGAGAATTGTATTTCATTAACTGGAGCTACTGAAAGGTTTATACTATACTTTCATAATCATTACATCTCACTTCATTTTTAGCCTTGGCGTAGTGGACACAATCTATGCTTGTTGTACGCGATTACATATTGGTTTGATGTATTCTAATTGTAGTCATATTCTGATAGGAGGGATTACAAATTCAATCACAGTTTGAGTTGCTTATAGGTATTCTGTTAATTCTGAATCTGAACTCATTGCAACTTCAAGAAGCTTAGACTACTTGCCCGGTTGGTTAAGTTAAATTTATGCTCTTGTTGACGCCACAGTTGAGTTAAATTTATGCTCTTGTTGACGCCATAATCATACCTCTGGTTGAATGATTGATTATGGAATTGGGTGTTTTGGATAACAGCACGCTCCTTGTGCAGGTAGCCATGAAGCGGATCACGGGAGGAAAACAGCAAATTTTCACATGAGGCATGTAAACTTAATTGATCGTGTTTTTTTTTTTTTTGGTGTGGGCTAATGGATGAGTTGGACTTTCCATGGAAATTGAATGGTAACGGATGTGCCTTATGTAGAATTTGAAGGGAGAAGTGTGCTGTTTAGAATTGGGCTGTTAAGAAAATAGAACTATTGCAATGGGTGATGTTGTAGGATAGTTTTAAGATTCTAGGATAGGATAGTTCTATCATTTTCCTATCGGCATATCTGATGATGACTCCCGATTATGATGAAAGATCCATTTAAATCGATGGCTTTCTTCGAAAAATGATATGATAAATTGTCATAGAACAGTTCCATGAGAGGATCAGAATCTCTTTAGTAAGCTAAATATTGCCTTTTTACATTCATAACTGTGAACAGAAGAAAATGGGCTTCTCTTTTGAAGATGATGTTGAAATGTTTGTCTTCCATAATGGGGGTCACTCGATCCACTCCCCAAGGAAGGGATCTAAATGCAACTCAGTGGAAGAGATGATTGACAATGATGAGGTACCCAACAAGTTGAGATATAGCTATATGATAGTTTTATAGGGATACTGCCTGCGTATTTTATCTTCCTCTGCCTTGTCTTTATTAGAATGCTCTGGCCTTATTGCTGTAAATTGTGTTTGTTGTTAAAGGGAAACGAATTGTCAACCCTTCCCCCCAACTCTGGGGCTAAAAATTTCCAGAAAGTTGATCTTCATAAATTCAGAAATGAAAAGCGAGATGGACAGTCGTGGTCTGTGGTAACTAAAGAAACCAAGGAACTGGTTCATTTAAATGAAAATGCTGGGTGTTCATCATCTCATGCATCCTATTCGAGAGAAAACAAATGCTATAAAGGTACTGTTTCATTTCTTGGTGGATGCTGGACACTGATGTACCTTTTTTATATCACTCCTGAATTTCATAATTATCATGCAGGTGGGAAAATTAAAGCCAAGCCCAAATTTTCGTTCCGCTTCCAGTCAAGTAAGGAGGATTCATTTGGGCCTTTTATTACTAAGGATAAAAGCGGAAGGTCATCCAAGGTTGATAAGGTGCCTGAAGGACTAGAAGCAATTGATCATAAAACCATGGAAGATCCAATAGCTGAGTTTGTGGAAGATTTTCAGGGAGAAAAGTTAAAAGAGACTGAGATTCATGTAGTGCAAGGTGATCTGACACTTGGACGTGGATGCAATTTCTCTTGTGCAAATTTGATTTGGTTTTTGTTCCAGTGTGCCAGAAGGAAAGGCAGAAGGGCGCACCTTGTTAGAAAGAAAAATATCTCCCAAGTAAAAGATAGAACCCTGCAAAATGAGGACCTGGATGAGTCTATGGCTAGTGGAACATCGAGCGACGATGAGGTATCTATTTGGTGCTTTGATTGTGTTTTTTTTTTTTGTGAATATCATGTATGATGGTACTATTTATTTTACTTAGACAACTTTCAAGGTTCAATGCTAGGCCAATATGCAAAATGCAATGCCTAATGTCTCTGAAGGTGAAAGAAAAACCATGGCAGATATATTTCATGATGTTCTTGCTGCATCCTCTGTGAATGACAAAGCTCCCTCTTTTGCAGTGCCTAAACCATCAGGGTGAGTGATATCACTAAGTCGTCCATTATTATGCTCATGTAGAGTTAGTAATACAATTTCCATGTGAGAAATATGTTCTTACAACTCAGGCTTTTGTACTTTGCAGCACTGGTTTGTTTGGAAAGTTGCAGCGAGTGATCCAGAGTGAAAAGGAAAGAGACATGGATTTCTTGAAGAAATTACAAATAGGAGCTAGTCCAAATTGTAAAAGACTTAAAATGATCTATTTGTTTTCCCTCAAAGTTTTTGTCTAAAGCACAGTGTGAAGTTTGTTTACACAGAAATTAGCATGCATTGACAAAGGTTTCATGAGATTGGGCATGTCTTTGGCATATTTTTGCATCCATTACTCGTTTTTTCTTAGACTCCTTTTTAACCTTGTTTTCAGATGAAGCAAGCTGCATTGATGTGAAAATCCTGTCACGGGTCTTTGAGGCAAAGCTTACTGTTTGCAATTGCTCTTTGGTTGAAAATAAAGTGGTCATTTTTATATATTCTTATATTGAGATTAAATTGATTAGAATGGTTCACAAAATCTTGCTCATTCAACCATCAATTATTGGTGGCATCTTAGTGGGATCAAGTGAGTCTGTTCTTGTAAAGTAATTGCATGTTGCTAGACGCTTGTAGATTTAGAGTTTACTTGCATGTTGCTTTTATTTGGTAGGTTTGGATGTTTGCACAATTTTTACTTGCCGATATTCTGTATGGAAATAATTCCTTGAAATTATTCATACAGAATTCAATATCCAGAAGTACATGACAATAGTCGAACCGATTTCAGTGTCATCAGGCAGCATGCAAGGGCATGCCTGGGAACATTATCAAGGAAGAATGCTTTTAAAAAACCATTGATATTAATTCTGGCAGTGATTGGAATTTGGAAGTAATGTTAAATTGTCTTATAATTTTAAATGGATTGCTTCATTCAACCTCCAATTTGCCCCTATTCAACTTTGTAGAATGGTGCCTTTTCATCTCAACAAATTACTTGAAACAGATAAATTGCTAGATTTTTTCAGAAGCCAAGATCAAGGAGTGTGAAAGGACAATGTGTATATATTTGCAATGAGTTTAGATAGAAATGATATTCTTGAGTTGCATCAATCGCTCGTTGAATTATCTTCTCTCTGGAATGTGAAATACTACTGCTGCTATTACTTATTAATTAAACCTTCATGAAGATATGAAATAGTGTCATTTTGCTATCATTGACTCCATCTCTTTAAAATAGTGTCGTTTTGCTGTTCTTCTGGCTTCTTATTTTCAAGTGACGTTTATGGGTGTCTGATTATGATTTTCATAGGAGGATGATTGAATCTGTATTCTTGCTTATGCAGAGTTCTCAACTGGAGAGCTACCAAGATTGAAGGAAAGCAAGGAAGGTTAAATGCAGTTATCTTTAGCTCAAGAGCTTGTGGTGATGTGGAGCTGCAGGTTGCAAATTTGATTCGTATTCACCCCCCATGGTATGGATGGCATGCCTATTCTATATTGCATGGACTAAACTTTCAAAATCTAATGAAACAAAAATTTGATGCTAGCTAAGACTGCTCGGTTCTTGGAAATTTTGAGAGAAAATACGAGAAAAAGAAAATAAAGAGGAAAGGTAGAAGAAGAGAAAAAGAATAAAAAATAAAATTTATAAGTCGATTCATTATTTTTATATGTTGTTTAACTCATTTCATGTAGTTTAACTCATATAACTTTTAAGTATTTAACTAATTTTAATTATATTTAATTTTTTTGGTATTTTTCTATAATAAAACAAAACATGAGAATATCAATTTTTTTAACCTTTTCTTAGAGCTTTCTTGGAACCAAACATGGAATAAAAGAATAGAGGAGTTATGTATGCACTTATCAATAGGATCAAATATCAATTATGTTTGGTTCTTGGAAAGTATTAAGAAAAGAAAAATGTTAAGAGAAATGGTTCTCATGTTTAGTTTCATGGTGGAAATGTGAAAAAAAAACATAGTTGAAATTGCTTAGAAGTTTATACATTTGAAAATTATATTATTTTTATACCATGGAGGAAAATAAGTGAAATGCATTTGAAGAGATATATAAAATCAATTTATTTACTTATCTTTAATCTTCATTTTTTTTCTTCCTCTTTTCCTTTCTTTTTCTCTCCCTCGTATTTTCCCTCAGGATTTTCAGAACCAAACATAACCTAATGATCTTACACTTCTGATGCCACTTCCAAATGAATAGTAATACTCATATATATGTGTTGCTAAATCATCTGAGCAGGAAAGAGGTACAAGTAACGGGGAGTGAGAATATAATCATCTTGGCAACATATTTCTCTCAGATATCAATTTGATGACTCTCCTTTCAGAAAACGAAAAAGATAAATTTCTGGCCTGTTTATTTACAGTTTTTTGAAAACTGTTTTTTTTATTCTGAAAAACAAGAAGAACCAGAAAAACACAAGACATAAAGAGCACATTTAGTTCCCTCTTTTTTTTTCTTTTTCTTTTTTTTCTAAAAAACACGGAAAAAGGTAATCAATTTGACGACTCTCCTTTCAGAAAAGGAAAAAGGTAAATTTCTGGCCTGTTTATTTACAGTTTTTTTGAAAACTTTTTTTTTTTAATTCTGAAAAACAAGGAAAATCAGAAAAACACAAAACATAAAGAGCACATTTGGTTCCCAGTTTTTTCTTTTTCTTTTTTTTCTAAAAAATACGGAAAAAGGTAATCAATTTGATGACTCTCCTTTCAGAAAAGGAAAAAGGTAAATTTCTGGCCTGTTTATTTACAATTTTTTAAAAACTATTTTTTTTATTCTGAAAAACAAAGAAAATAAGAAAAACACAAAACACAAAACATAGAGAGCATATTTGGTTTCCAGTTTTTGTTTTTCTAAAAAACACGGAGAACACACAATATTTATAGAACGTGAGAGTTTTGGTCTTAGAAATTGTGTTTTGAACTTTTCTGAGTAATTTTAATAGGAGCCGGCGTGTCGAACATTCCGTTCCTTCTTTCACAACTCATGTATGACCCTTGAACTTGGTTGAACACTTGATTGATTTGCATCCTCTTCTCTTATTTTCGGAGTACTTTTCATGCAAAGAGTTGAATGAGATAATCTACAACAAAATTGTAATTTTACAGGGATTGTAGTGTGAGGGACCACAAGGATGCTGTACAAGAATTCTATTAAATGGATAGGGGGTAATTTTCTGTTGAATGAAGGAATGAGATCTTGAAGGGTAACATTTCTCATGGATTTTACTTGGAAATTGGAAGAATGGAGATTCAACTCGCCCCAACTTGGACATGTCAAATAGGAATGGGGATATTTCGATTTTGTAATTTTGAAAATCTTATTCAACTTCACCACACAAAGGAATTTGCTTGTATTTGATGTAATACAACTTTTTCTTATAACCGTGGTGTTCAATGAGCTTATGTGGTGTCACGATTAGTCGGTTAGCGTAAAGTGTGGGTGATCTTAAAACGATGAGTTCTTGGTAATAGAAGGCAATATTTTGGGTTGAGAGCTTCGAGTGGGAGCTTGGGGTATTTATAATTAGTCTTTCGTTAGAGCGTACGTAGTAAAGAGGGCTACTTGGAAGGGTTGCAGTGCTTCAAAGGTGGGTCGAGGGTGAATCTTGGCAGGAGTGTGAAGTACCCGAGTGAATGTCGTTCGCGAATGTCGGTTTCTCAAGAAATTTATGAAATGATCACGATCGGCTTGTCGGTTTATGCTGAGTGCAAGTGATGCCCAAGAACGATGGGTTACTCGCTTTAATAGGCTAGTCTTTTAGGTTGGAGTTCTTATACAGGTGGCTCAGCTGCAGTTAGCATTTACTTTGAATCCACCTTTAGGGCACTAGGTAGCCCTCTTTCAGGTAGCTTTTTCCAGGTAGTCATTTTTACGCTCGTGCTAGGTTCTGATGAAGCGCGATGATAGGTCATGGCGCGTGGAAGAACCTAACCCAGGCCTTTGTGGGGTGGGAGAAGCCATCAAGTTTATCTCACTCCTTCTGTCAATCAGGCCGATCGTGATCGTATCATTAATGATAGATACCTAAGTCCGATGGAAGAGCCGGCCCAGTAGCTGTGGGTGAGCACATCGAGGTGAAGAATCCATCAAAGTTTAGTCTCCACTTCCACGCTCTTATATTGGAATGCGTATCATTATATCCTTTGAAATGCACGTCGAGTAGGCCGGTATTCACTCGACTAGCATTCACTCCCGGACCACTTTGGGGCGTCGGGTAGCCCTTTTAAGTATCCTTCATTATTCGTGGCTCTGATGAAAGCATAAATAATAAGTGTCTAGCCCCAATGGAAGAGCGACCAAAGTTGCTTTAATAGGTGAAAATCAAGTCAAACTTAAGTATCACTTTACACTCTTATGTAGAATCAATGTGGGATCGTATCACTAATCCTATAGACCCCTAAATTTTGGGGTTTTGAAGTTAACGACAAGATAAACATCGATGGCCTTGAGGGGACTCGTGATCATTGGGTTAAAAAAATTGCTTTTAACATTTGATTTCTCTAAAAGGACACTTGCAAAATTATAATTAGTAAGAAATTTATATATTTTTAAATTATCTAATTTTTTTTTTCTTTCTTAATGACAAAATAAAAAATTATGTTGGGAATATTTGTTTGAAGGGGCAGCGAGTAAGGTGGAGGAAAATTAGAACTTATTTATTTAAAATATTTGATTGAAAGACATCAAGTACTCCTAAACTAAATTTGTAAATCTAACATCTTCTATGTTTTCAAAAATAAAAAAATATTTTATTTTATTTTTTTAAAAATAACTCATTTTGAATAAAGATGTTCTTCTATATTTCATTTATTTACATTATGTCTTAAAAATAAAATGTTATTTTTGCAAGAAAATTATAATATTTTTATGAAACTTAGATCAAAATTTGATAAAGGGTCATATTTTAAAAATTGGGTTTCAAAAGGTCATTTAATCAAATCACTCTATTTATCATTATTCTTTATTGAAGTAACTGTTTTTTTCCTTTTGGAACCTTCCCCTGGTCGTGGTTTTCTTTTCAAATAGGAGTTGATTCTAAACTCTTGGTTATCTTCTTCACTACGTTTCCTAACATTCTCAAAAATAAGTTTTTTCATTTTTTATAAAAAAATTATTTGATAATTAGAAAATAAAAAATGATTTTCTTTCTTAAAGACAACATTTCTTAAGAACAATTTATTAATTTTTTTTAAATAAATAAAAAAAGGTAAAATCAAATACAAAAATAAACAATAATTTAATAATAAAGATAAAGATAAACTAACATTTATATAGAATGATTTGATAAAAATATCAAATGAAATCAGTCATGAAATAAATAAAACAAATTTAGAATAAATTTAGAAATCTATATACCTAGTCATCATTGTGTTGTAGTCAACCTTACAAGGTTCAACTTCTAGGAAATGGTGAAGATGAGATGAGGAAGCAATAGTGATTGAAGGCTAGAGACTTGTAAGACCGATTCTTATTTATTTATTTATTTTAATTTCTCATTTTCTATTGTGTCAGCACGTCCTCATGTGTTTTTGTCACTTTTTTTGCACATTGACAATTGTTTGTTACTCCTTTCAGATCTAAACCCTTTAGGTTAGCATTTCTAACTATATTTTCCAATGACCTTCTAGAGAGGGGTAAAGATGAGTAGTTGCTACGTTTTCCATACAAACAACCATAAAGCATTGGTTAAGGAGATCAATGAGGAAGTAATAGAAGTTGAGAGATTGAGACGTGGAAGACCAACTCTTATTTATTTATTTTAATTTCTCATTTTCTATTGCGTTTTCAATATGTCCTCATATGTTTTTGTCACTGTTTGCACATTGTCAATTGTTTGTTACTCCCTTCGGATCTAAACCCTTTGGGTTAGCATTTCTGACTATATTTTTCAATAACCTTCTAAAGAGGGATAAAGATGAGAAGTTGGTACGTTTTCCATACAAACAACCATAGAGCATTGGTCAAGGAGACCAATGAGGAAGTAATAGTGGTTGAAGGCTTGAGACGTGGAAGACTGACTCTTATTTATTTATTTATTTTAATTTCTCATTTTCTTTTGCGTTATCAGCACATCCTTATATGTTTTTGTCCCTCCATTTGCACATTGTCAATTGTTTGTTACTCCCTTCGGATATAAACCCTTTGGGTTAGCATTTTTAACTATATTTTTCAATAACCTTCTAAAGAGAGGTAAAGATGAGAAGTTGTTACGTTTGTCATACAAACAACCATAGAGCATTGTTCAAGGAGATCAAAGAGGAAGTAATAGTAGTTGAAGGCTTGAGACGTTGAAGACCAACTCTTATTTATTTATTCATTTTAATTTCTCATTTTCTGTTGCGTTTTCAGCACGTTCTCATATGTTTTTATCACTTCATTTGCACATTGCCAATTGTTTGTTACTCCCTTCGGATCTAAACCCTTTGAGTTAGCATTTATGACTATATTTTCCAATGACCTTCTAAAGAGGGGTAAAGATGAGAAGTTGTTTCGTTTGTCATACAAACAACCATAGAGCATTGCTCAAGGAGATCAAAGAGGAAGTAATAGTGGTTGAAGGCTTGAGACGTTGAAGATCAACTCTTATTTATTTATTCATTTTAATTTCTCATTTTCTGTTGCGTTTTCAGTACGTTCTCATATGTTTTTATCACTTCATTTGCACATTGTCAATTGTTTGTTACTCCATTCGGATCTAAACCCTTTGAGTTAGCATCTATGACTATATTTTCCAATGACCTTCTAAAGAGGGGTAAAGATGAGAAGTTGTTACGTTTATCATACAAACAACCATAGAGCATTGCTTAAGGAGATCAAAGAGGAAGTAATAGTGGTTGAAGGCTTGAGACGTTGAAGATCAACTCTTATTTATTTATTCATTTTAATTTCTCATTTTCTGTTGCGTTTTCGGGCACGTTCTCATATGTTTTTATCACTCCATTTGTACATTGTCAATTATTTGTTACTCCCTTCGAATCTAAACCCTTTGGATTAGCATTTATGACTATATTTTCCCGTAATTTTGTCAACTTCCCAAGTTAAATTCTTTTGTTATAGCCTGGGATCCATCAAAGGCGAGGTGGACAGATTTATTCATAACATGCGGGCCGGCCACTGAGCGGGGCGGGAGGAACTGGACGGGGGAGCCCCACACTTTCAGGGGCCCATATATTATACTAACCTATATAATTAATATTTAATTGTATAAATATTAATTCCTTTCTTCTTCATTCCTTTCTTCTTCTCAGTTCTCCCAGCCCAAGCGGCCACGAACTCCGCCCCACGGCTCAGCGAGTTCCACCACACTTCTTTTGTTCTTTAAGAATTTGCCTAATGCTCTTAGTCTCAGTCTCGAGTCTCATCATCGATCTGATCTATCATCATTATAATTTTTTTCATAGAGTACGATTTTTCTCTTCAATTATTTCTCTTCCATTTTGGGTTTAGGGTTTTTCTCGTTATTTTATTTCTTGGTTTTGGGTTTTAGGTTTGTGTTTTGTGTTGGTTTAGTTTTTATTCAAATTTTAGTTTTGTTCTTCCGTTAATCAGTTTAAGGTTTTTTTTTTTTTTTTTGTTGTTTTTTGGTTTTTGGGTTTTTCCATTATTTTTGTTCTTCCATTATTGATTTTGATTTTTGTTCTTAGTTATTAATTTTTGATTTTGTTCTTCCGTTATTAATTTTTGATTTTGTTCTTCCATTATTTTTGGGTTTGTTCTCTCATGATATGGGCACCTCGCTACTTAAAGTGATATATATGTTTTTTTAATTTTAAATATAAATCATCGTTTATTATTTGATCATTTTTGTTGTTATAATCAATGGTTAAACTGTTTTGGATTGTGTGTGGTTTATATAAAAATCAAAATAATGGTGGGTTCTGATTATTTGGTCAATAAAATTATAAATGGGTGCCTATTTTCTGTCAATTTGGATGTCGGCAATTAGGGTCAAATGTTGGTACCACTATTCGACGATACATTGGCAGGATCGTTCCTATGTGCTTGAATTTCTGCGTTTAGTGTCAAGTAATTCCTTTGGAGAGGTTTGATTTTTCGGGTTGCATTTGGATTTCAAAACTCGAGGTCGTTTAAATACAAGCCACTTAGCTCGAGCCTCTTTCCATATTCCAGGTGCTATTGTTCTTTGTTATATTCTTAACTTTTTTATATGATGTTGCCTAAAAAACATTTATCTGGTAGTGAAAAAAGAAAAAAAAGAAAACGAATAGAGGAGATAGTAGAATCACAAAAAGGAGCTATTGACAAATTTGTTCTTAAAAGAGTAGAAGAACCTTCTAAAAGATTGAGTGTAGACAATCTTGAACAATCTAATGAAAATTTAAATGATGAAAATCATATCAATGAAGACTATTAATTTGAATGATCGTAATGTAGACAAATCATATCAATGAGGATAATACTTATTTGAATGAACATGATAATGCGAAATGCATCTAATATTGAAGTTGTAGGTATTGATAGACACATAGTCCCTCATTTGGATATTTATGATCCTAGAAATTGGAAATCCTCAACAATAAAGATAAGGATATTTTTAGTTGAAAAGGGCTATAAAGGAATTAAATCTTGAGTTTCCTTTAGATAATAAAATCTAGGCATTTTTCATATGTATTATTCTAGAAAGATGAGTAGCGGAGGGTGCAGATAGAAAATGGTTAGTTTTACTCTAAACATGTGGATAAAGTATATTGCTTTTGTTGCAAATTGTTCACAACTCGAGCAACAAAAGTTCTTTGCTTGAATGATGGATTGAATGATTGGAAACATCTTAGTGAGAGACTCAAACAACATGAGAATAATATTGAGCATATGACTAACATGAATACTTGGATTGAACTAAGAGTAGATTAAAACATAATAATGAAACAATTGATAAAAGATTTCATGACCCAAGGATTTTCAAAGGAAAGAAACGTTGGAGACAAGTTTTAATAAGAATAATTTACATTTGTAAAATGGCTAAAAATAATTTAGCTTTCGAGGATCAACGAAACTTTATCGGGATAATGTGGTAATTTTTGGGGTTAGTGAAATGATTACAGAATTTGATTTGATAATGCAGAGATCATGTTAGGCGTATCCAAAATCAGAATTCATTACCATTATCTTGGTCATAAAATTCAAAAATGAGTTAGTTTCTCTTTTAGCCTATAATGTTAAAACTTCTATGATAAGGATCATCGAAGAAGCAAAATATTTCACTATAATTCTTGATTGTACTGGATGTGAGCCATCAAGAACAAAATGACTCTAATAGTACGATGTGTAAATATGTCTAGTAACAAAATAAAAATAGAGGAGTACTTTTTAGAGTTCTTGAAGGTGGATGATACATATGGATTAGGGATTTTTAATGAATTATTAAATGCATGTAGAATCTCTTGATACGAATGTTGATGATGTGAGGTCAAGGTTATGACAATGGTTCTAATATGAAAGGGAAAACACCAAGGAGTTCAAAGAGATTGCTTGAAATAAATCCGGGCTTTATATATGCCATGTGCTTGTCATAGTCTTAATCTTACTCTTTGTGATATGGCACATTCTTGTGTTAAAAATTTGTTTCATTTTTGGAATTGTGCAACGTATATATTCATTATTTAAATTCTACTAAAAGATGGAAGATTTTTACTTGATAATGTTCGGACTTAACGATTGAAATCTTTGTGTAATACTCGATGGGAAAGTCTCGAATTAAAAGTGTTAAAAAGCTATTAGATTTCAAACACCTCGAATTAGGTTAGCTTTGTTCTTGATTGTATAAATCTTGTGATGATGCCAAGTCAAAGAAGTGAAGCGAAAGTTTGGCTAGTTCCTTGAGAGTTTTGAGTTTTTACTTAGTATGGTTATTTGGTATGAAATTTTATTGCTATTAACATGGTGGTAAGAAGTTTCCAATCTAAATCTATGTGCATTGACACTTTCCTGACAAAAGGAATTGGAAGTGTAATGTTATTTTTTGAAAAATATAGAAATGAAGGTTTGAATGGCATGAATATTACTTTAAAAAGTCTTGCATTTGATATGAATATAGAGTCAATACTTCCAACAAAAGCGTTGTGTTTAGGAAAAACAATTTGATGGGAATAATCATGATGAAGAAATACAATCAGCTGAGAAGTCCTTTAAAGTCAATTATTTCTTGGTTGTTGTAGATATGACAATTGCTTCTTTGAAAGATAGATTTGAGCAATTAAAAATATTTGAAAATATTTTTGGATTCTTATTTGATTCAAAAAAGTTGAAGTCATTGGGTGATAATGAATTAAGAGAATCTTTGTATTTAAATTTAAGGCTAACTTCTCGTAATAATTTGTCGGATGTTGATGCAAATGACCTTTTTTTTTTTTTGAAATGAAGGGTATTGGAAATGACTTTCTTACACGAGATGTGTTAATGTCCTTACTTGAAATTCTCGAGTTAGTCAAGAAGTTCTGATTGTTATCCAAATGTTTTGATTGCATACCAGTCCTATTAACGATGCCGGTGGCGTAGCATCCATGTGAAAGAAGTTTTTCAAAGTTAAAATTATTAAAATCCTCTTGAGATTGATCGATGTCGCGAAAAGATTGAATGGCCTGCTTGATTTTATGTATTGAGAGAAAAATATGTTAGAAAATATTGATCTTGTGCACATTATCGATGATTTTGCATCTGAAATGCTTTCGAAGAGCCGATGTTTTTATGAACGTTTGTATCTTAATCTAAATTAAATGTTTTTATTTCGATTGTAAAAATATTTTTATTTGTTAAGTCTAATAAAACTACCATTTACAAAGCATTTTTTTATTATGTACATGAACTTTAATTATGTACATTAGGGGCCCTTATTTTGTTACTTCGCCCCGGGCCTCAAAAATATCAGCCTGTAATTAGGAGGGGGAGGCTGCGGGTAGACCCATGGGTTGGGTGGAGCCATGAGTCCCGGTGCCGGTGCCACCGGTGGTGGTGGTGAACCATAACCGTGAAAGCCATGGCTGCCTGCAACTCCTTTTTCTTCCCTAAATCACTGACCCTTGTAGAATTACGAGGTGTGTTGGTAGGTAGGATTATATATAGCCAAAATGATATACAATTAAACGTCTAGCTAGGTTGACGCCATTGCCGGTTCATTCAGGCTGGAGAGGACTTCATCGCCATTGGGTGGATAAATTCCACGTCAAGTTGCATGAGGCGACAGTGATGCAAACTCGATTATGCTAAATCATCAATATTACTTAATAATTTAATTTAAGTTAAATTAATCTCTTTTTAATAAAATCATTTAACCTCACACTGTCTAGTCTTTTAAAGTAATTAATTTATTCTGAATATTAATTATCTTTTTATATACTTTACCTATACATTTTATATATGAATTTGAATTTTAATAAATGGCTTCCAACATGTAGTGAGATATGATATGGTTCAAATATGAAGCAACGATTAAGATTTTTCTAGTAACAGTGAACTCGAGTTGATGTGCTCAATTATGTTACAATGGTAGAGGATTTTCTTGTTTTTATAATTCATGATTCGTATAAAGATTAATCTAAGTATAGTATTTTTTAAAGACGAAAGACACCTCATAGTCTGATAAAAAAATATTTTTAATAAATAAATTTATTATTTAAAATTTATGGAAGTAAATATTAATTAAAATTAATGTATTTTGAGTGAATGTATGTGAAATAATTTAAACAAAATCATAAACATATATATATATATATATATATATATATATATATATATATATATATATATATATATATATATATATATATATATATATATATATATATATACAGGCACACACGACAAAAAGAATGTTCAAATATTTCTCTTTTAAGTCTGATGCACCTGAACTTAGCCATGATCACGGCCCTGTTTGCTGGATATTTCCGAAAAGTAATTAAAAAATTAAAATAAAATCTTAAAAAAAATATGGTTTGAAAAATAATTCTGATTATAATGTAGTTTTCCTAACAAGTTATCAACTAGAAAAAGTGGTTCAACTCGCCCAACTTGGACGTGTCAAATAGGAATGGGGGGATTTTAATTTTGTAATTTCGAAAATCTTATTCAACTTCACCTAACAAAAGGAATTGGAATTTGCTTGTATTTGACATAATATAATTTTTTTTTATAGCCATGGATGTTTGGGTTTAGCTTATACCCATTTTAACTAATTTTATCAAATATTAAAGTTAATGATGAGATAAACCTCGATGGCCTTTAGAGGACTTGGGTGATCATTGGGTTAAAGAAATTGCTTTTAATAAATTTTTTTTGAAGACTTGATCATTTTTATAATATAATAAATTGTCTTTACAAGACTCGAATCCCTCAATTTCCTATGTCTTTCTTTCTTTAAAGGTTGAATATTCTAACTAATCGAGCTAGACATATAAACTAAATTGCTTTTAACATTTGATTTTTCTAGAAAGACACTTGCAACATTAGAATTAGTTAGAAATTTATACATTTTTAAATTATCTAATTTTATTTTCTTTCTTAAAGACAAAATAGAAAATTATGTTGGGAATTTTTGTTTGATAAGGGCCTGAACCTTGGGCTGCAAGCCTGACGGCATTTGTTTGATAGGGCAGCCAGTAAGTTGGAGGAAAATTATGGGCTTATTTATTTGAAATATTTGGTTGAAAGACCTAAACCATTCTTAAATTTGTAAATCTAACGTCTTCTATGTTTAAAAAAAAACATATTTTATGTTTTTCTTTTATGAAAAATTATGAAATATAACTCATTTTAGATAAAAAAAAATTTATATATTTTATGTATTTATATTATATCTTAAAAAGAAAATATCATTTTTGTAAGAAAATTACAACATTTTTATGAAAATTAGACCAAAATTTGATGAAGGGTAAGATTTTAAAATTTGGGTTTTCAAAAGTCATTTAATTAAAGCACCCTATTTATCATTATTCTTTGTTGAAGTAACTGTTTTCCCCTTTTGGAACCTTACCTGGTTGTGGTTTTCTTTTCAAGTAAGAGTTTATACTAAACCTTTATTCTCTCTTTGTTATCTTCTTCGTTACGTTTCCTAACATTCTCAAAAATAAGTTTTCTTTATTTTTTATTTTTATTTTTATAAAAAAATTATTTAATAATTAGAAAATAAAATAATATTTTCTTTCTTAAAGACAAAATAGAAAATTATGTTGGGAATATTTCTTAAGAACAATTTATTAATTTTTTGTAAATAAAAAAAAAAGAAAAAAAAGGTAAAATCAAATACATAAATAAAACAATAATTAAATAATAAAAATAATGATAAACTAACCTTTATAGAGGATGAGTTGATAAAAATATCATATGAAATCGGATCATGAAACATCAACCAATCAATACTGATGTTCATAGTGTTGTAGTCAACCATCAGTTGTTACTAACTGAGGGTGAGAAAGTAGAAACGGAGATTGTGGAACCATGAGATGAAGGTCACCCCTACATGAGCTGTTCCCATGTTAAACCTTGGGGACAAGGTTCAACTTTTAGAGAGCGGTCAAGATAAGAAGTTGCTACGTTTGCCATACTAACAATCATAGAGCATTAGTTAAGAAGATCAATGAGGAAGTAATAGTGGTTGAAGGTTTGAGACGTGAAAGACCAACTATTATTTATTTATTTATTTTAATTTCTCATTTTCTGTTGCATTTTCAACAAGTCCTCATATGTTTTTTTCACTTCATTTGCACATCGTCAATTGTTTGTTACTCCCTTCGGATCTAAACCCTTTGGGTTAGCATTTTTGACTATATTTTCTAACGACCTTCTCGAGAGGGGTAAAGATGAGAAGTTGCTACATTTACCATACAAACAACCAAAGAGCATTGGTTAAGGAGATCAATGAAGAAGTAATAGCGATTGAAGGATTGAGACGTGGAAGACCAACTTTTATTTATTTATTTATTTTAATTTCTCATTTTCTGTTGCGTTTTTAACGCGTTTTCATATGTTTTTGTCACAATTTTCACATTGTCAATTATTTGTTATTCCCTTCGGATTTAAACTCTTTGGGTTAGCATTTCTGACTATATTTTCCAACGACCTTCTAGAGACGAATAAAGATGAGAAGTTGCTACGTTTGCCTTACAAACAACCATAGAGCATTGGTAAAGGAGATCAATGAGGAAATAATAGTGGTTGAAGGATTGAGACGTGGAAGACCAACTCTTATTTATTTATTTATTTTAATTTCTCATTTTCTGTTGCGTTTTCAAAACGCCCTCATATGTTTTTGTCACCATTTGCACATTGTCAATTGTTTGTTACTCCCGTTGGATCTAAACCCTTTGGGTTAACATTTATGACTATATTTTCCAATGACCTTCTAGAGAGGGGTAAAGATTAGAAGTTACATGCTTGGCCATACAAAACAAACTATAGAGCATTGGTCAAGGAGATTAATGAGGAAGTAATAGTGGTTGAAGGATTGAGACTGAAGACCAACTCTTATTTATTTATTTTAATTTATCATTTTGTTGCATTTATACCGCGCCCTCATATGTTTTTGGCTCGCAATTTTCACATTGTCAATTGTTTGTTACTCCTCGATCTAAAACCCTTTGCTAGCATTTGTGATCATATTTCTGCACAATGACCTTCTAAAGAGGGGTAAAGATTAGAGTTGCTACGCTTTGCCATATTAAAACAAACCATAGAGCATTGGTCAAGGAGATTAGTGAGGAAGTATAGGTCAAGGATTGAGACGGGAAGACCAACTCTTATTTATTTATTTATTTTAATTTACTCGTTGCATTTTCAATGCGTCCTCATATGTTTTTGTCACCATTTTCACATTGTCAATTGTTTGTTACTCCCCTTAGATCTAACCCTTTGAGTTAACATTTATGACTATATTTTCCAATGACCTTCTAGAGAGGGATAAAGATGAGAAGTTTCTACGTTTTTCATACAAACAACCATAGAGCATTGGTAAAGGAGATCAATGAGGAAGTAATAATGGTTGAAGGATTAAGACGTGGAAGACTAACTCTTATTTATTTATTTATTTTAATTTCTCATTTTCTGTTGTGTTTTCAAAACGTCCTCATATGTTTTTGTCACCATTTGCACATTGTCAATTGTTTGTTACTCCCTTTGGATCTAAACCCTTTGGGTTAGCATTCCTGACTATATTTTCCAATGACCTTCTAGAGAGGGGTAAAAATGAGAAGTTGATACGTTTGCCATACAAACAACCATAGAGCATTGGTCAAGGAGATTAATGAGAAAGTAATAGTGGTTGAAGGATTGAGACGTGGAAGACCAACTCTTATTTATTTATTTTAATTTCTCATTTTTTGTTGCATTTACAATGAGTCCTCATATGTTTTTGTCACAATTTTCACATTGTCAATTGTTTGTTACTCCCCTCGGATCTAAACCCTTTGGGTTTGCATTGTAATATATTTTCCAATGACCTTCTAAAGAGGGGTAAAGATTAGAAGTTGCTACGTTTGCCATACAAACAACCATAGAGCATTGGTCAAGGAGATTAGTGAGGAAGTAATAGTGGTTGAAGGATTGAGACGTGGAAGACCAACTCTTATTTATTTATTTATTTTAATTTCTCATTTTCTGTTGCATTTTCAATGCGTCCTCATATGTTTTTGTCACCATTTTCACATTGTCAATTGTTTGTTACTCCCCTCAGATCTAACCCTTTGAGTTAACATTTCGGCTTCTGTTTTCCAATGACCTTCTAGGGGGATAAAGATATGAGAAAGTTTCTCGTTTATCATACAAAACAACATAGAGCATTGATAAAGGAGATCAATGAGGAGTAATAATGGTTGAAGGATTAGAGCGTGGAGGCTAACTCTTATTTATTTATTATTTTTAATTTATATTTTTAAATTTTTCAAAATGTCTTCATATGTTTTTGTCACCATTTTGTATCCAATTGTTTATTCTCTCCTTTGGATCTAAACCCTTTGGATTAGCATTCGACTATATTTTCGATGACCTTCTGAAGGGTAAATGAGAAGTTGATACGTTTGCCATACAAAAAACCATAGAGCATTGGTCAAGGAGATTAATGAGGAAGTAATAGTGGTTCAAGGTTTGAGACGTGGAAGACCAATTCTTATTTATTTATTTATTTTAATTTCTCATTTTCTGTTGCGTTTTCAATGCGTCCTCATATGTTTTTGTCACCATTTTCACATAGTCAATTGTTTGTTACTCCCTTCAGATCTAAACCCTTTGGATTAGCATTTTTGACTATATCTTCCAATGACCTTCTAGAGAGGGGTAAAGATGAGAAGTTGCTTTCGTTTTGAAAACAACCATAGAGCATTGGTCGAGAATCTGTAAAGAGGAAGTACTTGATGGTTGAAGGATTGAGACGTGAAGGCAACTCTTATTTATTATTTATTTTAATTTCTCATTTTCTGTTGCGTTTTCAAAACATCCTCATATGTTTTTGTTACCATTTGCACATTGTCAATTGTTTGTTACTCCCTTCGGATTTAAACCCTTTGGGTTAGCATTCTTAACTATATTTTCCAATGACTTTTTAGAGATGGGTAAAGATGAGAAGTTGCTACGTTTTCCATACAAACAACTATTGGTCAAAGAGATTAATGAGAAAGTAGTGGTTCAGGATTGAGACGTGGAAGACCGACTCTTATTTGTTTATTTAGTTTAATTTCTCATTTTCTGTTGTGTTTTTAGCATGTTCTCATATGTTTTTGTCATTCTAGTTGCACACAGTAAATTGTTTGTTACTCCCTTCGGATCTAAAGTCTTTAGATTATCAAACGCTGAGTTAGCATTTTTGACTATATTTTCTAGTGACGTAATTTTGTTAACTTCCCAGTCAAATTCTTTTTGTTATAGCCTGGGATCATAAAGGCGAGGTGGACAAATTTATTTATAACATGATTGCAAGTATAAAAACTAAAGGGAACATGTAAAAATGAAATTCACACACATAAACAAATGAAATTACAGACATAGTGATAAGAGTAATATCATAGATGGAGCAACAGAACAGAGCATGATTCACCCAATATATGTTGTTTCAATGGTGCAACAGAACATATCAATATCACCACTGCCTCCCCTGAAACTTTGGAAAATTTTTTTCCGCTCAAAATTTGAAAAAAAATTTATTTGCATAAATATTTGAGCTAAAATGATAAAATTCAAAGTAAATATTAATTTTCATTTAACAATTTAAGTGATTTATGCTTTATTTTTGGTCCCTTTGATAATAATTTTGGTTATGTTTTGGTTTCAAAATTTGAAGGAAAATACAAAGAAAAAATAGAAAAGAATTAGAAAAGAAAAAAATAAAAGGAAAAATCTAATGTGGTATTTATATTTAACTGCCAAAACTCTTTTATTTATTTTCATTTGTCGTTATAAAGGTTAAATAATTTAAAATACTTGAGTTCCTAAATAATTTATGTATATTTGATTTTCTTTGGCATTTTCATTAGACATCCCAGAGTTTAATATTTTCCCCTTGAAAACTAAAAAGTACTAGAGGAAAAAATACCAAAAAAGTGAGCGGCTGCGGCAAACATAACATATGTGATATGGCGGTGGATAGTAAGGTGGGTAATATCATGGATAGTAATAATTAGGAGGGGGAGGCTTCGGGTGGAGCCATGAGTCCCGGTGCCGCCGATGGTGGTGGTGGTCGTGAACCATAACCGTGATTTGCCATGGCTGCCTGCAACTCCTTTGTAGAATTATGAGGGGTGTATGTAGGTAGGATTATATATATAGCCAAAATGATATACAAGTAAACGTCTAGGTTAACGCCCCTTTCCCAGTTCCATTCAGACTTGAGAGAGGACTTCCTCCCGTTGGGTCGCCCATTCCACGTCAAGTTGCATCAGGCGACAGTGATACAAACTCGATTATGCTAAATCATCGATATTACTTAATAACTTAATTTAAGTTGAATTAATCTCTTTTTAATAAAATCATTTAACCTCCCACTGTCTAGTCTTTTAAAGTAATTAATTGTAGGATAAGATGGTTGGATTTCTTTTAATTTATTGATGATGTCGAGTTGATGCTGGGAATACGGTTATGTTTTGTGATCTGTAGATTTATCTGGTGTGATATGATATAAGCTTAAATGGATTTTATTATTGTGAATCTGTAAAGCAATGTATAGTTACTTAAAATACATATTGACATATATATAATACATTGATGTAATATATATTTTAATAATCAAATTAATAAAGTAAATATTAAACTTAATGTATTTTTGGTAAATGCATGTGAACTAATTTAAACAAAATCATAAACATACATAGAGTCTGATCAAATGGAAAGTGTAAATGTATGTGACTTGACTTTTCTTCTGAAGACGCGCGACGACAAAAAGAATGTTCCAGTATTTCTCTTTTAAGTCTCATGCGCCTGAACTTATCCATGTTCCTCCGGCCACCCCTGTTTGGATTCCAAGAAAATCCTGGATTCGCTTGTATTTAAATGGGTTCATGAAATGTTGGGTCAGATCGTACCTGGTAAACTATCACATAAAATTGAAATATGTGAATTCAACGAATAACCACTCAGCAGAAATTGTACCCTTTATTAAATAAATTCTACAAACTTCAGATATCAAAATATTTGGAACCTAAGTGACTTTTTCTTCTTCTTCTTTTTTGGAAATCTATAGAATCTTTGATAATATAAAACGTAATTAGAATTCCTGAGCTCTATGTAACAAATTTCTAGAGTTTATTAACAATGAACTATGGAAGTAAAAAACCTCATCAGAAACTGAAGTCAGGATTTCTTCTATTATTAGACTTATTTTCTCTCATATTTTCTCACATAAGTATTTTTTGATAAAAATATAAATCTTTAAAATCACTTCTAACAACCCTCCTATCGTTAATTTTGGCGCCCCAGGCTATTCTTATCAAAAAAGCTGAAAAAAAAGCTTATACGAAAAGCCTAAAAATTGATAATTTTAATGACAAAACCGTTTTTATGGTAAATAAGTAAATTTTTTGAAAAATTTGTAAATAGAAAAAAATCTGGCATGAAAAAATAGAAAATAAATTCCAAAAAAGATGTGAAATTGATTCAAAATTTGAGAAATTCATTAAATATAAGCATATCTTAACATAAAAAAATTCTAAAAATTACAATAAAAATAGGATAATTTTTTACAAAATTATGTAAAAAATAGGAAAAATATTCTCACATATAGTTAAAAAATAGAAAAAAAAAAATTCTATTGATGATAGGAAGAATGATATTGATGATGATTTTCTTGATTTAGAATTTGTTTTGGTTTCAGTGGAGACAAGGTTAAGTTAAATAAGTTTTGCAACATTTCAGTGGGGGGAAAATATAGTACTTGAGTTTGAATCCCCTTTAATACAATGTGAAAAAAAAAAATTCAAAAATATTTGAGTGGGGGCAAGTGTCCCTGTAGGCATTAGGTGGATCCGTCATTGGTGATGTCTGCTTTTTATGTTTGATGTTCTTTATTTTATTGTATTTGATTATTAGATAAAAATTATAGACAACATGTAGTGAGATATATAATTTTTATTTATGAAGTGGATGGTAAGAAAATGAATGAGTAGGGAGAATAGACTCCTGACACCATGGACATGTCTAGTGCCACCACGGATATGTCTCATGCCTGCTAGCAATTGCCACACCCTCCAAATTTATTGAATGCCTTAGTTCTGATGAGATTGTAATTCCTTTGCTTGTGCAATGGCTACATTGTTATGTGTTTGGACCTCTAAATGGTTCTTTTTTTTTTAAATACAAAAATGAGTCTCGTTTTTTAGTGAGAAATGCATAATAGCAGAAAATATGAGATCCACACATTAGCTATCTCATAAGAGTTCCGAGAGAATCATCCTTTCATGTGTGGAGTGATCTCTATTTATTTAATCCTCTGTTTCCTTATACAAAAATGTCAATTGCGTACCTCCTTCTCTACTCATCTAGCCGGCCAAGAATCTTTAATTGTTTCTATTCAAGAAGCCTTGAAGTCTCAAATTCCTTTATGATATCAATCTTTTCCATATCTTCAATGGGATGTCGATCGACATCCGATAAAAGGAGATGTTGAAAGGCACCTCCTAGATTTTGCGTGTGGGTTTTTTGCTTTTTGCTTGTAGCTTCTGTGCCTGTCTAGCGTTTATAACTTATTTGGAAAACATGTTTTTCACTAAATAATCTTATAACTTTACTTCAACAAAAATCAATAATTTCTTTCTTCTTCAAGCCTTCAACCTCTTGGAAGCATAAATATATTTATTATTTCTTTTTATAGAAGAAAGATGTTTATTATAGGGTATGTTTTCTTTTATGAAATGTGTTAGGTCATCAAGGTCTATCCTTTGGAAGAGGAATCGTTCTTCCACTGGAACCTTGCTTATGGGCAGTGATTTAATTGATACGAAAAATAAGAGCCGAGTGCAATGCAGGCTCATTTTCCATGTAATACTTAAAGATGGGTGGGATGCCATGAACAAGTTCCGAGTAGAAGATAGGTAGTACTGGTATTCCATTAATGTTTGTGCTGGCTTCTAATTCCTTCACCATCTCAGGAGAAATCTTGTCATGTCACGCCCCCACCCCCGCCTGGGTGGCTTATGGGTGCGCGGTACTATGTTGAACTGGGACTCTTTAACTTGTACCTGCCTTTTTCACAAATAAAAAAAAAAACATTTACATTTACATTATAAGTACCACCGCAGTGATATTCATGTTCTATGCCTTTGGAGTCCCATAATTCTCAATATCTGAAACTTATACCTATTCAAAAATACGAGATTGCTTGGGGCGGTGCGGTGGCACTTTATATCTGAGTTAGCTGCTCTGCGTGTGGGATGTCTATATGTCTTACATATGTACTACATGGATTAAAGTGATGCTAAGCTTTAAACGAGTGAAACATATAAAGGGCGACCCGATAACTGCCGATCGTCTCAACAAATACACTTATCTTATCTGTTTTCATATAACTGCTTCTATCATACATGACGTTTGACATATAACCTTTCATATCATTTATTTCTTATTCCTAGTACTTATCATTTGATCATTATCTTTCTAATGGTTCATATTACATATCCTATTATGTGCATGTCATATTCGTATCATATATTACTTTCATGGATTATATCACCCCATACCATTTGTTATGTTACTGTTTTTCATGTATTATTATCATGTCTTATTATAAGTATCTTGTCTGTAGTGTCTTTGTTTTCAAACGTGTTATCATGTCTTTGTGTTCATGTACTAATTTCATATACCGTATTCATGTACTGTTCATGTATTATTTTCATATACTGTTTTCCTGTTAAACTTTTCATATTACTTTCTCTTTCATGTACTGTATTTGTTCATATACTTTTTGTGTACTGTACTTTGTATATACTTTTCGTGTACTGTACTTTGTACTTTCCATATATTGTATTCATGTACTGTTTCATGTATTATGTACTTTTCATATATTGTCATATTTCATCTTTATCCTCCAATGCTTTTCATATCTTGTATTATCATATTAACTTTTTCGAATCGTTTCACGTTGCTTATACATTTCATATATTATGTTGGATCATATAATCTCATGTTACAGAGACATATCACATAGCAATGCTATGCTTCTCGAATCATATCATATATTTCGCATATCGTATTCAAATAATTTGTTTTATGTTTCAAATGCTTGCGTAAACGCTTGAAGTGGATAAAGAAGTATAAGGGCGAAGGCGTTAATACTCCTTTATCACTGGCTCCGGTGAGTACATAAGGGCCCGAAGAAGCGTTTGTTATCATTAATACTTGAGACAATGACCATCTATAAGAGCCCGAAGAGCGGCCCAGTAATGACAAACGGGGTCAAGCGATTAGTATCTTTGCAAACTTGTTTTTCCCCTAATAGGCATGCCATCTATCCCTACGAGGTTCAAAAGCGGACAATCCGTTTTATTACCATTTTATATCTCATCTACGTGAATAACATTGTTATCATCTCAATCTGAATACCTAATATTTATTTTATCTGTAATACCTTCCTCTTTCTTCAGTTTCGTATTGTTGTTCTCATATTTCTTTGTCACGTATATTCATTTTCTTTTTCATCATTAATTTAGTTTGTCTTCATTATCATATGCAATCCTATCATATATCATAGATACATCTATGTACTCTTGTATTCATATATTCCTTATATATATTTATCTATTCATATCCCTTTGCCTCATTTATGCATCATATCCTTTATGCGTTTCATCTATGATTCACTATTCATGTCACTACATATTTATCGTGTCTCTTTACTCGTTCATGTGTTCTATCATGTTCCATCGATAGTTTATGTCTGACAATCCATATATTCATATCATATACTCTTTATTCATATCATGTCATCTACTTGTAACATCTTATATCTTGTTAACTTATATCTTACATTATGCTTTGTCGGTATAAGTATCTTTATGACATATGCACATACATTCCCTAATACTTATGCGTTTTCTTATCTTTATCGGTTTGTCCTATCTTGGTAGAATGAGAGCAGAGACTCTTCCTTTAATACCTGTAGATACTTTTTTCTTATCTATACTCCTTCCATATCAAATCTACATATATTGCTATTTCTTGTTCATATCTACATCCCTTTCTTACCATGTATTCCAGTGCTTTAACCTGACGATTAGTACCTTGGTACAACAATTCAATTTCGGACAAGATGTGGGCACCAAATGCCATTAAATAGAATATGGTTAGATTCTAGACTCAATTAGTTTCACCTAGTCCAAGAATACCCCCATAACGAGGTCCTAACGAAGGAGTTATATACCAGTTTACAAGCCATGAAGAAGGAAATGTGCGACCAACTTCTGGCATTTCTGGCAATGACAACAACCCTTGTCTTTTGTCATTTGGGTGCTACAGATCAATATTATATCAATCTATATATGGATAGATTCTAGACTCAAAGGGCTTTCATAGAGTCGAGGAATACCCGTACTTGAAAGGAGTTATCTGAGATTCTGACAAGTGAAGAAAATCAGCGATTTACGGCACCTGCGACGGCAACCAGCATCTTTTGTCATTTTAGGTGTAATCTAAGCTCAATATGTACCCCGTCCGAGAGGGTGTACGGTATGTGTAGTATGTGCACAAGGCTTCTTTTAATTAATTTGAATTCTGTGGGTTTGAAGTTGTGCAAGGGTGAGGAAATTTTAAAGTTTTTCAAAATTGTGGCACTTTTGCAATTAAGGGGAAAGTGGAGGGTGAAAGTATAATTAATGGAAGTTTAAATAGTAAAATAATAATAATAAATTACCAAAATAGTTCGGAGAAGTCATAGAAAATTAAGATGCCGGGATATTGAAACCAGGAATTTGTCTTAGTAGGATTCGTCTCGAAATCTAATGCTTGCAAAGAAAGTTTCGTTGAATTCGAAATGGTCGGAATATTTCTGAATTTCTAGGCAGCGGGTTTAAGTGAAACACAGCGAGATTTTGAAAAATCTAAAACAAATATTTAAAGAATATTCAATTATGATAAATGAAATTGAAAGCAAGGCAAAATAATTGTTTAGTGAAAATGATAGAGAAATGAAATAAAAAGGGATATGTGGATCCCACTAAAAAAATGAAAAAAACGAAAATAAAAAAACAAAACAAAAAAAATGAAGTTATATCTTGGACGGACGGACGTGAAGCCGGCTGGGAGAGACAGAGGAGACGATTTTTATTTTTATTTTCTTCTCTTTGTTCTTTCTTAGATTTACGGAAATCGGATCGTAGACGTTCGTCGGAGCAGAAGACAAAATTGGTATACGCGAAGAGCTACGCATAGGTACCAATATCTTAGCCTTTTGTCAAACTTTAAAGGTAGAATTTTGCCACTACTTGTGTTATTTCGAAACATAAAGGTTATGTAATGACTTCAAATTTTCTTAGAGACAAGTAAAAGGTATTAATCTTGATTCCAAAATTTTAGACTTAGTTTAGAAATTTTTAGGAATATGGGGCTGTGTTCGGACGAGTCAGAAGTGATCCCCAGATTTATTTTCGACGATTCAGGTTGAAATTTCGGGAGTATAGTTGAATGAGTCGGACGAATTTTGAGAAATGTTTGTGATACCCAGACTCTTTGGAAAGTCAGCGAGTCAAAAAAAGTTGACTAAAGCAGATAGTTTTATGGGGCATTTAATGTGTATGGACATTTGGTCAATTTCACATCATATTATCGATATCCGTATCGAATGGGACTAACCATACGCGTAAAGTTTTGTTAGAATCGAAAGTTGTTTCGGTATAGTCGTGAAAGCGTGTGTATGTTTATGGTTAAAATGTTAAAGCGAGGGCATTTTGTAATTTGAATGAATTGTGTGGCGATTTGAGCATCCGACAAGAATCTAGAGTGTGACAAGATTTGAAAGAAATTGAGTGAAAAAGGTGAGTACGAATCATTTTCTAAACGAGAAGTGTTTAAGAATTACAAGTTTGTAAAGTTAGCTTTGAAAATATAAGATTTATAAAACATTTTACCTCCCAATTGTTATATGAGAAAATTAAGTTTAATTGCAAGCAGATTTGGCACGGTTTGCAAACCCTAGATGGCCATGACTCAGTTTCCACCATCGGATGTATTTGGTTAATGCGTAGTGAGGTTATGGGATATTATGACTAATATACATTGCGCGGTTGGCAATTTGGGGTTAGATCAGCATATATTTATATGGTGGTCGCCTCTTTGCATTAAGTCTCGATTTGCCAGCTTCAACTTGGTACATAGAGATGAGGTGTTGGTTAGATTTAATCACTTAGAGGCATTTTTACATTAGAGGACTAACTAGTGCTATATAGATCAGCAAAATCTTCTTCCAGACCCGCAATGGCAGGGTAGTGTTCGAGGTTCACTCACCTAAAGTGCGGGGTTAGGAGTTAGGGCATCCGCGTGGTAACCCCCAGGAAATGGCGCGATGGTTGGTACTTGATTTGATATAGCACTTTTAGATGTTAACCACGGCTGACTTGGTTTCGTGTGAAATAGTTTTGAAACCGGTTTTTGTGACTGACCGTTTGAAACGATTTCGGCCGGCGAGAAGCGGTTTGAAATGGTTTCGCCGCGAAAGCTTCGGTTCCTCTATAACGTTTTACAACCATTTACATCTGATTTTCATATTGGAGGAGTATTTTCATATTGAGGTACAAACAAAGAGACAACAAAGATTTAGAACCCATAAGACTTTACAGAGCCCGTTTCTACGCTTCGTTTTTAAAATAATTTTTTCTGTAAAAGTGTGTTGAAGCCGAAAGACCTTTCCAGATCCTTAGTCCTAGACGCCGGTGGTTAGTGGGATTATATATAAGATAAGGTGTAAATTAAAATAGTAAAAGTTAAAATGTGGTATTGTATATGTAAATATCTTTGTAAAATATGCATGCATGGTTTTGAGAAACAGGTTGCGATAAACTTATATCGATTGATCTGATCTTATATTTCATATACTGCAGGTCCTTTATTTGTCAGAAGGACATTTGGAAAACATTTGAATGTATTTCTTGTTTTTATACAGCATTTTGTATTTTGGGCTTGACCACCGTGCAGTTGTTATGCTGCCGGATTTTCGCTAAATCTAAAGGTGTGATTTTGATAGAAAAGTAAAAAAAATTTATAACCCACGTTTTCCAAATACGCTTCAAAGCAGCTTTAACGCTATTTCATGGTAACTTGTCAACACTGGCTTCAAGTCGGATGCACTGGAGTCGCTGCATTTCCTCACACTAGGAAGGGGGTCCGTCAACTTGGTATCGTGAGCAAATAGGCGATAGTTCGCCTGTTTTTCGCACGTTTTTCACGATATTTCATATAAAAAATTTTTTATAATGATTTTCCTGTTGCAACCTATATATTTTAAGCAACTCGTGATGCATCAAATATCAAAAGTGTCACCGAATCTTAATCTTGAAATTCACAACATTATGTCTGGACGAGGTCATAGAGGTCGATCTAGGACTTCCGCACCGGAGGCACCACCAGAGAGATATGTCGAGCACACCCTTAGATCGAAAGATGCTTCAATGAATCAGCCCCAGTAGAACCATCGAGGGCCGCAGACCCAAGGGGCGGTACCTTGACGATGGATCAAAGTTATACAGATTGTTACAGAACTACCCATCGACACCTGGGTCTCGTAAAGCAGCGCGTAGGGCATGATAGAATGCGCTCTAAAATTAGGGGCTAAAACTTATGATGGTACCGACGACCTAGAGGCAGGGTACTTATGGTTAGATAGGGTTAGCGTTCTAGCTATTATAAGGTGATGTGGACACGAGGTCTTTCCACTGGCACGGTAGAGACACAGGTTTCCCGTGTTTACTAGGATACAACAAAAGCAAAGCAAGTAGCAATTTTATGAAAAGTTTGAGGCTGCACTAAAGGTAGAAAGGACAGCCATTTAACTCGGGGCGCCGTACAAGAAGAGTGCTCCCAACACTAGCCGCCTGTAATTCTACAACAAGAGAAAGAAAGGAAAGAAAAAAAAAATAGACTAGCGGTAGAGGCTCAGGACAACGAGTAGCATCTAGCCAAAGAACCGCTCGATCACCAGCACTCTCAGGAGTGTAGATCTTCAGATCAATTTTTCCATCAGGCCCTTACATGTCGAGAGGTGATCCCTGAGAGTGCAGGATGAATATGACAGATGTTTCCATTTCAAGGTGAAGGTCACTTTATCCGAGACTGTCCCACGCTAGTAGTCATGAGACCTCCTCGAGGTAGGTACAGAGACGGCAATTCCCAGCACTGGCGGCCTACCAGTCGTAGGGTGGTTCAGCAGAGGTGGCGCACAACACCCAGAGGTCGCGAGGGTGCAGGAGGCGTAGGCAAAGACTCGACAGCCGGGATCCGCAGTGGTACTCGCACTGTGCCCTGTGATTTGATACCACACGCCAGGAGGCAAGATGCATCACCGCACGTGATTATCGGTATGATTTCGCCACGAACAGATGTGGTATGTATCAGGACCCAGGAGCCACTAATTCATTTATTTCATTACCATTCACTGAGAGGCACCAGATAGAGTCACAGCCTATAGATGGTCGTATGGTGGTTTTCGTACCCAATGGGGATACTATGATATCCGAAAGGATAGTTCCAGGTAGCATTGGTGATCCAGAATAAGGATTTTCCACTAGATTTTGATATAGGTATCCAAGATTGATATAATCTTGGGTATGGACTGGTTATCCGTGCATAGAGCCACCTTAGATTGCCATAAGAAGGAAGTAAGATTGGTTCGCCGAGGGAACCAGTGTGATATTTCGGGAATCGTAAGAGAGATCGCCTCAGTCTCATTAATGCCACGACCGCTCGAAAAATGCTTAGTATAAAGCCACGTGGTTATTTGGCATTTGTAGTGGATAGAGACAAGAGGGGATAATGGCCGGAAGACATCCTCGCAGTCAAAGAGTTCCTGCATGTCTTTCCGCATGATATTTCGTGTTTACCCTGATAGAGAAATTGAGTTCGTTATCGAATCAGGTTCCGGACCGAGCCGATATCCATTCCTCCATACAGAATGGCGCCAGCAGAGTTGAAAGAATTGAAGTCACAATTGGAGGAATTGCTAAGCAAGGGCTTCATCCGAACTAGTACCTCACCATGGGGAGCTCCAGTTCTCTTCGTAAAGAAGAAAGATGGAAGCTTACTGCTAGTATATAGACTATAGACAACAATCGGGTGACACACGCTGGAACCAAAGATCCGCTCTCGTATAGATGAGCTATTTGACCAATTGCATGGATCTCGGGTATATTCTAAGATTGACCTAAGGTCAGGCTACCATCAGTTGAGGGTCCAGGAGAATGATGTTTCTAAGACTGCCTTCAGGACGAGATACTACTACTACGTAGTCTTTAAGGATATCTGATCACTTAATGCCCTAGCTGTGTTCATGGATTTGATGAACAAGGTATTCACCAGATTAGATAAGCTGTGGATCGTATTCATTGATGACATTCTAGTGTACTCAGGCAGTTCAGAGGAACATGCAGAGCATCTCCGACAGTATTGCAGATTCTTAGAGAGCGCCAGTTATACGCTAGTTTAGTAAGCGCTTTGGCTGACAAAGTAGCTTTCTGGGTCATGTCATTTCGGCGTAAAATTGAAGCTTATAGTGAACTCGAAGCCACCCACACAAATGTTTCGTTCAGCTCTTTGGATTGGCGTGTTATTACAGAAATTTGTTGATGGATTAAGATAGTAACCCGTTGACCAATCTATCAAAAGCGATCGGAATTGAGTGGTCGATACCCACAACATAGTTTTGAGGAGCCGGGAGACAGAGATTGACCCATAACTCCAAGATAGCACTACCGCCGTGAGCGACGGTTATGTGGTATATAGTATTCTGACAAGGGTTAGGTGCGTTGATGCGTGATGGTAGAGTGATAGCTTATGCTTCCCGCCGCTAAAAGCATCAGCGTAACTACCCTAATCTTAAGGACGAACTAGCGCCAGTGGGTTTCCGCCTAAAGATCCGGAGACATTATCTACACGTGTTCTTGTCGATATTCACCGATCATAAGAGCCTCTGCAATATATCTTTACCTCGTAAAGAGATTAACTTAAGGCAATACGGGTTGGAGTTGATTAAAAATTATGATTGCATGATAGAGTACCATCCGGGAAGGCCAATGTATACCGATGCCTTAAGTCGAAAACCGAGGGTTCATGCTTATCCGCAGACAAAGATATCTCCCATTGTTGATAGAGCGATCTTTGGGAGTTCAATGGTGTAGCTGATACAGTGGACATCTATCAAGATCATTTTATGTTCGCCCTCTTCTAGCGATTCGGCTAAGGAAGCACCTAAGCAGGTTTCGTAGATGATTGCTGGAGGGCAAGAGGATGAGGGTGGTAGGAAACCAGAGTTCTAGATCTGAGACGACATGAATAGTTAGAGGAGTCGAATGTGTACCCCAACATAGGTGAACTAAAAGGAAATCATGGAAGAGGCTAACTTTCAAAGATATTCCATGCACCCTGCAAAGACCAAGATGTATCATACTTCGAGGGAGCATTATTGGTGAAAGGGCATGAAAAGGAAATTGCAGATTTCAGATCCGTGATGCCTAACCTCGTCGCTTGTAAAGGCAGAGCAATCGTAGTTTCACAGAAAGATACAAACCCCTTCCGATTCCCGTATGGAAGTGGGATAAGATTACTTATGGATTTTGTTATCTAAGCTCGAGAACCCTGAGACAACACGATGCCATGGGTGATAGTGGAGGGAACAAAGAAACTGCGCATTTTCTCCCAGCTTAGCAATGATGACCCATCGACAAGTCAGCTCCAATTATATATGGAGGAGATAGTTAGATTACATGGTGTTCCTCTATCGATAGTCTCGTGACAGACCCCGCGATTCACATCCGATTTCGTCCAGCCATAGGATGCTACTGGGACTGATTGCACTTTATCACAGCTTCATCCTCGGGATCGATGGTCACCGTGAGAGAACTATTCAGACGCTTAGAGGATATGCGTTTAGAGCATGCATGATAGCTTCTAAGGGGAAGCTGATACGATTTATCTCGATGGAGTTCGCTGCCATCAAATGCTTATCAATCCAAGATAGGCACACTCCATTTGAAGCATTGTATGGCCGGAAGTGTCATACTCCCGTATGCTGGGATGAAGTAGGAGAGAGGAGACTGGTAGGCCCAGAGTTAGTACAGATTACCTGTATAAGATCCTGGGATTGTCCGAGACAGACTCAAGATAGCCAGGACAGATTAAAAGTTGGTGCGACAAACGCCGTAGGGATCTACGCTTTGCTGTGGCACAAGGTTTTCTCAAAGTTTCCCCTTGGAAGGGTGTCCTCAGATTTGGAAGATGCTGGAAGTCGAGGCCCGTATACATAAAGCCCATACGCATTATTGCCGAGTGGGACCAGTAGCATATAGATTAGACCTTCCTCTAGAGTTGTCTAAGGTTCATAATGTGTTTCATGTATCCATGCTCCGTAAGTACATTCCAGATCCCTCCCATGTACTTAGAGATCAGCCAGTAGAACTAAAGGATAATTTGACCTATAAAGAGCAAAACCCAATGCGTATAGTAGATCACAGAGCGACGGCAATAAGGTAATCTGCGAATAAGTTTTGATGGGGAATCAGTGGATTAAGGAGGCTACGTGGGAGCGAGGCCCGATGCAAACTAATATCCTCAGTTGTTTTCCGATTAAGGTATCCTCTTTATATTAGTTTTGTTCATTTCGAGGACGAAATGTTCTTAAGGAGGGAGGATTTGTAACACCTCGTCCCGAGAGGGTGTACGGTATGTGTAACCGTATGTGCACCAAAGGCTTCCTTAATTAATTTAGGCGCCATAATGTAATTCTTGAAAAGCTATTTTGGCAGAAATTTTAAAGTTTTCAAAGAATTGTGGCACTTTTTGCAATTAAGGAAAGTGGAGGGGGGTGAAAGTATACTAATGGAAGTTAAATAGTAAAATAATAATAATAAATTGCCAAAATAGTTCGTAGTTTCCCGAAATTCTCTAGATCTCTGATGACAAACTGACCGTGCTGCTAAGTTCGCCTCAAGGAATCTAGTAACCCAAGAAAAAGTTCTTGAATTCGAGATAGCCCAATATTTACGAATTTCTAGACGACGGGTTTAGAGGAACTCAAAACCGGATTTTAGAAAATCTAAAATGGCAAATATTTAAAGAATATCTAATTATGATAAAATGAAATTGAAACCAGACAAAATAAATTACTCTGGTCGAAAGGATAAAAAGGGACATAACTCACTAGAAAATGAAAAAAAAATACGAAATAAAAAACAAAAAAAGGAAAAAATCAAAGTTATTCGACTAATTTGACCGAGGGAGACGAATTGGAGAGACAGAGGAGACGATTTTTATTTTTATTTTCTTCTCTTTTAATTTTCTCGATATGGAAATCGATCGTAGATGTTTGTCTGAGTAGAAGGCAAAACAGAGCACGCCAAGAGAGCTAATGCGATATAGACAATATCTTAAATTCATTGAAGTTTAGTGTAGAAATTTTGCCTACTTCTTGTGTTATTTCCTGCTTAAAGGTTAGTGTAATGACTTGAAATTTTCTTAGAGTCCGAAAGGTCGTAATCTTCGCTCCAAAATTTTTAGACCGAAGCTTAGAAATTTTTAGGAATATTCGGGACTGCGGTTCTCATTACTGTGGCTGAATTTTTGGGACTGCTTTTCCGACGCCTCGTTGAAATTTCAGGAGTATAGCCTGACAAGCCTGGGACGTAATTTTCGAAATGTTTCGTGTATTTTAGACTCTCCGAAAGTCCTTGAGTCAAAAGTTGACTAAAAACAAGATAGTTTTATGGGGTACGAATGTGTATGGACATTTCGACCACCTCACATCATATTATCGATGTCCATATCGAATGGGACTAGCACGTAAAGTTTTGTTAGAATCGGTTCGCCTTAAGATATCAATTTTGAAAGTTAATCAGGTATGTTTTATGGTTAAAACGTTGAACTGAGGGCATTTTTGTAATTTGAATGAATTGTGTAGGCGATTTGAGCATCCGACGAGAATCTAGAGTGTTTGACAAGATTTGAAAGAAATTAGTCGAGAAAAAGGTGAGTACTCAAAATCATTTTCTAAAACGAAAGTGTTTAAATTACAAGTTTGTAAAGTGCTTTGAAAATATAGATTTATAAATGCTTTTTTACCTCCCAATTGTTATACTCAGCGTAAAAGTTCGATTAATATTTAAGAAACATTGGCCTGGTTTTAGCAAACCCCTAGATGGCATGTAAATTTCGCTTCCGGCCCGATGTATTTCGATCGCGGCATGGCAAGGTTATGGGATATTATGACTAACTATATTGCCCTCGGTCGCAATTTGGGGTTAGATCTAGCATATATTAATATAAAGAGTCACTCGTGACATCTCGAGGTGATATAGTTAGCCGCCAATGACTTAGTACATGTTAATGGAAAGGCTGGTTCGATATTCCATCACCGAGCATTTTGGTTCCGAGGTTCCATTATGCTATATAGATCCCGCGATGTTCACCTGGACCATATTAGCCTCGTAGTGTTCCGAGGTTCGCTCATCGATGCCGTTCCGAGGTTCCGAGGCATTACGCCTAGGTGCTTTTAAATGGCCACAAAGGGTTGGTACTCTTGATTTACAAGAGATAGCACTTTTAGATATTAACCACCACCAAATGCCGCCAGCTGTAAATAGTTGCAACGCTTTCGCCAGCCAGAATAGTTTTCGAATGGGGCCAGCAGCTAGTAAACAATTTAAATGGTTTTCATAGCAAAACTCGCCTTCATAACGCTTTACAACCATTTCCTCGTACGCATTTTCATATCGGGAGGTACAAACACAGACAACAAGATTTAGAACTATAGCAATTCACCGAGCCCGTTTGGCTCACAGTTTTCTGTTTTTAAATAATTTTCCAGGTGCAGGTGTCGAAGCCGAAAGACCTTTCTAGGATCCTCACCCTGACGTGGTTGTGATTATATATAAGATAAGGTGTAAATTAAAATAGTAAAAGTTAAAATGTGGCATTTTGTATATGTAAATATCTTTTGTAAAATATGCATGCATGGTTTTGAGAAAAACAGGTTGCGATAAACTTATATTGATTGATCCTTATCTTATATTTTGATGAGGACTAGAGGTCCTTTATTGTTGTAATTGGACATTTGGAAACATCGAGTGTATTTGTTTTATACAAGTGATTTTGTATTTTGGGTCAATTCACCGTAGTCGCGAGGCCGCCGGATTTTCGCAATCTAAAGGTGTGATTTTGATAGAAAAGTGAAAAAAAAAATTTATAACCCACGCTTCCAAATATGCTAACAGCAATGCTATTTATGGTAACTTGTCACGAGCTTAGCTGGCCGAGGTTAAGAGCGCCGCAGATTTCCTGTCACTAGGAAGGGGGTCTGTCACAATATTATATCAATCTATACATGGATAGATTCTAGACTCAAAGGGCTTTCCATAGAGTCCAAGAATACCCATAACGGAGTCCTAACGAAGGAGTTATGCAAGTTGCAAGCCATAAAATCAAAGAACTTGCAAAGACCTACAGCAGAGGCAACCACCGTCTTTTTGTCATTTTTGGGTGTACTATAAGCTCAATATTATATCAATATATATATGGATAGATTCTAGACTCAAATAGCTTTCCATAGAGTCCAAGAATACTTATAACGGAGTCCTAACGAAGGAGTTATGCAAGTTGCAAGCCGTGAAGAAAATCAGCAGCTTGCAGCACTTGCAACAGTAGCAGCAACCACTGGTTTTTGTCATTTTCGGCCTTATTATAAGCTCAATATTGTATCAAGCTATATATGGATGGATTCTAGACTCAAAGGGCTTTCCATAGAGTCTAAGAACACTCAAATCGGACTTCGGACGGCAGTTATACTGCATCGGGTTGCATAAAAGAGAAAAATCTACCAAGAACAAGACCTACACCCAGCGTGCTGTAACATTTTCCCCACTTTTCTGCCTTGCGTTTTTCATTCCGAAAATCCCCAAAACTCACTCTAAAACTCTCTAAACACTACTTATGGACTATAATCAACTCAAGGGACTTCCTTGATACATATCTTAAACAAATCTCGGGTTTTCCCCAAACCCGAACACGCTCAATTCTAGGTAGCGTGAGTTTCTCAAAACCTTAGAAAGAACATCCATACCTATCTTTACATATCTTCTACCAATTAGGGTTTCATTAAACCCAAAATTCATCAAAGAAGGGGTTAGGGTTAGGTTTCTACAAGAATCCATACAACCCAAACATGTATCCATACATTTTAGACAAATTCCATAATTGAATCCATAGAACCCAAACATGTATCCATACATTTGCATAAATCCATACTTGAATCCATACAAAACTCTTAGTTTCCATTTACCCAAAACCATACTAATTCCATACAAAATCGACTTCCATACCAAAAAAAAATCATATGGGAAATCCTTACCTTTCTTGGCTCCTCCTCTTCTTCTTCTTACTCTCTTCCTCTTCCCTTCTTCTCTTCCTCTTCACGTTTGCTCTCCAAAAATGAGACCAAAGATAAGATATTTTTGTTCTCACCTCCTATTTATAGTTAATTTTCTTTATTTGCACTTTAGCCCTCCATCACTCAATTATTTGCACTACAATATATGTTAATTCCACTTTGGCCTCTAATCTTCTTAAATTATGACCCTTGGGTCCTAAATCGGTGAATGACCAATTTACCCTTGTCTTTCTTATAAATTCCGGGTTTTTGAAAATTTCTTTTTAGTATTATTTTATTCCGGCAAAATATACATTTACTTTTGTTATATCCAAAACATGTTATAAAACTGTCAGGGTATAATTTGGGGTGTTACATGTCATTTAGCTCATAATAGTATTTCCTCTGCATAATCAAACTTGTAGAGGACTAAATTTAAATATAGAAGCTGTATGCTACCATGATCACAACATATGAGATGACAAGTAGGATATGAGTTTTCCATACCATGATCATTTCAAGTACCATAAATAATGAGGTGAGGGTCATCACAAACACCACCACAATCCCTATACCAACAAATACTCACAATCATGGTCAATTTGAAATATCACTTAGCTCGAAAAGGTGGATTACCATATGCATTTCCTATCTTTGTAGTAGTCTTGAACCCAATAGTGACCCCCACACAAACCAGCATTAGAAGGTAATTTACATCAAGAATGTACACTTGTCCTTCGAAGTGATGTATGGACAATCTTAATCCGAGGAAAGCACCCCAGTGAGAGCGATTGTGGGATTATGGAGAAAGTCCTAGAAATCATAGCTTGACTGGCAACGGTGGACGCCGACACAACCATAACAAACATCGACTAATACAAACCATCTACACCGAAGAAAACCAACCTCAACGAACCATTAACAGAAACAAGAAGAAGAAGGCATAAAGCAGACTCTTAAGACTAGAATCTCATGTGCTATGAACTTGAAGAAAAGGTCACCAACATCCTCATGGCGTTTCTGAAGAAGATAGGCTTGTCCAGTATACGCCAATATAAGAGCTGGGTGTGTGACAGTGCACATACTAGTACTAATTGAACTGTGAAGTGGCCAACATAAGCAAACAGTGCCTTTTCCTACATTTTCCTAGTACCTATACATTTGAGATTAATTTTGCCAAGTTATTCATGGAGGAGAATTGATGGGAAAATTATGCTATGGTCCCTATTTCAATTTATTTTAAAATTTATGATTAAAAACCTAAAACCAAAGCCATGTCCACTGGTTTCATACTTAAGGTTTTTGTCAATTTTATTTTTATTTAAAAAAAACAAACATAAAATATATCAGTAATTTAGGGAAAAAATTTTTAGATTTTTTCCACTTATATATATACTAATAAATTGCAGACTGTACAAAGTCATGCACATGGTATGCACAAGCTATGCATGATCATTAAAATTAATTATTTTATTTAAGATATAAGAAAAAATATGAAAGTCACATACAAATTAACACAACCTTAATGAATATGTCACCAAGAAAAGAAGCTATTAATTTAGAGCCGAAAAGGATAAATGTAAGCCAACTCAACTGAGATAGCAGAATTACTCTCGATCAACTCATTCAAATTACAAAAGAAACACGATTGTGCATTTTCAATCATTTCTACCATCACAAATAAAAACAATTTTTATTTAGAAAAATATGACATTCCTTTTCAAAAGAATAAAAGACCAAAACTTCTTTAAGAATAGTTTATATATTTTGTGTGTTTTCCTAGTTTTCTTTGTTTCTCAAAATAAAAAACAGTTTTTAAAAATTGTAAACAAGTAGCCCTCAGATTTTGTCTTGTCCTTTCTCCTTCTCAATGTATGGATATAAATTAAAGTGATCTTTTTGTTAATTATCTTAGAAAAACAATAAACATAAGATGTTGATAGCATAAAAAAGAGTTAATTCAACTAACTCAAAGAGTGACATGAACTTACAAAACCATACAAAGGGATTAATTCTTTCTCTTAACTGAAAATTTATGGGCTTCAAACTTGCTACGGAGTCTCTAACTAATTCTCAATAGACAAAAATCATTACGTAATTACGAAAATTGAAAAAAAAAACTAATGATTTATAGCTTATTTGACAGAGTTTTAAATTTTGTTTATTTTTAAAAAATGATTCAAAGTTTGGAACAAGTAAATTTTGTTTTCACTTATTTTTAAATAATGATTTTGAAAATTGTCATGATGCGTAATTTATTTTTAAGATGGTTAAGAAATTATCTTGAAGTCTCCTTTTCAAAATATTAAGTGGAAGTGAATCATAGGCAAACCCATAGCCTTTATTAAGTTTATGTTAATTTTGGACTCATGCGTCACCATCCTAAAGATACCGTGATCCAAACCAAGAGATATGGACTATCTTAAAAGAACAAGACTAAACATGTCTATAGTTGGAATGACCAATCTAAAGATAGAACTCTTGGTTAATCCCATGGAAATTGTCATGACTAAATCCGCCAAGTGCAAAACTTGATCCATAGCCATATGTCAAAAGTTTGATCCTAAAGGTTTCTTGTAATCCAAAATTAGGATCAATATGAATACCTTGGGATTTTTTCTAAGAATAAATCATAATTTGAGTAGTTGTCAAAAAAAAAAAAAAACATTATTTGAGTAAAAAAAAAACTTCTTTAGCTACTTTCTTGCTTCACCAAAATGCGACAACACACTAAAATGTATTTGAAGCAAGAAATTATCATCAAAGTCTCTAATATAAGTTTGGAACAGTATTCCAACTGTTTCATAAATCATACAATAATACTGAAAACTCCTCCCTTTAGGCTACTATAGAACCTCCTTGGGCATTCTAAAACCCTCCTTGCACTATCTACTAATCCTTTATAACTATATCTACATTAAAAAAGTTATAAGAAAAATAAATTTTGCGAAGTGGATGAATAAAAGCCAGTAATGCTTGGGCATTGGATTCGATTAAGACATTTAAAACTCTACATTCAAAAAATTCTCTATTATAACGGTTAGATTTTCTGATTTGATATAACCCACTTTTAAATAGAGAAGTAACCTTTTATTAGGCTTGATGCTAATGAGATAGTTTACCTATCACCTTTTTAATGTTTTAGTTAGAGCTCATAAATCATTCTGACTTTTAGCAAACATTTATGTGGAATGTCGAACACTTTGTCTGTCTGTCTTAAGTTCCTTTTCAAGATATTGTAGCAAATATTTATCAAAACCTTATTTCCAAATCCAGAGCCCTTCTCGGCTATCACCTAAATCTCACCAATCAAGTGCACTATGCCTGCAAGCGCTGCTCTATCAACTTTTTCAATATATTTGTCAACATCCTCTTGACACCTGCTTCCTTCTTCAATTCATGTTGTATCTTCATTCTCATTCTTGCTATGAATCAACGCCTTCTTGTAGTTCTGCAGAAACAGTGTCTCTGTTGCTTGGTGTCAATGTTGTAATCATCATCATACCTTCTCTTATGAACTCTTTCAATCTTTCAACCAACAATCTCTCAAAGTGCTCTTCCTCGAACCACATGTCAATGTACCTATACCTCACAACACAACAGAACACATAAAGGTCGTTAGGGTCTACCCTTCGAAAGAGGAATCGTTCTTCCATTGGAACCTTGCTTATAGGGAGAGATTTAATTGAGACGAAAATAAGAGCTAGCTGAGTGCAATACAAGCACATTTTCCATGTAATGCTTAAAAATGGGTGGGATGCCATGAACAAGCTTTGAGTAGAAGATAGCCAATCTTGGTATTCTATTAATGTTTGTGCTAGTTGCTAGTTCCTTCACCATCTCAAGAGAAATCTTGTTATCTAGCTCATAATAGTATTTCCTCCTGTTCCAAATGTACATTATGACCATCAAAACTAACGCAGAGGCCAATCGTAGATATCCTGCTTGATCAAATTTGTAGAGGACTGAACTTAGATATAGAAGCTTAATGCTACCAATGACCACAACATATGAGTTGACAAGTAGGTTATGAGTTTTCCATATTATGATCATTACAAGTACCATAAATGATGAGGTGAGGGTCATCACAAACACCAGTGCAATCCTTATACCAACAAATACTCACAATCATGATCAATTTGAAACATCACTTAGCTCAAAAAGGTCAATATAAGGTGGATTACCATATGCATTTCTTATCTTTGTAGTAGTCCTAAACCCAATAGTGACCCCCACACAAGCCAACATCAGAAGGTAGTTCACCTCAAGAATATACACTTGTCCTTCATACTTTACAGATGTATGGACAATCTTAACTTGAGGAAAGCACCATAGTGAGAGTATATGTTGGATTATGAAGAAAGTCCCAAAAATCATAGCTTGATTGGCAATGATGGAAGCCAACACAACCACAACAAACATCGACCAGTACAAACCATCCACACCAGAGAAAACCAACCTCAATCAACCAATAAAAGAACCAACAAGAAGAAGACATAAAGTAGACTCTTAAGGACATAATCTCACGTGGTATGGACTTGAAGAAAAGGTCACAAAAATCCTCATGGTGTTTCTGGAGAAAAGATGTAAAACCCCGAAATATACCCTAGCAGTTTTTGAACATGTTTAGGATATAATAAAAGCTAAAATGAAGATCTGATATAAACGAGCCCCTTGAATTAATAATAAAGCCAAGGGTAAATTAGTCATTTAATAATACTTGAGGATATGAGGTATAAAACAATAAGTTTATAAGTGCAATTATGGAATTTGAGAAAAAGATGGAATAGAAATTAGAAAGAATAGAAGGACCAAAATGTAAAATGGGGAGGATAAGACTAAATGGTCTTGAATGAGATATTTTCATTCCCAAAGGAGAGCAAAAGAGAATCGGATGAGAGAGAGGAGAGAAAGAAGAAGAAGAGAAGAAGAAGAAGAAGAGAAGAAGAAGAAGAAGAAGAGAAGTTTGCCAAAGGTATGGATTCAAGTATGGAATTTGTCTAAAATGTATGGATACATGTTTGGGTTGTATGGATTCTTGTAGAAACCTAAATCTTAACCCTTCTTTTGATGAATTCTGGGTTTAATGAAACCCTAACTTGGCATAGTGTTACATGTCATGGTTTTAGACCAGTTTTAGGGTGGTTTTGTATAGATTACAGAAATTGTTTAGATGGGTATGGATTTTTGGGTTTTACCCATGATTTCCTTTGTGTTCATGTTTAGGGTTTGGTAAGATCCTATCTTGGACTTTGTTTGAGTTTAATGAAACCCTAATTGGTAGAAGATATGTAAAGATAGGTATGGATGTTCTTTTCTAGGGTTTTTGAGGGGAAACTACTCCTACCCTAGAATTGAGCGTGTTCGGGTTTGGGGAAAACTCGAGATTGTTTAAGATATGTATTAAGAAAGTCCCTTGAGTTGATTATAGTCCATAAGAAGTGTTTAGAGAATTTTAGAGTGAGTTTTGGGGATTTTCAGAATGAAAATCGCAAGGCAGAAAAGTGGGGAAAATGTTCTGGCACGCCTAGGCGTGGGTATTGTTCACCGAGCAAATTTTTCGTTTTTGTCTACAACTTCTGACTGACCTCATAACTTCTTCAGTCCGAAGTTCCGATTTGAGTGTTCTTGACCTCATAGAAAGCCCTTTTGAGTATAGAATCCATCCATATATAGCTTGATACAATCTTGAGCTGGCACAAGTCCTGAAATGACAAAACCAGTGGCTGCTGCCATCACGCAAGTGCTGCAAGTTGCTGATTTCTTCATGGCTTGCAATTTGCATAACTCCTTCGTTGAGACTCCGTTTTGGGTGTTCTTGGACTCTATGGAAAGTTCATTGAGTCTAGAATATAACCATATTCTATTTAATGGCATTCGGTATCCACATCTGAAAATTTGATTGTTGTACCAAGTGTACTAATCGCTTGGTTAAAGTCAATTGGAATACATGATAAAAAAAGAGATAGATATGAACAAGAAATAACAATATACGTAGATTTGATATGTAGAGGAGTATAGAAGAAAAGAATAAAATGATAAACTCAGAGAACGCGTATAATTGTATGACTGCCTAAGACCGGATATTGAATGACAAGACATATATGATCGCTGCTTCAAGACTCCCGCCAGTGCTACGACGCCTCTATTACGTGGGCAAATGATACGACCGCTGCTTCAAGACTTCGCTAGTGTTTCAACACCCTAGACATGCTGTGCACGCCTATGTTTCGCATCAGACTGCATCTTTGGGTATATATTGTGTCGAGTCTCATTCATTCTTTATCTCTGGTCCAAGAAAGCGAATGTTTATATGTGTGTATCTGAATAAGAAAAGATAAAAAAGTAAATAGTTTGGACATGAAGGGTACCTAAGTGTATCAAAGAAGAAGTCTATGTTATGCACTCCTACGGGAGATAGGATACCGAGCAAAGTACAAGTAAAACGTACAAGTATAGAAATGTATAGGTATATGTCATAAGATATGATAGTCTGATAAAGTACATGAAGATATAAGTTAACAAGATATACGATGTTACAAGTAGATGACATGATATGAATATAAGATTATATGATATGAATATATGATAGACATACCTAAATGAATAGATGGAACATGCTAGGAACACATGATAGAAATGCATAAATGCTAAGAACGATATAGATAAGTAAAAGATGACCAAGCATAGGAATGAGTACATGTACATGAATGATAGGCATATATGAATATATGAATGAGTAAATGCATGCATGATAAAAATATAGGAATATATGTATTATAGAGAAATATGAGAACTGTAATATGAAGCTATAGATATGAGAACGAATACAGATTAAAGTAATGATAATATATATATTGCATAAGCAATCATGATAACAATAGTTATATGAGATATGTACAGAAAATGTAATAAAACTGATTGCATGTGTCTTGTAACGCCCCAAAAATACCCTAGAATTTTTATAATAAAAGAAATATTATTATTATATATTCCGGGTATAATTGAGCCAACTTGGGTATTTTTCTAGAAATTTTTAGATGAATATTGACTAAATGATTATTATCCAGAAATAAACCCAAGTGAAAAAGAGAAAATATGGAAATTGTAAAATGGGACCTACAAATAATCAGGAATAAGTTTATATGTCTAAGTGAAAATAGAGACTGAATGAAAATAATAGAAAACCCGAGGACCTAAATAAAAAAAAAGAAATAAAGAAAAAGAAGAAAAATCAAGGAAAGGGCGTAGACATAGAAAGTGATAAGTTTCATTTTTAAAATACGATTTAGAGCGATCCATAAGAAGGAAAAGAGACAATGGAGGTGAGTTTAGGAGTGAGAAGTCAAGCCACTCTCTCTTAGATTTCCAACGATCGGGCCATAGGTCCCAAAGGGCAAGAGGGAAAGTCCTCCGTGACAAGAGCCGCAAGTAGAGACCGAATCGAGGACTTTCAACAAACTCCATGAGGTAGGTCTTCCCACTTGGTCGCCTTCTACCCTAAGGATTGCTGGGTGGTTATCCGCCTTAGGGGAAATGTGTATGGTTGCATTTTAAACCATGGGAAGCCGCCACATTGTGGTAGTGCGCAGCCTATCCGAACCTTGTATAGATTTTTGGGTACAAAGTCAAGGAATTTGGTAGTGCGTCCTCTTGTAAATTGTAGCCACATCAATTAACTTGATGTTAGGCTTTGAATTTCGGATTTGACCTCTCAGAGACTAAGTTATAGTCCTTTAATCGAGGTCAGCCCAAATTAAATCTGGTCGGGTCGCTTCGCCACCTGGCCAACTAGCCGGACCTTAGAATGGGGCTTCGTCGGAAATAAAGAGAATTTGCAGTAAGTCCTTCAGAAGCTCATTGTAGCCACATCAATGAAATTGATGTTAGGCTTTGAATTTCTCACCTGACTCGTAGGGACCAAGTTATGGTCTTTTTTAATTCGAACAAATTAAATGGGGTGAGAAGTCGCCAAACAAGGTCGTCAAACGCTTGCTATCGCCAAACAAAGGTCATCAAACAATGGTCAGCTAAACAGTGGTCGCCAAAGAGTGGTCACAAACCGAGGTCAGCCAAACAGTGGTCATCAAACAGCTGGTCGCCAAATGTTGGTCGTCACCAGTCGCCTCGTCAAAAGTTGACTACGCATGACCTCCAACTTAAGGTCATATCTTCAAGCCACTCGATTGGTGCTCTTAGACTGCGAGTTTCTCCATGAGTCAAGAATACATTGATATGCCTGAGGAGGATAGGAAGATGTCATACTGAGGTTAGACTGAGCTCGTCACTTCAATGCCGTTTCGTCGCTTAGGTAAGCTCGTCGTGGTTGACTACGCATGACCTCCAACTTCTAAGGTTATATCTTCCGTTTGAACCCGATGGTGTTCTTAGACTCTGAAAGCCCATTGAGCCGAAGAATACATTGATATGCCTGATATGAGACAGATGTCATAGCGAGGTGTTATACTGAGTCACCAGTGCAGCTCGTCACTTAGGCCTCGGGCTGTCAGGTTGACTACGCATGACCTCCAACTCTAAGTGTCATATCTCCTTCAAGCTAACTCCGATTCAAGGTTTTTGACTCTATGGAAAGCCCATTGAGTCAAGAATACATTGATATGCCTGAGGAGGATAGAAGATGTTATACCAAGGTGTTAGACTGAGCTCATCACTTAAGTGCAGCTCGTCACATCAGATGCCTCGTCGTGGTTGACTCCGCGCATGACCCCAATTTCTAAGGTCATATCTCCCCGTTTAACTCCGACTTGGTGTTTCGGACTCTATGGAAAGCCCATTGAGTCAAGAATACATTGATATGCCTGAGGAGGATATAAGATGTCATACCAAGGTGTGAGACTGAGCTCGTCACTTCAGTGCAGCTCGTCGGGCCTGTAAGTTTGTCGTGGTTGATCACGCATGACCTCCAACTTCTAAGGTCATATCGCTTCGCTTTGAACCCGATTCGGTGTTCTTGGACTCTATGGAAAGTTCCATTGAGTCAAGAATACATTCATATGCCTTAGGAGGATAGAAGATGTTTGGATCAGTGATAGATCGAGGTCATCCAGGTCAGTCAGCTCCTCGGTCAGATTTGATCAGGTATGACCTCAAACTTCTAAGGCTCATAACTCCGATTCGGTGTTCTTGGACTCTATGGAAAGCCCATTGAGTCAAGAATCCATCTATATATATATTGTTAAAATTGGAACTCATATTAAACTCCAAAATCAATCCTAACCAAAACTACTAGTACACACGAATAATATTGTTCTTTAATGGTTTTGGAATAAAATGAAGAGGAGGAAAAGCCAAACTGAGATTGAGATTCCCAAGATTGGAATCAAAGTGCCAAGATTTTTGGGCTTGTTCTACTGAACTTATTCTTGTTTTGTAGTTTTTGCATGTTTGTTCTCCGACTCTATTCTTATGCTGGCATTCGAGGCTTACCAAGCATATGAAATGAGTGCGTGAGGTCGTGTATAGGACCGAAGTACATAGATTGAGTATATCCCGAAAAGAGAATACAAAGTGAATATGGAATTGAAATGTGATATTGAAACCGAATGAATGTGATTGATAAAATCGAATGTAAATGAATCTGACAATTTCGAAGACCAATTGCATCGACAGATCGAATGAACCGCCTCGACGGATGCACTAATCGGCATCCGGCCACGGCTACCCCGGTCGTCCAAATGTCCAGACTTGGCGATGTGCACCAATCGGCATCCGCCAGATGGCGTGATGATATCAAGAAATGTCCTACTCTGACGATGCACCAATCGGCATCCGCCATGATGAGACATACGGCATTTGGCGATATCACATGCTCTGGGGTGCACCAAACTGCATCCGTCATGACGGGAGACCGAATTGTTAAATGTGTAAAGTACATTACCGAATAATAATAAGGGCGGGATTCATCAAACGAAATCCGTCAGAAGTGTGAATTGAATAGTTAGAGGAAGTAACCAACATTGACGAGTGTAAATGAGATTTTTATGTATATGCTTAAATCTCATAAATTAAATTGTGAAATGAATTGTTGCATTGAAATTGCATGATGTGATTTGGTAAATTATTTAGAAATTGAAAGCATGTGAAAATAAATAGCATGAGCATTTGTTGAATTAATAGGCATGATTTAATGTTAAATGCATGTTTGTTACTTGAATATTGAATAGAACTCAGAGGAACCACTAAGCATGAAAAATGCTTAGCGTATAGCTTATTCCATGCTGTGCTTTGTGGTAGACGTGAAGGGAGACAAGATCGTGCGCAGCAGAGTCATAGGAGAGTACGGCTGTGATAAGTATATATCACATTTGCATATCATCTCTTTTGAACAATCGTATATATTTTTTTACAAAAGGGTTAAACCCCGAACCTTGATTTTGTATGTCATTTTGAAAGGGCATGAATGCCTTCTTTGTAAACATTTGTAAATGTTCAAGGGTCACTAATTGTATTGAAAATTATAACTGTTTATGGGCTTGCCCAAAACTCGAAACCACATCAAGAATTAAACAAATTAAATAAATGTTTTAATAAGATAAATGAAAATGTCTGAGTAAACCAGTCTCTGCCTCTGGACCCCATTCTGCTCATCTCGGTTTCGTCGGACAAATTTTGGAAAAAGAAAACTTAATAAAATGAAAATAAAAGAATTAAACTAGCGTCCCATGGGTTTCTTGCATCGATCCGCTAATCGGTCGAGCCGGCTTCGAGAGGTCGCTACACTTTAGTGGTAATGTGAGCCTAGGTTTAGGCAAGCTTCGAAAAGGCCCTAAACTAGCTTTGAAAAGGATTTTGAAAATGGTATTTAATTACATTTACTTTGCATTTTCAAAGGATGATATGACTTAACGCGGATCTTTGGCCGATCTTAATAGTAAACATGGATAGTTCAGTACCTAAAGGGTCGAAAGTGACTGCGGGAAATCATTCCGATAGTCCCGCTTAGTGTGATAGTGGACAAGCATCTCATGCCCACCAATGAATGAACCTGAATAAGTAGTAGGAGGTACTATGGGTATCCTCCAACGCTTAGCTCAGTTTCGCAAAGAGCTTTCCAGCAACCACCGCAAATGTTCCTATAAATGACGCCCATCGAGAATGGTACAGCTTGATCGATAGACTTTCTTTGGAAAGAAAGAAGATGAGCCAATGGCGCAGAATCGCCCGAGAGGACCGAGCAAATGCTTGTACAAATGCATTGCACAGCTGAAGAGAGCCGAATGTGCAACCCCACACTACAGATTTATGGCTATCAGCCGCGGGTTTCCGTGACTGGGGACCGCACCACCGTAAAGAGTTACATGGAGGTTCGATGAGTTCAAGAAGAGCTATGGTCGATCTATTTAAACAATATACAGAGTTTACAGAATTTGAAACAAAGGCAATTAAGTGAACTCGACATGCGAGAATTCACATGGTTGAGAAAGTATGTTCCCAAGATTTAGTAAAGTGAAGAGAAGTGTCGTGAAGTTTGAAGATCGCTTGTTTAATTACATTCGCCCATGTCATGTGATTTTGCCAAAGGATGATTTCTCCAAAATCACTACGCCTAAATGGAACGAGTAAAAGAAAGAGTAAAAATGTAAAGAATGTATAGAAGATGTGGAAAGAAAAATCTCTACGATCAAGGCCCATCGCCAGCAGAGGAAGATATTTGGGACCACAGATCCCCCGGCGCCCTACAACCAGCCACTCCAGAGATAATATTCTCGATGCCGCGCCTGTAAGTGCACAAGGAGGTGCCTCTAGACAAGAGCGTTCCTCGTTGTTCCCATTAATGGAAGAAAGCACAAGGAGATTGTTGGAGAGTGGCTGTGGTGCTTGCTTGGGTTTGTGGATCCATGGAGCCTGAATACGAGGGTGTAATAGGGCACGTTCCTTCCACGGCACCTCAAGCTAAGGCAATGCTTCCGAGTTGATCAAGTTCATCATGTGTTAGGGACAAGGAACATAAGATTGTTAGCGAGATAAATAGATCATCGACTAGAGCATATGCGATGGAAAGAGTGGAAGATCTGTTCCGGTTATGATAGTCGATAATTTTACTGTCTTTTATACTATTGTGCATGCATTGATAGACCCAAGGTTAACCCACTCATATGTGTGTACTAACATACCCAACTTGGGAAAAATTTACGGTGACAGAGTATGACATCTTAGTGGCCAAGCCACTTTCGGACATAGTGTTATTGAACAAAGTGTATAGAGATTGTCCACGTCAAAATAAGTATGAATTTTTGGGAACAGTTAGGTTATCCTTTGGGGAATTTGATTGATATTGGAGATGGTAGAAAAACCAAGTTTGAGGTAAGGATGATGGATCCCTTGTTTTTTTATAAGGATAGGGTTTGTGTGCAATGATTATGAATTGAGAAAGCCATTTGGAAGATATATTTAAGGTTTGTGTGATGGGCTTTATGAAGGTAGTTGGGATGGGCACGCATCCTTTTGTTAAAATTGTTTACAACAACGGTTTCCAATCAAGAGGTGGATAGGCGCCTTCTGAGGCTTTATAGGGAGGAAATGTAGAACCTTGTGTTGGGCCCGGAAATTTAGTGAAAAGAAAGTGAGTGGCCAGATTTGATGCAAGAGGAGGCGAAGAAAGTAGAAATGATTAGATAAAGATTGAAAGTGACCCTTAGATAGATAGAAATCATATAAGAACAACATGAAGAAGAGCAGTGAGATTTGGCTCGCAGTGAATTCTGAAACAAAGAAGATTCGGTGTTGTAGAGAGACCACAAGACCGAATAAGCCACTTGGGAAAGTGAAGAAACGATGCGGCAGTAGTATCCGCAACTGTTTGACTAAAGTAATTTCGAGGACGAAATTTTATTAAGTGGGGGAGAGTTGTAACGCCCCAAAAATACCCTAGAATTTTTATAATAAAAGAAATATTATTATTATATATTAAGTTATAATAGAGGCCAACTTTTAGGTATTTTCTAGAAATTTTTAGATGAATATTTACTAAATGATTGTATCCGAGAAATAAACTAAGTGAAAAAGAAAATATGGAAATTGTAAAATGGGACCTAAAGGGTCAATTGTAAATAAGTTTATATGTCCTAAGTAAATATGAGACTTAAATGAAAATAATAAATAGGAGGGACCTAAATAAAAAAAGAAATAAGAAAAGAAAAAATCAAGGAAAGGGTGTGTGGCATGTAGGAAGTGGGAGTTTCTCATTTTTAAAATACGATTTAAGGTGATCCATAAGAAAAAGGAAAAAGGAGACAAATGGGTATTTTAGGTGAGAAGGCTGTCACTTCTACAGATTTCCCAACGATCGAACCATAGGTCAGAGAAGCAAGAGGAAGTCCTTCTCGTGACAAGAGCAAGTGAGACCGGAATCGGGACTTTCAACAAACTCCATAGGGTAGGTCTTCTCTGCGGTGAGTCTTCTACTAAGGATTGTTGGGTTAGTTATCTGTTGTAGGGAATGTATGTGGTTGCGTTTTAAACCATGGGAGAAGCACTACATTGTGGTAGTCTTGGTATCGAACCTTAGAGCAGATTTTTGGGTACAAAGTCAAGGGAATTTGGTAGTGCGTCCTTCGTGAAATTGTAGCCACATCGATTAACTTGATGTTAGGCTTTTGAATTTCTCGGTTGGACCTCTGTAGACTAAGTTATAGTCCTTTTCTTTGAAATTCGGCTTATTCATCCCAGGTGGTCGATTACGCAATTCGGGTCAACTAGCCGGACCTTAGAATGGGTTTTGGGTCCGAAATAAAGAGGAATTTTGCAGTAAGTCCTTCTGTTAAATTGTATCCACATCAGTGAGAACGATGTTAGGCTTTAATTTCTCAATTCGGACTCTGTAGACCAGTTATGGTCTTTTACTACGAATAGTCAAATGGGTGAAGTCGGTCAAGCCGGTGGTCGTCAAGCGGTGGTCGTCAAAGCCGGGGTCGTCAAGCGGTGGTCGTCAAGCGTGGATTCGTCAAACCGAGGGTCGTAGTGGTGCGTCAAGGTGGTCGTCGGTTGGTCGGCTCGTCAAAGTTGACTCGCATGACCTCAACGGAAGGATATATCTCCTTACGTTTTGAACTCCGATTTGGGTGTTCTTGGACTCTATGGAAAGCCCATTGAGTCAAGAATACATTGATATGCATGGAGGATAGAAGATGTCATACCAAGGTGTGGAGCCAGGCTCGTCGCCTTCAGTGCAGCTCGTGTCGGTTTAGGTCAGCTCGTCTGGGTTGACTACGCATGACTTCCAACTGCGGAAGGTCATATCTCTTTTCGTTTGAACTCCGATTTGGGTGTTCTTGGACTCTATGGAAAGCCCATTTGAGTCCAAGGCTTAAAGTGATGCCTGAGAGGATAGCAGATGTCATACCGAGGTAAATTAGCTCGTCACTTCAGTGCAGCTCGTGTCCGGTTAGAATCGACTCGTCGGGTTAAACTCGCATGACCCTCAGCTTCCGAAGGTCATATCTCCGCCGTTTGAACTCGATTTGGGTGTTCTTGGTTTCTATGGAAAGCCCATTGGAGTCAGGGAATACGTGATATACCCTGAGGAGGATAGCAGATGTCATACCAAGGTGTTAGACTGAGCTCGTCACTTCAGTGCAGCTCGTCAGTTCAGGACAGCTCGTCAGGGTTGACTGCGCATGACCTCCAACTTCGGAAGGTCATATCTCCTTCGTTTGAACTCCGATTTGGGTGTTCTTGGACTCTATGGAAAGCCCATTGAGTCAGAATACATTGAAATGCCTGAGGAGGATAGAAGATGTCATACCGAGGTGTTAGACTGAAGCTCGTCATTTCAGTGCGACTCGTCGGTTCAGGTCAGCTCGTCGGGGTTGACCTTCACATGACCTCCAACGGAAGGGTCATAGCTCTCCTTCGTTTGAACTCCGATTCGGGTTGTTCTTGGACTCTATGGAAGGCCATTAAGGTCAGGCCACATTCCTTATACTAAGGAGGATAGAAGATGTTTGACCAAGGTGATAGATCGAGCTCGTCCAGGTCAAGGTCAGGCTCGTCGATTCGAGATTGTTGTGTATGGCGCCACGGAAGGTCATACTCCGCTCGTCAGACTCTACGATTCGGTGTTCTTGAACTCTATGGAAAGCCCATTGAGTCAAAAAAAAAAAAAAAAGGGGGAATCCATCTATATATATATATTGTTAAAAATTGGAACTCATATTAAACTCCGAATCAATCCTAACTTGAAACTCTCTTTAAAAATTACCTGAATAATATTGTTCTTTAATGGTTTTGGAATAGGAATTTGGCTTGAGGAGAAGAAACTAAACTGAGATTGAGATTCCCAAGATTGGAATCAAAGTGCCAAGATTTTTGGGTTTGTTCTACTGAATCCTATTCTTGTTCAAGTTTTGCATGTTGTTTACAAACTCTATTCTTATATCGAGTATCTTGAGTGAGTTTACCAAGCATATGAAATGAGTGCGTGAATGTGTATAGGAATTGAGTACATAGATTGAGTATATCGTGAAGAGAATACGAAAGTGAATATGGAATTGAAATGTGATATTGAAACCTTGAATGAATGTATATTGATAAATCGAAATGTAAATGAACCGGACAATTCACATCTTGAATTGCATGATATCTTGAATAGGCGCGGCGGGATGCCAATCGGCATCCGTCGCTGGCCTTCCCCGAAATTGTCCGAATGTCCGCGGCGGGATGCGCAATCGGCATCCGTCATGATGGCGTATGGCATTGAAGAAATGTCCCACTTGACGGGATGCGCAATGGCATCGTGTCATATTAACATATAGCATTTAAGTGATATCACGTAATAGGGGTGCACTAAGCGGCATCCGTCATGATGGGAACCGGGTATTAAATGTGTAAGTGTACATTACGAATAATAATAATAAGTAGAGTTCATCAAATGAATCCGTCGAAGTATAGATGAATAGTTGAAATAACCAGCATTGTGAGTGTAAATGAGATTTTTTATGTATATGCTTAAATCTCATAAATTAAATTTATTGAAATATGAATTGTTGCATTGCAATTGCATGATGTGATTTGGTAAATTATTTAGAAATTGATGTGAAAATAAATAAGCATGAGCATTTATTTGAATTAATAGGCATGATTTAATGTTACATGCATCTTTGAGTTACATTGAATATTGGAGATAGAAGCTGTATAGAACCACTAAGCATGAAAATGCTTGGCGTATGGATTTATCTATCGTAGGTTTCGAGTAGACGGGAAGGAGACAAGATCGTGCGTGAATCATAGAGAGAAGTACGATATAAGTATATATAAAGTCATTTGCATATCATCTCTTTTGAACAATTGGTATATTTTTTTACAAAGGTTCAAACCAGAACCTTGATTTTGTATATCATTTTAGAAAGGAGCATGAATGCGTTCTTTGTAAATGTATTTGTAAATGTTCAAGGGCCTACAGTGCATTGAAATTATATGGCGATTATGAAACATAGCTAAAGCAGCTTCCTGACCTTAAACAAATTAAATAAGCGCGTTTAATAAGATAAATGAAAATGCCGAGTAAACCGGGCTCGGTTCGGATCCGCCGTTCGAATTGGTCAGTTTAGGTTGTTCAGTGCGAAAAAGAAAACTTAATAAAATGAAAAATAAAAGAAAGAATTAAACGAGATCCATGGTTTCGATTACGGATCAGCAAATAGTCGGGCTTGGGGTAGCTACATGAGCTGATAGATGCATGAATTATCTGTCAGGGAATAAGTTCTGACATATAAGTTCGTGGGGCCCGTTTGGGTCGATGGGAATGGGTCGTTTGGATCACGGTGGCCCAGAAGAAGTCCTGCGCCTTCGGACCCTTTATAGATGGTCATTGTCTATCGTGTTGATGATATGGCACCTAGGCGCTATAGACCCTTTGTTTGTGGTGATCTGTAGCCCCAGTACTTTATAATTTCTGTGTCGACTTAACTTTTGGTGTTCTGGGCATGAAAGTAATATGAAAAGTATAACGGAAAGCAGTATATGAAAATAATGCATGAGCATTTATGAATCACGGTATATGGAACATACAAAATACGATGCACAAAGTAATATATGAACAAGTACAATTTATAGAAGAAAGTAATATGAAAAGTGTGAGAAAAGCAATATATGAAAATAGTGCATGAGCGGTACATGAATCACAGGTATATGGAAAGTACAAAGTATAATTGCAGAAAATATGAATAAGTACGGTACATGAAGAAAACCATATGAAAATTATAACTGGGAAAGCGGGTATATGAAGAGTAATTTACATGAGATACGGTGTAGAGTGAGTACGAATGAGTCATGGAGCGATGCATGTGATAATAGTCACGTAAGCGATTACATGATAACGATGCAGTGATAATTATATGCTAACGATTACATAGTAATAGAACATATATAGTATATATGCATGAAAGTAATATATGTATCACGAATATGACATGCACGAATAGATATGTAATATGAACCATTAGAAAGATAATGGAGTCAAATGATAAATTGCTAGAATAAGAAATAAATGATATGAAAGGTTATATGTCAAGCATCCATGATGAAGTGTTATATTTATGTCAATGATAAAGAGATAAGTGTATTTGTTGGGGCAGTCATAGTTATTGGTCGTCCTTGTATATGTTCCCACTAAGCGTAAAGCATGGGTTTTCAGTAATCAGTGTAGGTCTGAAGCGAGGATAGAGAGACGAAGACGCTCCGCATTCTTGAAATTTGCGACTCAGGAGATAGGTCTTCCTTATGTTTCTTGCATGTCTACGTATTTTGGAATAGTATAAGTTTTGTATATTGAGAAGTAATGGGATTTCAGTGTATAGAACATGAATACCACTACGGTGGTACTTATAATGTAAATGTAAATGTTTTTTATTTGTGAAAAGCGGTCTGAGTTAAGAGTCGAGTTCAACACGATTACGCGCACCCATCGGCCGCCAGAGGAGGGTGGGGCGTGACAAAAGAACCTAGTATACCCGATATAAGAGTTGGGTAGGTGACAGTACACATACTTACTTGTATTGATTGAACTGTGAAGTGGCCAATATCAGCAAACAAAGCCTCCGTTCGTGCATTTTCCCAGGAACTATACATTTGAGATTAATTTTTCCAAGTTATTCAGGGAGGAAGGTAGTGGAAAATTATATTATAAGTCCTATTCCAATTTATTTTAAAACTTATGATTAAAGACCACAAAACCAAGGTCAAGTCACGATTTCAAAATTATTTGCTAATGATAGCAAAATATCGAGATAAATTGTCAAAACATTAGATAAATGGTCAATATATCTTGAGTGCGACCTCATTAAAACTTGAGGTACTATATAAAGTGTTAGAGTGAGTTATCATCAGGTTTGCGAGAGTGCATAAAGTTTATTGAGTAGCTTTATGGGAATCTTTTAAATCACTAGACCTTGTCTTGGTTTCAGGTTTTTTGTCCTAATTTTTCAATTAAATTGGAATAGAACCCATGACATAGTTTTTCCTTGATTAATTATTATCTATATTGAAACCTGTAATGGCAAGGACAACTCCATCAAGGGAAATCCAAGCTTGTTTCTTGGGATCAATGGCTTTAACAACCGTTGGATCAAACTTGATGAAGTTATAGACCCCAATCCCCCCGATTAATGCAAACCAAACACAGATTATTGGAGCAAAACTGTAACCCACTTTGTCAATTCTAAATCTTTGAACCACGAAGAGGCATACCAAGATAGCAACTGATATCCACATATCTTATCTGTTTGCAAACAAGAAAATGGTATTTAAGATAGAATTTTATTTTCTAAAAAAGTATATGGAATATAAGAAATAAAATCTATTCATTTTTTCAAATCCAGAAAAAAAAGAAAATTAAAATATAATGCTTATATTACCATTTAATTTTTCAAAATTAGTTAAAATATTATTAAAATTAATTAAATGTTACGAATACTAAGGATGTTATTGTAATTTGAAAAAATTATTTTAAACCTATCCAAGTTAAAGTAGGGAGTTGCCAATGGATTCAACAGTGTTGGCTGCACTTTACTAGTGCAATTGGACAATCTCATTTGTTATCAATAAATTTAGTTCAATGCAATTTTTTTAGGATAATTTAATTAAAATGGTAAATAATCATACAGTAACAAATCTTGTAAATCTGGAAGGAAAAGAAAGATCTCAAAAGTGACATATATATATATATATATTAGCTGTTCATTTCAAATTAGAGAGAATACCTGTTGTCATTGAATCTGCGGTTGCCTTGATGCCATTCACAGTGGATAGAACTGGGACATGCAAAAAAAAAAAGAAAAAAAAGAGATGTACATTAAAAATGAAAATAAAAGATGTGGCTTATGTCCAAGAGATCCATCATTCTTGTCTAGTCCCACTCCTCTCCAAAAAGCATAAGGCCCGCTTCGGGCTTAACCCGATTCATTTTCAAGCTGGTTAATTATGGCCTAAGCCTATTTTTAGAAGAATAAAGTCATGACCTTCATTTTAGGCCCAACCCGTAGACTCACCCCTAGCCCTATATTAATTTTTTAAAATACATAATATAACTCTATTTATAAAATGTATGTTATTAAAAGTTTATTATATAAATCAACTAAAAGTGCAACTTAGTTTTTTTATTTTATTTTTTGAAAGCTAATCACTTTTTAATACAATATAGTAAATTGTCTCAATTAAGACTTGAACCTCTCCCCTCCCCATGTCAACGTTGACGCTTAAACCAACTGAGCTAGGCTTGTAGACAAGTGCAACTTAATTAATGCATTAAATTTTAAGATTGAGGGAGGGATTAGAATTTTAAAAATTGGTTTTAATTCTTGGGATCAACAAGCCGACGAATAAAAGGCTACAAGGCCCATGGAATGGGCCACTTGCCTCATTTTTATGGATAGGATGGCCCGACCCGTTGGAAATGCCTACACATAAGTCAATCTCATCCTCATACATACATCTATCTATTTAATTAGTCATAAGTAATTTTCAAGATATTAAAAAAATAAAAATAAAAATAAAAACGCACACAATGTTTTTTGGAAAAAAAAACAAATTGTAAAAGTACTTTATTATGAAATTATTAAATATTTTATTTTCAAATTAACTAAAAAGAGTGATGCAAATTGTAAAACTTGAAAAAATTCAATTTTTCTGAAAAATGGTAAAATGATAATTTCGATTGAAAATCAGGAATTTTAGATGCCGGATAATGAAATGGAGCAGATTAGAGATCGTCAAGTGAAATCACAGGCTAAGTCGAGTCGTGGTCAAAACGTCAAATTTACGCGTTTCTAGTGTCAGTCGTGAGTGGCCTTGGCAGCTTGTTTGAGTAGCTCATAGAACCACGTGTTAGAGAGGGGTTAGTCTGAGCCAAAGTCCAGAAATGATGGCCATTTATCCTGACTAAGGAGGAAAATCAAAGTTGGATAAGGGGTAATCCAAGAGAGAGAGCCAATGGAGGTTGATACGCGTGGCGAAGGGCGTGACGCCCCCCAGTCAGGGTTCGGTAATGACAGCGTCGGCCCTTCGGAATCTTCACGTAAATGTCGAATGCTTCGGCCAGCGCCTCGATGTCCCCTTTTGGGACCCATGATTTAATCGGGGCGGTATCTTTTGTGCGGGGGGCTACAGTAAAATCTGACGTGTCTGATTCATGCGTGTGATATTATCTGACAATGCCTTGGTCAGCGTCTGAGTAAAATGGCGCGTATTAGGGTCCATTTATCCATACTCAAACATATAAGCACATGACTATAAAACCATAGTCCATAAGAGTTTAAATTACATCACTTCCCATACAAATAATTACAACATATATATTTACAAATATATATATCAAAGCTGTGTCGGCTGTACCGATCAGCCCTCTAAGGAGGCGGCCCAGTCCAGCTAGTAGCGTCTTGCACGAGAATGTGGTCCCACGACCAGGGTGAGCCAAGGCCGGTGGTGATAATCTCACATAAAGAATTTCTGCTAAGTATTCCCTGAAGTGCGCGTCTGATGGTCGCACAATCAAACAAGCATCAGTCTGAGCATCACAGTAATACTGAGGATATGCATTATCTTACGATCCCGTCTTGTGAATTATCATCGACTCTTAACGTGCGAGTAATATGAAAATCGTTTAGAAACAAAGATATTTGTTTTACTTGTGGATATCCCGATATAAATAGTGGACATACTTTGATAAATATGAATTTTGTGAATGATCATAAAATTACATATAATGGACCTTACTCCGATAAATGAATTTTTGTGGACAACCATCGAAATAAACGTGAACATACTCGATAAATAATTTTGTGGACAACCCTTCGATACATATAGTGGACTTACTCCAATAAATAGTTTTATGGACAACCCTCCGAAATAAATAGTGGACATACTCCGATAAATAATTTTTGTGGACAACCCTTCGATATATATAGTGGACTTACTCCGATAAATAGTTTTACGGAAAACCCTCCGATTTTAAATTTATCAAATCCTGTAGTATTTTATTTGGGTTTGGAATTTCGGGGTCCTCCTTTGAGAGCAAATGCGCCTTCCACACTTCCCGCGAACTTTCATCGCAGATACAAATGTCTAACAGAGTAAAATTTTGGGTCTTTCACCTGGAGTGAGGAGGATACGCCCTATCTTGCTTCGCCCCAAACACACGTGATTTATTATTATTATTGTTTTACCAACCGTGAGTCTTGATTTTGAGCGTTGTCCCGTTTAAAGCTCACGAGCATTAACTAAGAATGGTGAATAAGCGATTATCGTGCGCCCTTTTAGATTCGGCCTTGATGTGACCATGCATATGAAATGCAATCATGTCAATACATTTTCCTTCATATTACATGTATATATGAGTGCTACATGAAACATTAATACACCATCTATAGTTATAATTTTCACGTATAATAATTTCACGTCAAGTCACGATTCATTAATACATCGATTAGCGTGCATCAACATAATTCTCACTCTGCCGTGTTATTCGCCAAAACCACTAACACACAATGGGTCATAATTTTGGGCCCACATCCGGCGGGAGTGTATAAAGGATCCGCCATGAACTTGGGCAGTTTGGTTCCAATCATCCATAAACCATGATTATATCACAAAACAAGCAACCAAACCCGAAGACATTGGTCTCGGGTTCAAACCAGCCAGCCTAGGGCGTGTGAAAGCCAGTATAAAATCTCTAACATCGAGTCCAATTTTGAACTAAATTTCACTGGCCTCTTATGTAGCCTCCTATAAATGACCACTTGACATTTATAAATTCTGGATAATTATATTTTACACATATAATTTCGAATTCGTATGATTCCATGTTAATACATCACACAAGCACATATTAACATGATTTTTACACATAACAACATGCTATTTAATATTTTACAACAATAACACACAAAATAGCCCAAATCTCAAACCCACATAAAACAGGGCACCTCTTGGTCCCTCCACGGTTAAATCCTTTGAATTCTCTTTGTATTATTAAGACCTTTTCCAAAACCACGAAGACCTTGATCTGGGATCAACCAAAACGAACTGGATCCAGCTTGTCCTAAAATTTCAGCCTAGATCGATAAAGAAAACATTCAGAAAATTAGGCCGAGTGTCAAAACACTCGAAATTCAACCAGACGTAAGCAGTCCCAAAATTTCTAAAAATTCCTACACCCAGTCAAAAATTAGGAATTTGGAAATTCTGACCTTTACGGCTTCTAAGATATCAATAGATTAAATGACGGCTGAAATTTAGAAATAGCATAAGTAGGAAAATTCCACACCTGTTAGATTTGGCCAAACTCAGATTTAGTACCGCATAGCCCTCGATTGCGTGGATGTTTCTTTCTTCTTCAGATGAATCCTCTTATCAGGTTAGTGGTGCCCAGAAGCGAAGAGAAGAAAAAAATAAATATCTCTCTCTCTTTTACGCTCTCTCCCTCTCACTGTTTTTTACTTTTCTTTTTGTTTTTTTTGTTTTTATCTCCTTTTATTTATTTATTTATTATTCTTATTATTATTTTCATTTCATTTTTCTTAATTCCTTTATTGTCTTTTATTAAATCGTGATCGTGAATTTGGTGTAAGCTACGCGTTCAAGTGCTGCATGGATCTTGGGGTGTAATAATCATGGCTAGTCGCGTATGTCGTCGAGTATGCGCCGAAAACGTGCAATTCCCATTTGTCTCGAGATTCGGCAAAGGTCGATGAGAGTTTAGCGTAGTAGCTAGATTTGTAAGGTTTCAGCGGTGAATGGTTTGTCGTCAGGATACAGAAGATTAGATTTTGATCAAATTACCGTTCTCTTTTTGAAAATTAGGATTTTACGGGGTTCCTGTAGGAGACTCTCTCGCCAATGACTTGATGTGAGTTGGGGAGGAGGGAAAAAGAGGGAGAGAAGAAAGAAAGAGAGGGAAGAAGAAGTAGAGAGAGAAGCTCTACCTTATCTCTAGATTTTTCGACGATCGGACTGTTGGTTTCCAGTGAAGCAAGAGGAAAAGTCCTTCCTGTGGAGCAAGAGAGTATAAGTAGAGGCGGAAGCGGGAGTTTCAACAAACTCCAAGAGGTAGGGGTTCTTCTCCTACTTTGTTTAATCTATGTCTAAGAGCCATTCAAATGGCTTAGGGTTTTTAAGTAGGAATGGCTATGCGTTCCGGTCAATGAGAAATGGGACCAAATCTTTGGATGTGGGGAATTTGTTTTGGGCGATCCAAAATTTGGATATTTGGGGATTGTTTTGGATAGTTCGAAGAAATTTGAAATTCTGCAGATTTTGCTTTCGAGATAGTTCGGGACTAGGGTTGGGATTGTTTGCGAATGATGCGGAACGAAAATCTCGAACACTTTGGACAGTCTCTGGATTGATCTTGGACCAAAAAATTGGTCCATGTGTATTGTTGTGTTATTGCTAAAATGAATGACATGATTGGTTGTGTGAATTATGTTGTTAATGCATGCTCAATTGATGTGTTAACATGGATTGCTTGAATGATATGAAGTTATATTGTAGAAAAATATAATTATGCATGAATGGTATGAATTACTTGGAATTTGTATTCATCTCTATATAAATGTCCAAATGATGTATGGATGAATATGCATGGGTAGGCATGCACATATAGCTCTCATCATATATGTAGCATGGTATGAGTAGGCAATGGCATAATTGCATTGCATATGCACGAGAACATTGCATGACATGGGTGTGAGTGCATGGTTGAGATCAACACTGTGTTTGGTGTTCGATGGTGTGTCATGGGTACACGGTTGTTAATCTTTTCTACGTATAGTGTTGATTTGGTGGGCTCAGTTAATGGGACCGCATCGAAATAAGTCTACGGTTAGGGAAGCGGTAAAGAATAATTATGTGCACAGTATCGGCAAGTTAGGGATAGATTCCCACAGGGTGAAGACCCATCAATTATGGTCGGACATAGTCCCCGATGAAAGGCTATAAAGTATACGGGTTTGTGGGCCAAGTGCGACACAAAATCCACTACCCTGAGGCGTATGGTTGTAAATGAGAATATGAAATGAATTGAAATAATCTTTGGTTGTCATCGAAAAATGATAGTTATTCCACACTTAGCAATAGCATGTGAAATTGAAATGAGGACTCAGGACATGGGAAAGGGTGAGTCACATTCTCATCCATGACATGTAGGCATTCGAGTAGGAATATGCATACTTTGCTTGAATGTGTGTATGTTTGCCATTGCATGGACACTTAGGTGGGGAGTAGCCCTTGTAGGAGAATTCTTCTATTGGGCATTGCTCACCTCGTCGTGGAAAAACATTTTCAAGTATTTAAGGTACACCGGAGGATGGAACGCATCCGAGACCCCAGTGGCGAAGAAAATGCTAGATATGGCCTTGTTTTTGTATGGTGTAAATTTTGGGTAGAAAACCTAATTTCTGTATTATATAAGGAACAAAGAGTTGTAATTAAACTCGTTTTGTATGATAAGTACATTTTGGTAAGTTTTCTAGGCTTCCAGTTGTCTTGTAATAAAAAGACTAAATTACGTTGAATTTAGGGTGCTTTGGAAAGGAAAGGAAAAAGAAAAGAAAAGAAAAGAAAAGGAATTCTGGGTAGGTACGGGAAATTTAGAATGAAGTACTACATTTTGAGTCCTACATGGTAGCCCAGAGAAAGTACATCATGACGAGTTCACAGGCCTGCGTCGTGATAGGGTTTTTTACATGTCATGGGTGGCTCGATAAGCTTTAGTCTTGTAGCGACGAAGTGCGGTACTCTCCGCGCAGCGCGACTAGTGCCACGTCTGACTGAGCTGTGAAGCAAGGCGGAAGAGTTCGTCGCGACGGAGGTTCTGCAATACGGCGAAAGACTTCATAGTGTTTTCTACTCCGCGCGAGGAAATCTACATCACGATAGGCCTCTCAGGACCTGGCCGCTGACGAGAGATTTCCGATCGTAGCGAGAGAGTTCCATGTGTCGCGGCGAGTGCGAGTGGGATGCTTTGGCGCGTCGCGACCAAAGCATGAGATCGCGCATGCGGCGATTGCCGCGGTGTCGCGCGATGTGTCTTGCGGCCGTGCACGCGGTGTGCTTGACGATCTGCGACGGTGTCCTAATAATAGGTGTGCTGTTTTGAATACTATTATGGACAGCATTCATGAACAACATTTAAAAAAATAAAATAAAATAAACCCCCGAAAATTATGGGCATCACATAAATGACAGGTTTTTCTTTTTCAAGAAAAGTAGTTCCAAAACATGATCATTTGAAAACAAAGATAAAAGGAAAAAAAAAAGCTATCAATTTGGAGTTTGAAATTAGGATAAATAAATAGATTAAAAGGAGGTAACCCCTAACTTTGAGATGCAAGGAGTTAGGACACCATCATCAATCCTGCATGGAAGTGCGAGCATTGTGGCAAATAAAAGAAAGAACTTAACAAAGTTTGCTCTTCTCCATTTTGGATTTGTGCTTTAGCGCCTTTGCAAACTACTACTAGATAACTCCAATTGAAGATTTAGGCTTCTCTATCCTCAACTTTGTTGACAGGATCAATCCACCTTATTTATTATCGGCTTATTAGAGAATATAAAGTAAATGTCCCTCCTGAAAATCATAATAGTAATCATACATGTGAAGATGTACATTTTAACCTTAATGGGCTCCTAGGTTCAAGCTATAAAAAAAAAAAACAAAAGAAAAAAAAGGAGAAAATCAAAAGTATTTTTAATGATGCATGAGATCTCACCATTACCATTATCATTGGCCTTCAACACAATACTTGAAGAGAGGGATGAGAGTGAGGGTGTAGAAGATGAGAGAAAGGACCCCAAGAGTATCATCATTATCTTTCACCATCTGTGAAAGTGCATGCATACACATACAAAGGCCAGTTCAATGTCCCACACACTTCTTGCAATGCTTTGAAAGCATAAACGCAATATCACATACCGGTCAGCCGTATCTTGCAGAAAATCGTAAATAACCACTAAAATTATTTCTTCTTATCGTTTAGTAGCTATTTAGCACTCTTACATAACTACTAATGGCCTCTTGACATAAAAGGTGTTAGGCTTAGCTACGAAATAGCTACTATGTAGTAGCAAAAAGTAGTTTCGCCAATGTTATCTACTAATAGTAGTAGCAAAATAGTAGCTAAATAGCTACTATATAGCTAATAAATTGATGTCGATTAAACAAATAGCTCTTGCAGCTCACATTTACAAGGTAAAATACTACTAAGCTAAAACCTTGGCTACTAAGTAGTAGTTATATAGCTACTACATTGTTGGCAGTAGATAACATACCAATTTGGCTACTAACTTTTTAGTTGCTAAATAGATACTATATTGCTACTGAATTATTGTTAGTCACCAAATAGCTACTATTTAGAAGCTAAAACACTAACAAAATTATTAGTGCTACTAAGTAGTAGCTATGTAGTAAATTGACTGGCTACTACTTAGTAGTAGTAGCTAAATAGCTGCTATATGGCTACTACATTTGTTTAAGTCGTTTAAATGACTCTTATATAATGCTGCATTGATGTTGGTAAATTTAAATATTCTTCACGTAAGCTCTGCTTAGTAGCTACGGTTACTAAGCCAAAACCGTAGCTCCTAAGTAGTAGTTATGTAGTAGCTAAGTATCTACTACATTGTTGGCAGTAGCTAAATAGCTACTATTTAGCTACTATTTAGTAGCTAACATATTAATTTGGCTACTAAGTAGTAGCTATGTAGTAATTGAATAGCTACTACATTATTGGTAGTAGCTAAATGACAATAGCTAAATTTGTAACTTTTTCAAAAATCAATCATAAAAATTAAAAAAAAAAAAAGGTTTGGATTCAATTTATAAGTTTGGATTCATTTTTTAAAAAAACATTTATAACTTTTAAATGTAATTCAAAATTGTAACTTCTCTGGAATTATGACAAGTTTGGATTCAACTTTTTAAAATATTTATAACTTTCCAAAAAAAAAAAAATCAATTATGGAAAAATTAAAAAAACTAAGTCAATTTGCACATATTAATTATAATTTAAAGTATTATAAATTTAAAAATAATATTTAATTAAATGATAAATTCAACTATAAAAATATAATATTTATGAGTTTGACAAATTTAAATATTAAATTATTTTAATAGAAAATCAATGCTTAATAAAGTAATTAGAACTAGTACGATTATTTAATTTTACATTTTATAATATATTTTATAAACTAAACATATCTAAGTTGTAAACTAGAATGAATTTGATTTTTCTTAAAAGGCAAAGCGGTAAATTGTCCCTTGATAGTAAAGTTGCAAGCGCGGAATTTTAGATCTTGGATGAAGAAACGGTTGTAGTTGGATTAAGTCTCACGAAATCTAGGTACCAGGGCAATTTGTCGGTTCGAGCGGTCGTAATTTTCACGATTTTTGGGGCGATGGATGTCGAGTAGACCCTAAAAACGGGATTTTTGAGAAAATTCTTGTTTTTGGAAAATAATTTAAGTAAAATTCATTTACTTAAATTATCTACTTTAACATGATTTGCGACCCGGACTAAGACCAATGCAGGGCGTGAGATTGATTAGCATGAGCAGGAGGCCTGAGGTGGCGTCTCATGCCTTGGGCCCCAGGCGGAGACAACCCCTTCACCTCTATCTTAGGGGTCGAGGCACGGATTATGGTGGCCAGTGTGAGCTGACCTTGATTAATGAAGCCAGATCCCAAGCAGTATAAACAAAACATTTCTCTACAGCTGAAGTATCAGCGGTGAAAGTTAAGTACACTACAGCCCATTAAAGCCAAAACATTCAGATGCGCATAAGGCGTAGGAGCCACAGGCGTGTAGAACTGATTCACGGCGGCCAGAGGCGGGAGACGAAGTCAGTGCGGCCCACTCCCAGAGAAGTGGGCCGATATTATCAACGTCTCTCTGATGGCGGCGGGTGATAGGCCGAAGGCGTGGTGTGTATAAATGTGCGCCTATGTGCGCAAACTCGTCAGCGCCAGTAATATAGTGTACCCCCTAGAAATACGGATATCGATCCTTGGGAGAAGTGTGTAGTCACCGACTTTCGCTTTAAATATTATACGGACCTAAATCGTAATGAATTCAAGTTAATAAAAAAAACTAATCCTATTATTTGCTGAAATAATTAATTATGAAAACTAGGGTTTTGCCACCAATCACACTTGATGAATTTTAACCTAAATAAAGTTATTTATTAATATTTCATGATTCGCTATGGGGTTGATCATGCCTACAAGATCTCTCTCAGATATATCACCTTCTCATGATGGGGTGTATTGCATCTACGCCTTGACTCTCATTTCGACGTTTAAATGTAAACCTAATGCACAGTTGGAACCCGAGATATCTCTATTCCCCAGATTGACCAATTGTTGCTTTATTCAGCTCCCAAGGTCATGTCTCGATCTCGGACTCTAACAATAGCATGCAAAGTTGTAGAAACCCTAACATGTAATTATTACTTGAGAAATAAAGCAAGTCGATAAAATCATACTTATATTAAATAAAAATGAAAATTAAGCTAATCCATTTTAAGTGCGGTTAGGTTTTGACAAAGCCATGACAGCTCTAGAACATCTCTATGTGGAGAGAAAACCATCAAAGAAGAGAAAAAAAAGGGGATGAAAATAAGCGATTTTGGGCAGCCCATCTCACTCTTCTTGATCTTCTTCTTAACAGCTTTCGCCAGATGTGCACAGGTGTTTACCCAAGAGAGGCTTCTCCTTTCAAAACGTCAACCCATTCAAAAATCGTCCTCTCTCGATCCCTATGGTTTAGACTTTTTAAATCCTCCATTATGGGCTCAAAATGGGCTAAAATCCTGCATCAAATGGAAGCCCCTAACGTCTCATGACGTCGTTTGGCAGCATTCATGACGTCGTTACTGCGGCTCTACTGCAAGCGTGTGACGTTGGTTTTGTCGCGCGACGTTCTTTCAGTCATTTTGCTCCAACCGTAAGGTCATAACTGTCATCTGAACTTGATTTAGGTGTTCTTGGTACACGTTAGGCTCTTGAAGTGTAGAATCTATCCATACATGACTTTATGAAATATGAGCTCATATGATGTCTGAAAACGTCAAATACAGTAGCCTCTCCTGCTGAAGGTGCTGCAATGTTTGCTGATTTTCTTCCAGTTTTGGAATTTGCATAACTTCTTTGTTCGAACTCCAATTTTTATGTTCTTGGTATCCCTGGAAAGCTCTTGAAGTGTAGAATTCCTTTTATATAAATCTTGCTTCAATTGGGTTCATATGATATCGAAAACATCAAAATCTGATGCATTTATGTAGTAGTTTTTCCACCAATTTTGCACAATTCCATCAAATAGATGACCTGATCATAAGTATGAACTTTTAGAGCATTAGGGCACTTACTTAACATAAAAACACTAGAAAAACTAACTAAAGCATAGGGATAAAATGAGAATTTAAGATACTCATCAATGACCGTCGACAATTCTAAACTAATCAGTAGGGACTCGATTAGAAGGACCTCGGTTCCTCCATGGACTGAGGCCTAAGATTTCCTTTCTCGCATTAGGCAACTCATTTGTGGACAAAACTTAATTGGTGGAAGTCTCTTCTTAACCTCTCATCATTCCTGAGGCAAACAAGAACGGGGATCTGTTTCGAGGGGATCTTGTGAGCGATAAGTAGGACTAACACCACAGATTGAGGCTTCTAAAACTATTGAGGCAGCACCTAAGAATCGGTATGTCCCAAAAGCGGCTGGCATACCGATTAAGTCGTCGGGACCTTAGCGAAATTGGCTGAAAAGCATGCATTCAAAACAACCCTTACAAAAAAAAAAAAAAAAAACCCATCAGGAGATTGAAAATAATGTAAATCTTCAGAAACCATGCCCAAAATCTTGAAAGGATACTTAAGCACTCAAATAATTCTTGGGCGAAAAGTTTCTAACAACAAAGAAAGTAACATATGTACCCCTATCCCTATATAGGGCAAGGCGTGAACAAGCACATTAAATGCAATGACAAGTCAGCCGCAATTCAACCGAATATCTGTCCTCCTACTAAACTAGTAAAATTTCATACGATGGGAGCACTGAAAACAAATAAGCTCACTAGTGTTAAACACCCGACCCTTTGGATCTATAAACCACCGGGCCATAAACATGGCCTAGGTGCATCTGGTATTGTTTTGGGTTGCCTCTAGAAAGCGACCTAGGGTACATTATATAAAGCCTAGAGCAATCCCGGCCGGAAAAAGCAAAGCATATCCCAAAGCGATGAGGAGGCATCTCATAAGCCCAGATTTTAGATTATGAGCTCCTAGCCGGCTATCTGAAAAGTGAAAAATAGAAAGCTCGTGTACAAGTATGTCAAAAAACCAAATCATATTAAAATCACCTTGAGTGCAGTAGTTACATAAAACAAAGACAAACATATCCAAGCAACCTAGATAGATCCATTACAAAGATGTCTAAGTAACTAAGCCAAGATAATTGCCAAAAAACAAAGGAAGAGATAAAAGGAAGAAGAAAAAGAAGAGGTGAAAGGAAGAAGAAAATGAAGAGAAAAAATTCGAACAACAAGAAGAGACTGAAGCGCTTCGCTCGAAGACTCTCCTTATCTTAGCCTTACACCTTGACCGCTGCACCTCCAAAGGGTGCCAGCATAGAACCCTAAAAGAAGGCCAACTGCATAATCAGGCCCCTTGTCAACCTTAAAGCGGAAATTTGTGCAAGGCCCGACAAGAGCCACGAAAGGTGATGTTGGCATGGATTAGGCAGTGATCATTATGGATTGGAGAAGGCCTCCCGTCACAGGACACTTGATGGGTCGACCATGAACATCATTTTCAACCACACAATATCCATTAATGACAAATAGCTATAGAGACCTCTGAAAGCCTCCCTCCATAACCTCTCTACCTTCATCGGCTTATGGACGCGGGTGAGGAAAGAAATCACAATAGTGAAGAGATGCTTTGTGTGACAAAAGAGGAATCCATTGGCAACTTCATAAACTTCGAAGGTTCAACCCTGTATATATAGAGGTGGAACCTCAGAAGACACATTAAATACACCGTCAGGACATCACATGTCATTGGCGCATTGGAACATATGCACATTAATAGTATACAACTCTCCATACTGGGGGTCCCGAAACATAGTATTTTTCGTCGACTAGAAGAGCATGATCACTCCAGTTGAAGAAAAAGAGGGGCATTGTGAGTATCGTGGCCTTTGGGCCCATACCCGCTAATCAATAGGCCCATCGCCCGCGTAAGCCCACTGCATAGTCGGTCACATAAAGTGGCTCAAAGAAGCCCATTATATTAAAAACACACATGAGCAGGCCCAGACGGTACAATCCACAGGAACAGTCACGGGGTCTAAAGGCCCCATGATTTATCCTACCGCATTTGGGTGGTTAGGCAAAAATAAATATGTTAAAGAGGAAATTACGCCTGGGGATGTTTATCTCACAGTCTCGACATCAGAATCTATCTGGCGCAAAAGCATCGGCCTGAATAAGGGAGAATTGGTCTTTGATAAGGAGAGATTTTATTTCCAAAATCAGGTGATTATCCTTCCAAAAATCAAGGAAAATTGGTCTTTGTTAAGGAAAGAGAGATCTTGTCACCCAAATCGCGAGATTATCTTTTAAAAAATCAAAGATAAATTCGAGTATAAAACAAGAACTCCCCAACAAAGAAAAGGTATATAACCCTAATTGTCGAATTTTCTTTTTCTTCTTTTTGCTGACTTGTATTGAAGATGCGGCCATCACTCCGCCATGGGACCCTTTTACGTTGTGCGGCTGATGCCCCAAGGGGCAGACAAATCAGCTACCGACAAATATGATCAGTAAAATTGTAAATATATGTGACTTGACTTTTCTTCTAAAGACGACGACAAAAAGAATGTTCCAGTATTTCTCTTTTAAGTCTGATGCTGAACTTATCCATGATCACGGCCATGCTTCCTCATTAATTAGGTCGTTGATTTCTTTTTGTACTCTTTTGGTATATTCACTTCCTCCGGCCATGCCTGTATGGATTCCAAGAAAATCCGGGAATCGCTTGTATTTAAATGGGTTCATGAAATGTCGGGTCAGATCGTATGGAGCGAAAACTTATACATAAAATTGAAATATGTGAATTCAACGAAAAACCACTCATTAAGAAATCGTACCTTCAAGATATCAAAATATTTGGAAGCCGCAAGTGACTTTTTTTTTATTTTTTATTGGAGATATCATGGAATCTTTGATAAGATAAAACGTAATTAGAATTCCGATATATATAAACAAATTTCTAATGAGTTTATTAACAATGAACTATGGAAGTAAAAAACCTCATCAAACTGGAAGTCAGAATTTTGATACTTGGGATGGGAGTGCAGACTTTCCAGGAAAATCATAGGAACGATGCAGTGGAAAGAATGAGAAACTTATTATTATTATTTTTAACTTATTTCTAATCGTGGCGTTTAATAAACACTACTTTCTCTCTCTCTCTTTTTTCTTAATCAAACATTACTTTTTTTTTTTATAAGGGTGTATTTAGAAAAATTTATTTACAGTCTATTTGAGTTTATTATCTCATTTAAGTATTTTTGATAATAATTGTAGGTTTTTGAAATAACTTATAACTTCTTAGAAGTCAATTTTAACTTATTTCAATAAGTTTCATGAAAAAGTTTATAAAAAAAAACTTATATGAAAGCCTAAAATCAATAATTTTAATAAAAAAAAATAGTCTTTCTGAAAAATTATGTAAAAATAGTGAAAATTTTCTGAAAAAATAGAAAAGAAATTTCTGAAAAAATTATGTACACCAAATAAATAAATTTTTTGAAATTTATGTAAGCAGAAAATAAATTCTGAAAAATATATATAAAAAATAGGCAAAATTTTTGTGAAAATAGGAAAAAAATTATGAAAAAAATAGAAAAATATAAAAATCAAAAATATGTTAAAAATAGGTAATTTTTTTAAAAAAAACAAAATTATGTACAAAATAGGAAAAATATTCTGACATATCATTAAAAAATAGAAAAAAAATTCTATTGACGATAAGAAGAATGATATAGATGATGATTTTTTTTATTTAGTTTCAGTGGGGGTAAGGTTAAGTTAGATAAGTCTTGCAATATTTTAGTGGGGGAAAAGTATAGTACTTGAGTTTGAATCCCTTCTAATACAATATGAAAAAAAAATTCAAAAGTATTTGAGTGGGGACATTAGGTGGATCCGTCCCTGGTGATGTTTGATTTTTATGTTTGATGTTTTTTACTTTATTGTTTTTTATTATTAGATAAAAACTATAAACAATATTTAGTAAAATATATCATTTTTATTTTTATTAGGTAGGGTTTGCATTACTTAAAAAAGCTTGTGCCTCAAGGCTCTAAGAGGCTTTTACGTCTCAATGCACATTAAATAACTATGAGTTCATGATACATCATGTTTCAATTTATAAAAAGCGTCCCAAAGATTTTAATGAAGAAAAAAAAACTATAATATTTTAGCTTTTATAATATCTTTGATGCATATGAAACAAAAGTAAAAATGAGATAATAATGCATTAGTTATTTTTATACTAAAGATTACATTTCAATGATAAATGTTTTCATTATATAGTAAATATTTACTTTATTTTTAAATTTTTATCATGGTTTCATGATATATATTATATTTAGTTCTTGAGTTTTTATTTTTTTTATTTTTTAAAAATGATGACAAATGGTTATTTATTAAAAAACTTCAATTCTATAAGTGCTTATGATAGTATTTTCAATAATTTCAACTCTTAGAAATGTTTGTATAGCAATATATCCAAACACCTTAAAATAATATATAAACTCTTTTTAAAACATGCATCCAAACATAAATAGTTTATTGAATGAAATACTTATGACAAAAGTTCTTATCTGATAATTAAGCACTTTGTTATAATATAGTAAACTGTTCTCATTGTGATTTGAATTTGGGATCATCCCCTCCCTCGATATCATGTTTTTTTAAATTTTAAATATTTTACCAATTAAGCTAGATATATGAATTAAAGTCTACATTCTTATTTGTTATAAAACGGAATTAAAAAAAAACTTTTTTTTTAATGTTAAAAAAAAAAAAAAAAACTTTAATCACCAAATTTCAACCATTTTTTTCATTCTATTTATTCAAACAAACAAACATTAAAATTAAAAATAATCGGAAGTCAGCAACGTAAGCACCATGTCCTCCAATGACACTCGCAAGTGAAGTGAGCTCTAAGCCTAGCATTAAATGCAGGTCCCACATCTTTCCTTCTAACACGTCTTCTATTGTCCAGTGACATTTGCATCAAAATCAGAAATTATTTTTTTTAATAAAAAAAAAAATAAAATCGATGTTTTAAAAATCATATCGGTGATTGAACTGATAGGCGAAAAGCATGATGTGTAAAATGTGTACGCTTATATGCACAAGTACATGTGTCATATCAAGTAATATAGTGTACAAGTACGGATATCGATCCACGGAGAGAAGTGCTTTGACTACTGAAACTGTTCTTATAATATTATCTGGACTTAAACTTTGAACTTCCATCTAACTAACGTGTGTGATTAAAAATAAAGCTTAATTAACTTGTAGAATTACTCTGCGTGTAAAGTGTCTTCTCCAATGATCCGAGTCGCTGCTACTCTGCTTTCCGCGCTCCAGTCCACACGTTCTTCGATGCCTCAAAATTAGGTTTCCATTACTTTTTATGATTCTAAGGTAGAAATTATGGTGACGTCGCGACGTTGAGGCGTCACGACGTTGGGTCACTTGTTGACTTTTCTTCATTGATCAGGCGTTGCGACATCAAGACGTTGGAACGTCGCGACGTTGCTGCCAGTTTTTCTCCTGCATCTTCTTTTGACTCCAAATTACTTAAAAACCACCATCTTCACACCCAATTCCACCAAAACTCTGAAATCATATCTTGGGCTACCATGCGCTTATTTAAATGTAAAATCAACTAAAAACATAAAGTGGACGCATGTATAATATGAGTGTTTTAGGCACTCATCATGAACTAAAAAAGTTATCGATTCACAATTTAGGGACCAAATCAATGATCAAATTGCAATTGAATAAAATTAAACCAGAATAAAAAAGGTCTCCGATTGACAATCTGATCAATCAAATCAATCGATTCAATATGATTTTTAAAACACTAATTAGAACCAGAAAAAGGGAGAGTACTTATGAAGTGGATGGTAAGAAAATGAATGAGTAAGGAGAATAGACTCCTGACACCATGGACATGTCTCGTGACTGCTAGTAATTGCCACACCCTTCAAATTTATTTAATGTCTTATTTCTTTCGCTTTCATTTCTCCAACCAGAATCACCCCTCAATTCTCCCTAATTATAAACCCTGCATCCTTAGGCAAATTTCATACATCGAAAATGAATTTATCATTAAAAAAGGTTCCACGTGATAATAGTAGCGACCCAACTCTTCATTGGTTATTATCGGCTTTAGAGATGCCCTAACGCACATATGACTTTTCACCAATCAGCCGATTTTGCTTCTTTGTTCAATCTATGCTATTTAAAAGCTTGGTAGGTTTGAGGTTGGGCTTCACCCTTAGGAAAAGGTCTCTACAATGTTGAGTTCAATTCCTTCATACATGACCTTCGTCTTTCTATTCTAAGCGATGTAGAACCCCACAATCCACCATCTTGAGGCACAACATCCTCATTGACACATTTTCGGTTAGAGATCAAACCTTTTATAATGACCCAATTTTTCACTTGATATTGTCAGGGTCAAGGCTGCAGTAGAACACACACGACTTTCCATCAACCAACCCCAATTTTGCTTATATGTTAGGCTTACACCCTCAAGAAAAGGCCTCGATGATGTTGAGTTTAGGCACTAATGTCATACAACTAGTAAGAAAAATATAAACGTTTAGACAACTAATTAAAGATTGGAATAAACGTGAAGTTGAAATTCAAAATGAAATTGAATTCAAAATGAAATTGATTTGGTTCAAGGTTTATTAATGATAGATCCTTATAATGTTTATCTCCAGAAAAGGAATACTGATTTATCCTAAAAGCTAAATCAAGTCTTGAAATCAAAGGAAATCAATGGGCTCAAAAATCAAGATAAAATTGGACCCAATTAGGAGATAAAAATAATTGGTACTTCCAAACAATGGCTCTAAATAGAAGAAAGAAAAATTAGACTCTAAAAGGATATGGTTTGACAATCAGAAAGCTATCTCAAGGGTGTTCATTAACGACTTCTCGAAGAGATTCCAAATTGAGGAACCTAGAATAAACCCTGATATTTTCGATTCCTTTCTTCCCTGCATTTAAGAGGAGGAAAATAGGGAGTTAATTAAAGAAGTAATTGATGAATAAATTACTGTTTTTTTTTCTCATTCACACCTATTATCAACATTTTTGATCCTAGGGGTTTTCAAGGTGAGATATTTTTGTTTGTTTTCGGTATCAGATTTCTCTTTATGGGCTTCGATTTGTGTTTTGGGTGCCTTTTTGTTCATTTGAGTTGTCATTTGCTCGAGTAGAATAGGCTATTGTTAGAAGATTGGGCTTTGTGTTATTTGATTTGGATAATTAATATTAATGAATTTTGGGCTAGATTGTACTGTTTGTATAGGTTGTGATTTAAATCTATTACATTTTTTTTTAGTTTATTTAGGTTTTTTATTTCGCTCTCTTACCCTTCCTGTTTGGGTTTTGTTTTACATTGGTGGATGACTGTCAATAGGAGCCTGAAAGTCAAGATGGGAGCAATTGGAGCTGGTACCAACAAGGCATGGGCTGATGATGGTAGCAGTTGACTAGTTGAGGCAGTAGTAGTGATGGATACTGCTGGCATGTATATATGGAGAGTTTTTTTTTTTTTTTTTTTCTTCAGGAAGGTAGAGGTGGTGGTCAACCAAGAAGTGGGGGAATTTTGGTTTTGTTTTTGGCTTTCGTTGGAATGTATATTGGTGGCTTTGAAGAACAATCAGTGTTGTAAAGCTTAAAAGTAATTAACCCTAGTCCCCCTTTTTTTGTTTTTTTGTTTTGATGTACATGTATGTTTCTTCTTCCTTAATTTTTGTTTCTTTCCATATAGATTGGGTGAGATTGACATATAGAATCTGATTGGTATATTTTTTATTTAGTTTGTTTACTCATCTTCGAGCAAATACATTGAATAAATAATATAATATTTATAATTTTTTTAGCTTTCAAGTTTCTTTAATATTTTTTTTATTAATGAATGAATCTTGTTTTACGGTAATACGGTAATAATTAAATGGAAATATATATCTAAGATTCAAGATTTTGTTACTTCAGGTTTCTTTAAATATGTATTTAGTAAAGGAAATAGGCTATACTTTTTTTAATAATTGTAAAGAAAGCAAAATAATTATTTTTCTTAAAATTCAAAAAATCATGTTCTCAATTGATGATGCTTTTTCAACCGAATCTGGGCTGGAACTTGTTGGAATTCTTTGGGCGATCCGAGGCTATGGATGAAAATCCTGAAAATAAAAAAAAAGAAGCAAAGGATCGACGGGGTTGCAGATTTGCCTCTCAGATGCTAAGTCGGTTTTTTAGGTGGAAGAAAATCAAGCGCTTTCGGGAATGAATTTTTGTGGGTCCTTTCAGAATGGGGTGACGCTGGTATTTATAATGGATGATGCGTGTGCTTTCCTAGTTGGATGATGATGCGGATATTTCTTCCGTGGGTGAGGATTTTCTTTTCTTATCGTTGCTTGGAGTTAATAGGGATAATTGATAAGCTTTCTGGTTGGAAGATGATACCATATTTCTACGAGGGATTTTCTTTCCTTATAAAATTGCTTAGATTAATAAGGGATAATTGATAACTTTCCTAGTTGGATGATGATACCATATTTCTCCCGTTGGGTGAGGGATTTTCTTTTCTTATTGTTAACCGATTAATAAGAGATAATTAATGAACAATTATTAGGAAATATCCTACTTCCCTAATTGGTGGAGATTTAATTAGGGAAGTTGGGTACTTTCAGCTATCTGAAGTTCTTGCTGGATGTTTACGTCGCTGCTTCTCGAGACAAAGTGAGCAAGGTCGAACTGGGCCTTCGTGTTTGGACATATGTGGTGGGCTGAGCTCTTTTATGTCTTTTATTGGGCCTGCCTCTTTATCCCCTCTCAAACCCAGCTTTTAGGCTGGCGTCTGAGCCCACACACGTGTGGTTTCGGACCCCATCAATTGCCTCCCGACCGGCAGAGCTTAAGCGAGGGGGTGGGGTGTTTCTCGGATCGGGTGCAATTTCCATGTGGCTAGCTAGGGATGGTTTGATTAGGGCTTTGTTGTCGTCAGATGTCTTGTGATAATGATGGCCATTCGATTTTCGCACCCATTCCGACTGTTGTTTCCTATGCTTTTAGAAACATCCTCTGTATCGTTTTCTTGTGTTCTTGGAGACCTCTTCCTCCGTGGGTTTGGAAGTGTCTTCGACTAGTGCTCAAAATTGCTTTGGGTGATTTCTGTTGTCTTGCCTCATTGTTTATACTCTGTTGAACTATTCATTTGGTTCTTGAAATATACATAGCCAGTGCATTTCCGCTCTTTTGAGTTATTCACTCCTAGGCTATTGGTGTCACGCCAGTTCAAGGCTGAGACTGAGTAGGATTTTTTTTTTTTTTTTAAAGGCAGTGGCTTTTTTATTATGGCCCACATCTTATAACAAAATCAAATATTATACATATAGCGAGTCCCATTTACATATACAAAGGCGAACTTTACATTTACGTGAGCACGGAACTTACATGTAGTGAACCCGCCTACAGTGTGTTGGCCTGTTGTGTATGCCGGATGTTCTTTGATGTCTTCTCCGGTACTACAGGATTAAAAACCCAGTGCTAAGCTTTGCCTTGAAGTGGAAACATTTCTTATCTGAAACAAATCTGCCTTACTAAGTTATAATGGTGGCGTAACCATCCTGAAATATGAAGTGTATGCATTCATATCATGTACTTATGTTTATTCGGGACTCAGTAAGGAATTCTGAGCTTATACTTAACGGACTTATTTCGGTCGGGACTCCGTGGGGTTACATAACTTATCTTATCACGGAACTTATACTTATCCGGGCCGTTCTCTTCAGGGACTCAGTAGAATTCACAGGAACTTATCTTTACGGAGTTTAAACTTATTCGGAGGTACTGTGGAGGTACCACGAGAGATTCGCAGGCGATATCTTTGATATTCTGAGCTTATTCTTATTCGGAAGTACTTGTAAGTACTACAAAACTTATACTGGTCTTCACGGAACTTGCTTGGTCTTGAACTTGGACATACAGATCTTATACATGTCTTGGTATATACTTATCTTCACGAGAAACTTATGCGGTCTTACGAACTATTCTTGGTCTTAGGAACTTATCACAGCCTTTCGGATCTTATACTTGTACTACGGAGCATATCCTTGTACTTGGATCTTATCTTGAGCTTATTCGTATTTGAATACGGAGGTACCCGTGGGTACTCTGGAACATTTTGTTGGTACCGAGTACCCGTGGAATTGCTGGGACGGATTCATACGGAGGTGCAGTGGGTACTCCGGCAGGGACTTATGCTTATCTTCTGGGACCATGCGATCTTACGGATGCGAGTACTCGTAGTTAATCTGAGCTTGTACTTATTTGCGATACAAGGAGTACTTGAGTGGGTACTCTGAACTTAATCAAATGCAAGGTACAGTAAAATTTTCTTGGAGCTTAATTAGATCTGGGACGGGAACTTGCCGGATGCGAGGTTGATCGGAGACGGGTACCCGTAGGTACTCTGAGGAACTTCATCGGATCTGAAGTACCCGTGGGTACCTCTGAGAACATATCTGAGACGGGACTTGTCGGATACGGGAGTACGTAGGTACTACGGGACTATCGGTGCGGGACTTGTCAAATACGAGTGCCAGTGAGTCACTTCTGAAGCGGATCGGATACGGGACTTATCGGATACGAGGAGTTATCGGTTGGGGGTGCCGTAGGTACCTCACAGGATAATGATGACGAGCGAGCAGGCAATTAAATACAGGAGTACGTGGGTACTCTGAACATTTCGAGATACGGGGAATTTGCAGTAGGTACTACGGACCTTATTCCGTCTGAAGGTACACGTAGGTACTACGGACATGTCGGATACGAGGACTTGTGGGTGTGCCGAGACGGATCGGATGGGAGTGGAACTTATTCGGTGCGGGACTTGCTCGGATCTGAAGTGCAGAAGTAGGTACTCTGAGCGGATCAGTCCCGGGGACTTGTCGGATCACGGGAGTACCGTAGGTCTTCGCGAGCGGACCGGATCGGGACTTGTGAATCTGAAGTGCCGAAGTGATTACTCTGAGCAGATCCGTCGGGACATCGAATCACAGGGTACCCATAGGTATTGCGAGCGGATCGGATGCGGGTGGAACTTATTCGGTGCGGACTTGCTCCGGATCTGGGAGTACGTGGAGTCTTCTGAGCGGATCAGATTGAGGGACTTGTCGGACTGTACGGGTACGTGGGTACTCACAGACGGTCGAATCGGGACTTATGGATCCCAGGAGTGCCGTAGGTACTACGGGGCCGAATCGAAGGATAACAGAACTTGTGAGTTGGGTGCAGTGGGTGCTCTGAGACTTGTCAGTCTGGGGAGTACGTGGAGTCTTCTGAAAACTGTCGGATTCGAGTGCGTAGGTGCTACGGGACCTGCAGATGCGGGAGTACCCATGGGTACTCTGAATATCGAGAACGGGAGTACCCGTGGGTACTATAGAGCTTACAATCTGAAGTGCAGTGGGTACTCGGAAGAGATCAGATCTGAGGAGGCAGACATCGGATCACGAGTGCCGTGAGTGCTGAGACTTTCGGAGACTTATCATATAAATTTGTTTGACTTCTAGACCCCGGGGTAATACGGTTAAGTAGATATGACACAATAAGTGCTGAAGATACTACATGATCACAATTAAGCTAACAAGTGACAGGGCCATTTGCACTATTGAAACGGGAGTCTTGTGTCAGTCTGAGAAGTACTATGTCGAGTCTTAGGAGCACTAATCATACCCAAGTACTAATCGAGTCTTGGGAGCACTAATCGAGAATCTGGGAAATCTTTTAATCGAAGTCTGAACAACTAATCGGGAATCTGTCTTAATGCAGTCTTGGGAGCACTAATCGGGAATCTGCCAGAAGTACTAATCGAAGTCTTGGGAGCACTAATCAGAATCTAGAAAGTACTAATCGGGACCCAGGAGTCTTTGTGTCATTTAATAACTGGTCTTAGGTAGTTTCTACAACTATATGAGTTCGTAACTTACTATCTTATAATAGGGCATTGTTAGCCACTTTATGCGTTCATGACGGTCGTAATCCATACTCTTGGTAAAGTATGATGAGTATGTAATCACCTTATTCATATATTGTTATTCTTCTATAGATCATCTTTACTCAGAAATTGGAATCATTCGATTGGATCTTCAAACTCGGGTTATGGCATTTTCAAACAGCTAGTCATTTAGATTTTACACTCAGGACTGTTTGAATTACTGATTTTCAGGGTCTTAACTTCATATTTTGACACTGGGTCCTTGTAATTATTTAAAGCTAAGATGTGGGGTTCTATTCAACTGGAATCCTTGATTCGAGATCTGGGAACTCGAATCGTCAGAAACCTTTCGGACTGCGCTATAATCAGCGATAGGGAAATGGGCTTGCATAGCCTCACTTTGAGTCTTCCGACAACTTAGAGTCAGAATTTGGAAATACCTTCTCTTAAGTTTGGTTCTCCTTGAATCTCTATTTACGTAGCCACTTGAATCACTCAAATCGGATAGAAATGAGGAAGTTATATATTAAAAATCTGACGGGTAAAAGCTGGGAGCAGAAATTGTGTTCAGTGGGACTTTAAGTCCTGATGGGACTTGGCCAAGCCCGGAATCGAAGTCCTGAGGTAGAACTTAAGTCCTACCGGTAGGAACTACCGAAGAATGCCCCGGAATGGGTGTTTTTTCACCTTTTCCATATGTTTTTCAAGCCCCAAATCAACTCTATCACCTCTATAATCACTTCAAGATCATACAAATTCATCTTATAATCACTTTTCTACTCAAAATCCTCATACAATACTTATCTTGGTTCAAAAGACTTATCATGAATTACTTCAAAAACCCATTTCAATATAGGGTTACTCCAACTCTATACACAAATCAAACTCAAGGATTTGTGGTTATTCTAAACCACAATTCAATTACTCTTAAATAACCATGATTCATCTCAAAGGATTTCATGAGCTTCTTATTACCATAGGGTTTTACCCACCTTACTTGCCATCATTTTTTGGGTTAAGATGAAACCACACAGCAAAACCCCATGTTGGGGACAAGCTAATAACCAACCAAGCATGACAATTCATAGATAATCTCTTACCATAGCGAAGTTAGTTTCCATACCTTTTTGGGCTTGGCTTCTCTTCTTTCCCTCTTCTCTTCTTCCTCTGCCGGCTTTTGCTGCTTCCCCTCTCTCGTTTTCTCTCATTTGAGACCAATTTGGTCTTTAAATCCATTCTCCTTTAGGCTTGTTTGGCCTCAACAAAACCCATTTTAGGTTAATTTCCCTTTATTGCTTTTGGCCCTCTGCTCACTTGGCCATTTATATTGCAATTTCTGTTATTATCTTTTGGCTAAATCTTTTCACATTAGGTTTTTAAGCCCCTTTTGGACCAATTACAAAATTGTCCTCAAGTTTTGCTTTAGGGTTTCGTTTCCAGTTAGCATTTAACTTAATACGACAGGTCAAATTAGGCTTACTAAATACCTAAACATGTCAACGACTAAGGGTATATTCGGGTGTACAATTCTCCCCGCATTAAAATTTAGATCCTCGAAATTCACACTCCTAACATGTGCTTGCTCTGTAAGCCGGATCATTTCTTTTCATGTCTTTTACAGAAGCTGGAGCGTGACTCTCACTTGAGCCAACAAAGCTCCATCAGAACTAGATCTTCTGTCTTAATCTTCCCGAGGGGTAGGATTAGTGCGATTCATTCTAATCAATATACAGGGACGGGACATCGCGTGGAGCGACCACACATTACTATGTAGATTGCATCCTTAATCTGAGACTTATCCGCGAGACGCTAAACCCTAGGCTCTACGATACCAACTTGTCACGCCTAGTTTTAGGAATGAGACCTTCGAGGCCAGTTTTTTTTTTTTTTTTTTTTAAAGGCAGTTGCTGTGGGTATGGCCCCGTCTTATAACGAATCAAATATTATATACATATAAGCGAGTCCCATTTACATATATCACTTAGACTTTACATTTACAAACCGGAGCGGAACACATGCAGTGAACCCTTACAAGTGTGTGTTGGCCTGGCATGTCTGCGGATGTTTTCTTGATGTCTTCTCAGGTACCTACGGATAAAGCTTAGTGCTAAACTTTAAACAGTGGAAGCATTTCTTATCTGAAACACATGCATATACACAATTATAATAAGTGTATAACCATCACAAATATCAGAAATTGTATGCATTCATATCATGTACTTATGTTTATTCAGGGACTCGAGTAGGGAATTCTGAGAACTTATAGAGACTTACTTATTTCGGTCGGGACTCAGTAGGAGTTACATATCTTATGCGAACTTATATATCGGGCTTGGAGTCTATTCGAGACTCGTAGGAATTCTGAGAACTTATACTCTGGAGTTTAAACTTATTCGGAGGTACTGCGTAGGTACCACGGAGATTCTGGGCATTATCGCGATATTGCCGGAACTTATTCTTATACGGAAGTACTTGTGTAGTACCCAAAACTTATCTTAGTCTTCTGGAACTTACCTTGTACGGAGACTTGGACATGTATTTGGATCTTATACATGTCTTGAGGCATATATATACTTATCTTCGAGAGCCTTGGTCTTACGGAACTATTACTGGTCTTACGGAACTTATCTAGCCTTTCAGATCTTATACTTGTACTACGGAGCATATCCTTGTACTTGAGGATCTTATGCGAGGCTTATTCTCATGTTTCGAATCTGCAGATGCCGAAATGGAGTACTACAGACATTTGTTGGTACAAAAGTACGTAGGTACTACGGAATGATTCTATACGGTACGTAGGTACTCGAGGGACTTATCTTTATCTTACGGATCTTATGCGATCTTAGGATACGAGTACCGTGGATTAATCTGAACTTGTACTTATTTGCGATACGAGTACGTAGGTATCTGGAACTTAATCAAATCTGAGAGTACGTGGGTACTATGGGCTTAATTGAATCTGGGACGGAGACGCCGGATCACGGGAGTTGATCGGAGACGGGAGTACCCGTGGAGTGCTACGAGAACTAGAATCGGTGCGAAGTACGGGCTACGGAGACATATACGGAGACGGGACTTGTCGGATCACGGGAGTACCCGTGAGTCTTGCGACTTATCGGGTGCGGGACTTGTCAAAATACAGGGTACCGTGGAGTGCTGAACGGATCGGATCTGGGTTTCATCGGATCTGGGGTTATCGATTGAGATTGCAGTAGATACTCAGGGACTTAATCGAGCCAGACGAGCAAAGACTTAATTAAATGCGAGTACGGGTGGAGTCGCTACGGAACATTTTGGTCTGGGTACGTAGGTACTACGAGACCTTATTCAAATCTGAAGTGCGGCTGAGACCTTGACCAGATACGGGTACCGTAGGTGTGCGAAGCGGATCGGATCTGGGGATGAGAGCGGCCAGTGCGGGACTTATCGGATACGAGGAGTACCCGTCGGTACTCTGAGCGGATGGAATCGAGGACTTGTGGAAGTCTAGAATTTTGAAGTGAGTGCTACGAGCCAGAATCAGTCGGGACTTGTCGGATCTGAGGAGTGCAGCCGTGCTGCGAGCAGTCATGGGGACGTGGATCAGTGCCTCGGCAGTGGGCGGTGGATCGACAGACTATTCAGATCTGGGACTGTCAGATCAGGTGCGTGGATGCTGAAGCCCGGATCGAATCGGGACTTGTCAGTCTGGGGAGTACGGGGCGAATGCTGAGCAGTCCAGTCCGGGACATCGGATGCGGGAGTACCGTAGGTGCCTACGGGACGGATCGGATAAAAACGGAGACTTGTCGGATTCGGGTGCGTGGGTACTCTGTGGTACCTTGTCAGTCGAGTGCAGTGAGTGCTACAAAACTGTCGGGGTGGAGTGCTGTAGGTCTTACGGGACTTATCAATCTGGGAGTACCCGCCATTTCTGAGAATATCGAGAGCAGGAGTACCCAGTAAGGTACTATAGAGCTTATACGAGATACGAAGGAGTGCAGTAGTCTTACGAGCAATCGAGACGAGACTTATCGGGGATCACGAGGAATTGCAGTGATGCTATGAGAACTTTAGAGACTTATCATACTCTTTGTTTGACTTCTAGACCCGGTAATACGGATTAAGTAAAGACCTGCAGCCTGATAAGTACCAGAAGATGCTACCTGATCTGAGTGCGTAGCCTTACAATTAGAACGAAAGTCTTGTGTAATGAGAACAGAATGGCTGGCACTAATGGAGATGCAGTACTAATCCCAGGGAGTCTTAGGAGCACTAATCGGGATGCCAAAGTATACTAATCGGGAGTCTTGGGAGCACTGTCGAGTCTTGAGAACTGTCGGAGTCTTGGAGCCTTGTCGGGAATCTGAAATTACTAATCGGAGTCTAGGACACTTGTCAGGAGTGAAGTACTAATGAGTCTTGGGAACAATCGGGGAATCAAAGTACTGTGGGACAGAGGAATCTTTGTGTCATTTAATAAATGGTCTTAGGTAGTTTACAAGCTATGAGTTATTAACTTACTATCTTATAATAGGGCATTGTTAGCCACTTTATGCGTTCATAATGATCGTAATCCATATCTTTTGAAGGCAAGGTATGATGAGTATGTAATCACACCTTGATATATATTGTTGTTCTTCTATGAATCATCTTTATAAATTGGAATCAATTCCAGTGGATCTTCCAAACTCGGGTTATGGCATTTCATGCCAACTAGTCATTTAGATTTTACACTCGGAATTTGTTTGAATTACTGATTTTCCGGGGTCTTAACTTCATATTTGACACTAGGTCTTGTAATTATTTAAAGCTAGATAACCCAAGGGTTACATTCAGTTGGAATCACCCGATTCGAATCTGCAGGAACTGAGATAAGTCGAAACAACTCGAATTTTCTGCTATAATCAAGCGATTCTGCAGGAAATGGGCTTGCACATAGCCTCACTTTAGTGGATTTTCGACCATAGAGTCAGAAGTTGATCTTCTCTCTTAAAGTTTGGTTCTCCTTAGTCTATTTTGTAGCCACTTGAATCACTCAAATCGGATAAGAAATGAGGAAGTTATGGCCAATCTGGCCAGATCAAGCGGGAGCAGTGATCCTCTAGGTGGGACTTTAAGTCTGGTGGGACTTTAAATCTACGGTGGGACTGGGAGAGTCTACCCGGTGGGACTTGACAAAATGACCAGAGATCGAGTCCTCAGGTGGGGCAAGTCCTGCGGGTGGGAACTTTACAGGGAATGCCCGGAATGGGTGTTTTTCACCTTTTTCCATATGTTTCAGCCCCGAATCAACTCACATACCTCATAATCGCCAAGATCTTCAAATTCATCTTATAATCACTTTTCTACTCAAATCCTCACTAATACTTATCTTAGTTCAAAGACTTATCATGAATTACTTCAAAACCCATTCCAATATGGGTTATAACTCATACACAAATCAAGCTAAAGTTTATTAGGTTATTCTAAGCCACAATTAATTACTCTTAATTAACCATGAATTCATCCTCAAAGGATTTCATGAGCTTCTTGGCTATGGGGTTTACCCACCTTACTTGCCATCATTTTTGGGTTAAGATGGAAACCACAACAAAACGTGTTTGAGACAAACTAGCAACAACGAAACATGACAATTCATAGATAATCTCTTAGAATCCATAGCCAAAGTTAGTTTCCATACCTTTTTGGAGCTTGGCTTCTCTTCTTCCTCTTCTCTTCTTCCTCTTCCTCTCTCCTTTTGCTCTTCCCCTCTCTCTCTACGTTTTTCTCTCCCTCAATTTGGGTGATTTGGTCTTTAAAATCCCATTCTCCTTTAGGCCTTGTTGAGCGCCTCAGCCGGGCTTTTTTGTGGTTAATTACTATTGCTTTTTTGACCCCTCCTACTCTTGGCCATTTATATTTCAATTTCCTGTTATTATCTTTTGGCCTCAAATCTTTTCACATTAGGACTTTTAAGCCCCTTTTTGGACCAATTACAAAATTGTCCTCAAGTTTTGTAACTTTCCGGGTTTCTCGTTTCCCGATTTAGCATTTAGCATACGCTGATCAAATTAGGCTTACTAAATACCTAAACATGTCAGCGACTAGGGTATATTTCCGGGTGTTACAATTGGGCCTTTTGAGTTGTTTAACTCTTTAGGCGGAGTTGTTGGCTCTGGTGCATTGCGCCTTGTGGGCGTCGTTCTTAGGCTATTGCGCCTTTTGTTTAACTCTTAGAAAACTGAGTTGTTACCGCTCACGGGGTACATTCTTTTGGGCTATTCGTTCTTGGGCTGTGCGCCTTTTGAGTTGTTTAAAGCGAGGCTATTTGGCTCTTGGGCTCTTACACGCCTCCACATTAAATTCACTCCAGTGTTTATGCTCCTTTGAACTAAAAATTTATTAGCTCTGGCTATTGTCTTATTTTTGGCTTGATTAAGTTACAACTAAGCGGCTTGACTCTTGGGCTATTGTGCCTTTTTGAGTAGTTAAGCTCTAAAAACTGAGCTGCTTAGCTCCTGGGCTATTGTGCCTTTTTGAGTAGTTAAGCTTTGAAAGCAAAAGATTTTGGCTCTGCTGGGTTATTTATGCCTTGAGCTACAATGCCTCGGTATTTAGGCTCTCTTAAACTTAATTTGCGCTAGGGCTCTGGAGCTCTTGTGTGCCTTCTTGAAGCGGTCGCAGCCATTGGGGCTCTTGGGCTATTGTGCCTTTTTAAGCTATTCTGCCTCCCGAGATGTTTAGGCTCTCTTAAACTGAGCTGCTGGGGCTCCTGAGCTGTTGTGCCTTTTTGAGCTATTCTACCTCCCGAGTTGTTTAGGTTCTTTCAAACTAAGCTGTTGGGGCTCATGGGCTATTGGGCTATTGTGCCTTTTTGAGATATTCTACCTCCCAAGGCTACATTTAGGCTCTCTCGGTAAATTTGTTGGGGCTCTAGGCATTATTGCCTTTTTGGCTTGATTAAGCTCTAAAAAACTAAGCGGCTTAGCTCTGAAATTTGTGTGCCTTTTGACGATTAAGCTACGAAAGCGGCTGCTTAGCTCTAGGTGTGTGCCTTCTAGGTGTCTGCCTCACGAGTTATTTGGAAACTCTCTGGCCCGAAACATTGGGGCTCACAGGCTATTGTGTGCCTTTTGAGCAATTAAACTCTGAAACTTGAGCGGCTTGGCTCTTGGGCTGTATGCCTTTTGGCTTGATTAAGCTACAGCGAGAGCTGCTTAGCTCTTGTGCTGTGTGCCAGAACATGCCTCCCAAACTATTTAATCTCTCAAGCGAAGTACATTAGGGCTCTTGGGCTATTGTGCCTTTTTGAGCTATTCTGCCTCCCGAGTTGTTTAGGCTCTCTCAAGCTAATTTCTTGGGGCTCCTGGGCTGTGTGCCTTTTGAGTAGTTAAGCTCACAAAGCGCGACTTGGCTCCACGAGCTATTATTTTTTTAGCGATTACGCTACAAGCGTGCAGCTCTACAGGGTACATTGTGCCTTAAAGTTGATACCTCCCGAGCTATTTAGGCTCTCAGTGAAATTTGTTGAGGCTCTGGGCTATTGTGCCTTTTGAGCAATTAAGCTCCTAAAAACTTTGCGGCTTGGCTCCTGGGCTGTGCCTTTGAGTGGTTAAGCTCGGCGGTACGCTTGGCTCTTGGTATTGTGCGCCACGGGCTGTGCCTTCCAGTTTTGTTTAAGCTCTCTCAAGCGGTATGAGGAACCTGGGCTATTATGCCTTTTTGAGCAATTAAGCTCTCTGCGACGCAGCTCTTGGGCTGTGTGCCTTTTGAGCGGTCGCTGCGGCCCGAGCTATTAGCTCTGAGCTATTGTGTGCTGCAGGCTATACGCCTCTCGAGATGTTTAAGCTCTCTCAAACTGAGCTGTTGGGGCTCTTGGGCTATTGTGCCTTTTTGAGCTATTCTGCCTCCCGAGTTGTTTAGGCTCTCAGGTGAATTTCTTTGGGGCTTACGAAATTTGTGTGCCTTTTTGAGTAATTAAGCTCGGCTGAAATTTTGTAGGCTGGCTGAGGTACATTGTACCTTTTGGCTTGAGTTAAGCTCTGGCGTTTGCTTAGCTCCTAGGCTATTGTGCCTTACGTGGGTGTCGTGGCGTACGGTGAGTTCCTCACAATTCTCTCGACGGGCGTTGGTTGGTGAGGTAAGTGCCTCCGTCTCGTCGGTGTTAGTGGCATTAGAGTTTTGTGTGCCTCCGGGAGGTCGACTATCTACGTTGCCTTGCTAGTCTTGCATCCTTGGGGGATTGGCGTGGCTCTTGCTTGTGTTCCGAGTTGATACCATCAGTCATTGAGAGATCAACTTTATTAGTAAAGGAACTGTCGTTCCCACAGACGGTCTTGTGATGATCTTTTCTTGGCTGGGCTAGAATTGTGTTGGCTGGCGGATCCGTGAAGTTCTGAATCATGAATACTCTGCAAAAATAAGAAACAAAGGATTAGTCGGGGATCGCCGTTGCCTCTCTCCGATGCCTAAGTTAGTTCGCCGGAGTGGAAGAGAAGATCATTGCTTGAGGCGTAAATTGAATGCGTCCCTTTCACCCGGTAGGGTGGCTGATGTTATAATGGATGATCATGTGCTTTCCTAGTTGGATGATGATACAAATATTTCTCCCATTGGATGAGGGATTTTCTTTTCTTATCGTTAACCGATTAATAAGGGATAATTGATAACTTTCCTAGTTGGATGATAATACCATATTTCTCCCGTTGGGTGAGAGATTTTCTTTCCTTATCGTTAACCGATTAATAAGGAATAATTGATAACTTTGGATGATGATACCATATTTCTTCCGTTGGGTGAGGGGTTTTATTTCCTTATCGTTAACCGATTATTAAGGGATAATTGATGAACAATTATTAGGAAATATCCTACTTCCCTAATTGGTGGAGATTTTAATTAGGGAAGTTAGGTACTTTCCTTTAATATGGTTCTTTTGGATGTTTCGTCACTGCTTCTCAGACGGGGTGAGCGGGTCTGACCTAGGCCGCCCGTGTTTGGGCATATGTGGTGGGCTGAGCTCTTTTATGTCTTTTATTAGGCCTGCCTCTTTATTCCCTCTCAAACCTAGCTTTTGGGCTGGCGTCTTAGCCCATGCATGTGTGGTTTCGGACCCCATCATCAATAAATTTGAAACTTGTTTTAATAATTGAAAAGGAAAAATTTGTTTGTTATGGAGGATGTTATGCCAGTTGGCACATTAGTTAACTTGACCACCGTGGGAATAATTAAATTCTGACAAAAATAAAAAGGCACGAAAATAAATCAGTATATATGCAGGGACACAAGAAATTGGTCATGCGGTTCGGCCTAGCCTACATCCGGGAGGTTGAGCCCAGGTGATAAAGATTTCACTATATATCAATTAAGTTACAATTGGTCTTATATGAGACAAGACTCTCCCTTTCTCTAACGCCACCTTCACTTAATTCTCTCATATTGAAACATATAATGAGATCCCTTCATTTCCTAAACATAATCTAGACTCTCATAAGCCCAAACAACATTCTTCAACAAAATGTATAAAAACCTCCCAACAATGAGATAAATTGGGCAATACCTACAACAGGTATTCAACTCCCACAACTACAGGTATTCAACTCCCACAACTACCTTATTTGCACGTGCTTCTACATTTTTGTGGTGTCTTTGTGGAGAATTTTTTTTTTATTTCTAATAAATAAAATGAAAATAGTGAGTAGATAATTAAATGGTTGGGATATTAGACATTGGTGAATTATTTTCTTAAATAAAATTGGATAAGCTATTTTACATTAAATCTAGCCTTAAAAGTAAATAGTAAATCTAGAACCTCTTTCATAAATAAAAAAATTGAATTTTTTTTTCTTTCCTTTTAAGTTTTAATAAAATTTCTTCTTTCTTTTTTTTTTTTTTTAAAAAGAAGTCAATAGGAAGCTTTTATATATATATATATATATATATATATATATATATATATATATATATATATATATATATATATATATATATAAATCTTTCTTCAATAAAATAAACAATCAAATCATTTTTGTAAACATGTGTTTATTAATAGAAAAAACTACACTCTCTTAGTCTCTTTAATCATGGTGACATCAATCAATTCAATAACAAAGTTGAATATAATTTCTCCTTTTGTTTTAATAGTTATGAAAATCTTATTTGATATAAAAGTTTATTTTCTCCCAAATAAATTTGTATTGGAATAGATTTAAAAATCTCATTCATTGAATAAGAACGATATTTTTACAAATAAAGCAATAGAATTGAAATTTAACCTATTAAAAGTAAATAAATACCAAAAATCCAGATTTGTGCTTTTTTTTTTTTTAATAATAGTTTAATATTTTGGTCTTAACAAAATAAATGTTTAGAAAATGTTCTTTTCGATAAAATAAATGTTCTAATATATATATATATTAAAATTCTTCAAAACTTTACCCTACAAATTTTATTTGTTTAATATAAAACGAATTGGATTTTTTTTTTATCATCCCAATAATTACTATTTTTGTGAATAAGATAATTTAAAAATATTCTTATATAAAATTTTTCCTTCTTGTTAGGAGTATATTTTTTTTTCTTATCCTCTTTCTAGATAAGGTTGTAAACTAATTCCCTTTATAAAATAGATAAGTAAGTCATTTTTTTAATTACCAATTGTTTTTTTTAATAAATCTTTTTTTCATATAAAATAAATTCTAATAAATTTGATTGAAAATAAAATTTGAATTATTGTGAATAAATAAGTTTAGGTCATTAATTTGATTCTTTGAAACTCGTTGCAACATATAAAACAATGACTTCTTTAATAAGTTGACTCACTTGATCTACTTGTCATATATCTTGTCTATTATAGTGATTCAATTTTGCCATCTTTTTTCCATACAATGATTCATATGATTCTTTTTCCCCATAACCATAATCAATTAATTAATTAGCACAGTTCTCTAAACTTGTTTAGTAGAAACTGTTTTATACAGGCTTAGATGGGTGCTACAACTCACTATCATACCCTTTTTATAGGTAATATGACCTTATGATTTTGACTTGGTTTTTCATGTTTTTTCCTAAATAAGGAGTCATATAATTAGAGTTTTATTTCTTATTTTGTTTTCACTTTTAAAAAAAATAATAACAAAATAAGTGGCAACTCCACTTTTTTTAAAGAAATCTTTTTTCACAATAAAAAATGAGTCTCATCATCGAGTGGCGATGCACGTGAAAAATATGGGTCCACAATATGACATACTTGAATGAGATTTTATTAGAGAAACTCTTAATAGACTAGGTTTTCACTCCAAATGGATTGATTGGGACATGGAATGCATCTCTACAGTGTTATACTCAATTTCGATAAATGGTAGCCCATAATGTAAAATTTTACCTTCTAGAGGTATAAGACAAGTTAATCCTCTATCTTCTTATATTTTTATTTTGTGTATAGAATTTTTGGGTAGGGAGTTAGCAAAATAGGCAGAGAACCACAAGATTCAGATAGGAATTCACACTCATCGAAATGGTCTTAAAATCCCCTTTCTTATATTTGCAGATGATTATGTCATTTTTGCTAAAGCGTCTCAAAATGCATGTAATAACATTAATAGAATTTTGCATAAATTTTGTAATTTATCATGACAATTAGTAAATTTTCATAAGTCTATACTATAAATTTCTAATAATATTCAAGTGGCTACAAAAAGAAGGTTAGAGGAAGCTCTTAACATTCCTTTAACCAATGGCATTATTGTTAGGAATTAGCACGACTTGCAACAGAGGTTAGCACAATGGAAATAACCAAAAAAAAAAAAAAAAAAATCATGCCAAACCCTTCCAGGGTTCACTTGGATCGTTAAAACAATCATAAGCATAGAAGAGGAGTAAAGGTGTAGAGGTGGGATAATGGGCCAGACCCGGTGGGCAAGCCCACTTAGGCCCATATTTTTTGATGGTCGGGTTAAGAAAATAAAGACCTAAATAGAACTAGGAGCGCGGGCCATTAAGGCTTGGATCGGGCCGGCCCACTTGACCTATTTTGGTCCATTTTTTATTTTAAATTTTTTATGACTACATATTATTTTCTAACTAATAAGAATAGTAGTTTTTCTATTATAAAAATATATATATAAAATAGTTGTTTATAGAAAAAAGAATAGTCATTAAATAGTTGTTTTTAATCAAATAAAATAATATTAGTATGAAAAATAATTTAAAATAAAATAAAATAGATATAAATATAAATATAATAATTTATTTTTTTATAATATTTTAAGAACATAAGAATAAACTATAAGTATTTCAAAGAAACTTTATTTTACAAAATATAAAATTTGTAAAATTGTTATTTATTATTATTTTTAATATTTTAATGTCAGACCCATTTTGGCCCGCGTCCCGCATAGGGCCGGAGTTGGGCCACCCAAAAGCGGGCTCGAATAGAAGTGGGCCGAATGGCCCGACTCATTTTGACCTGCAACCCTAATGGGCTCTGCCTATTTTGGTTGGGTCGGCCCATTTCCTAGCTATATAAAGGTGGTACCTTTGAGAAGTTCGAGACTTCTAATGGGAGTGTATGGTTTCCTCTAATGTATATCAACCTCCAATGGTATGGATTTGCAGCAAACTCAGTGTCCAAGCATACACACACATCCAATAGTGATCCACATGAAGTTTGAAGAAGAAAACCTCCACAGGAAACAACTAAGACTTGATCCTTGGTGGCAGATCAAATCTTGTCGCGAATCAAATCTTGTGGTGATTGGGGAGAATGGAAGCGAGAGAAATGTTTTCTCTTGGTCTATGACGACTCTACTGCATTAAGTGAAACACATGGAGAAAAGACCATGGGGCCCCTCATTTAAGTGAGGGGTGTGGCTAAGGCTTGAAGCCCATGCTTGGCCACTTCTCTCATGGGCTTCCAGTCTAAGCTTGAGCCCAATGACCCTAATACCCATCCAAATGGTTCCAAAATTCCCACTAACATGAGGGTGAGGGGGATTTCCAGCATTCCTATATTAAATTTGGATCTCATCCAAATCACTTTCTCTCAACTTGGATCTCATCCAATACGGTTTTATTCCTTTTTCAAACCTTCTAAGTGTGTGACCCATTAGGTTTTTGGTTATGTTGGCCACTCAAATCAACCATTGATCTTGAGCAAGTCGTGAGTGGTATCTAGTAATACATCATGACCCCTAATTGACCAGCGAGTCAAGATTTTGATTGCAAACCTTTCCGCAGACAGTGCTGCTTGATTCATCATTTCATTGTTCTCACCTTCTTGGTTAAGTAAGGACTAATAATGTCGACTCACTAGGTGGCTATGCCACACCTAACCCAAGTGATGTTTATCTTGTCTTCGAGACCCATTACTCTTAAAGCATGCCATTGAAGACTCTCTTCATGATATTTCCACTATGACTAGAGATTCTAAGTAATGCTCCTATAGCGAGCCAGGGTTTTACTCTCCTTATTAAAGTCTTGAACCACTTGGTGGTTGCTGATTACCTTCGAATACCCCAAGTCGTACCCAATCATCATCCTATGAGCAACCTCATTGAGGCAAAAAGGATCGAAATTAAAGTACAGAATCAACATCCAATATATCATTGGGCACCTCAAGTCCAAGGATACATGCACCGTTGCAATGATGAGACTATCATTGACATTTGAACAAAGAATCCATATGATTGTCTCATAGCAGGTCTCCGATGTACTTGACAACTCTTAACAAGCATACACTATTAAATTTGAACATATCATGGTCATAACTTATGACATCCACTGCTTGATCTAATCAAGAAATACAACATGTGTTAGTTTCTCTAGATCAACAATGTCCCTTCTTGTTGATCCTACGACTAGAAATAATTTAGATACTAATATAATTACACAAGATAGGAATCTCATTATCATGATCTCACCATGATTTCCTTTTCATGTTATATTATGTATCAAGGACTTCATTAATTGATTTAAGATCACTATCACTTCAACATATGGATACCATATTAATGAAGAAGCCTTTTATTATATATATATATATATATATATATATATATATATCGTATAATACGTACTAAAGGTGATTGCCTTTAGAGCACTTCGCTAACAACCTCCCACTTACACTAAAGACAATCGTCTTTATATCTCATACCATAGGCAAGTACGTGTGAGTCATACTTCTTTTGCGGAAGTGGCTTTGTTAGTGGATCAACAATATTCTTATTCGTTGACACTTTCTCTATTATTATATCATTCCTACCAATGATAATCTCCCTAATCAAATGGTACCTCCTGAGTACGTGTTTGGACCTCTGATAAGACTATGGTTCCTTTACTTGTGCAATGGCTACATAGTTATCACAATACAACGGTATTGGATCAACAATGCTAGGTAGCACTCCAAATTCAACAATGAACTTCCTTATCTAAACCGCTTCCTTAGTTTCCTTGGAAGCTGCAATGTACTCTACTTCATTTGTGGAATCATCAGTCGTCTCCTGTTTGGAACTCTTCCAACTGATTGTCCCATCATTTAATGTGAATATGTAACCTGATTGAGATTTGGAGTCATCTCTATCAGATTGGAAACTGACATCCGTATACCCTTTCACATGAAGATCACTATCTCCATCTCCATATATCAAGAATGCATCCTTAGTTCTTCTCAAGTACTTAAGGATATTCTTGACAGCTACCTAATGACCCTCACTGGGGTTTGACTGGTATCTGTTCGTGACACTTATATGATACATCGGGCCTAGTACAAATAATAGCGCACATGATTGATCTTATGGTGGAAGTATAAGGGATCATACTCATGTGTGTCCTCTCATCTTGTGTATTTGAACACATGGACTTCAAGAGGGTGATCCCTTGTCATGGGAATAAATCCTCTCTTGGACTGCTCCATGCTTACTTCTTTAGTATCTTATCTATGTATGTAGACTGAGAAAGACCAAGCAACGTACTAGATCTATCTCTATAGATCTTAATCCCCAGTATATAGGTTGCTTCTCCAAGGTCTTTCGTGGAGAAATTCTTGGATAGAAAATTTTTAACGGATTGTAAGGTTAAGACATCGTTTCTTATAAGTACTATTGGGTTTTGTAAGTGGCAATAGTAGAAACTTTAAATTTTTAAAAAGTAAAACCCATCAAGAAACATCTTGAGGCATCAAAGCGATTCAAAACCAAGAGGAAGAGGGATTTATACCTCTTGTCTATCTCAGGCAGGCGGAAGGGTGATGCGCATTGACGAAACAAGCATGTCATGGTTGCCTCTACTTCGGTATCCACCACGAAGAGTGGAGCAGATAACCTCAAAGGTAGCGTGGTCTCGGATAAAGTCTTGGTGTGTGAAGCCCAGATCGAAGAGGGAATTCGACACAGTCTCCGCGAGAGAGGAGTTGTTCTTGAATAACACGTTCTCTATCTCAAGAACACTCTTCTTAAGAGGAGTGAGAAAATGAAGGTTTAGGGTTAGGGTTTTCCATAAAGGTCCTTTTATAGTAAAAACCCTTGCCCTTGAAATGTCCAAAGTGCCCCTCTCTTTGAGAGATGATAGGCTACACGCATCCCTATGTGTTATGGCGTGTTCCCTTAAAGCCCTTAAGCCCATGAACAAGCCCAAGCCTGCTTGATCTCTCAATGAGAGCTTTTGATCTTGGGATTCCACTAATCACGTGACATTTCATTATCGAGATTGATCTCTCTCATATTTGGATCACATCCAAATCCGTTTTATATCAGCCCCGCACTCTTTTAAGTGTGTGACCCATTAGGTCCCCGGTTATGTTGGCCACTTGATTCAACTATTGAATCAAGCAACTCATGAGTGGTATTTAACTACGCATCATGACCCCCAATTGATTGAAGAGTCAGTGGTCTAACTTCTAACCCTTATATAGACAATTATCACGCAATTCATCCTTTCACCAATTTATACCCCACTTAGTTTCGAGCATGGACAAAGTGTAGCTCCCACTAGACTAGCTATGCCACATCTAGCACAAGTGATATGAGATCTTGTCCTCGGACTCATTACTAAACAGTAATGCACCTGAAGACATTCTTCATGGCATTTCCACTTTGGCCAGAGATTCCCAAGTAATGATTCAGACAACAGGCCAAAGGTATACTCTCTATTTATTGAGATGTCGAGTCCTTTGTTGGTACCTTTCGATTACAGCCGAATACTTCAAGCTGTACTGATCATCACCCACATGAGTGACCTCTGGTAGGCAACAAGGAATGAAGTCAAAGCACAGAATCAACATTCAAGATATCCTTGAGTACCTCAAGTCTAAGGATACTTGCACCATTGCTATGATGAGACAATCATCTACATATAATAGATAATCCATATGATCGTTTCATGGCAAGTCTCCAACGTACTTAGCTACTCTAAGCAAACATCCACATGTCAACTCTAATCAACTCATGATCACAGTTTATAAGATTCACTACTTGATCCAATCAAGGAGTATGACATGTTCAGTATGTCTGGATTAACAATGTCGGTCGTTATCTGACTAAAGGATAATTTAGATACTTACATGATTGCACATGATAGGAATCTTATTATCATGATCTCATCACGATTTCCTTCATGCTATGTTATGTATCATGGACTTCATTAATTCGATTAAAGATCTATATCAATGCAACATATGAATATCAAATTAATGAAGAAGCCTCTAAAAGTAACCTGAGACGTACAACAAGTGCTAAGGGCAATTTCCTTTAGAGAAGCAATTTCCTTTAGAGCACTTCTCTAACAAGTAGTATGTCATCCACATTCAATATGAGGAACACGATTGTACTCCCACTAACCTTCTCATACACACAAGGCTCATCCATAATTTGTGAGAAACCAAACTCTTTGACTGTTTCATCAAATCGGATGTTCCAACTCCTAGATGCTTGCTTCAAGCCATAAATGGATCTTTGAAGTTTGCATACTTTACTACTATCTTTAGATGTGAAGCCCTCTAGTTGTATCATATACACGATCTTCGAGAGGTTTCTATTAAGGAAAGTCATCTTCACATCCATTTTTCATATCTCATAATTGTAATGAGCATCAATGGCCAAGAGGATCCTCATGCATTTAAGCATAGCTACAAGACTAAAAGTCTTGTCATAGTCAACTCCTTGCCTTTGACAATAGCCTTTAGCTACAAGCCTAGCGTTATAGGTAATTACATTACCTTCCATGTCAGTCTTCTTCTTGAAGACCTACTTACACCCTATTGGTTTTATCTCTTTAGGCGGGTTAACCAAAGTCCACACTTGGTTCTCATACATGGAATCCATTTCTGACTTCATTGCTTTGATCCATTTATCATATTCTAAACCATTCAGAACTTCCTCGTAGGTAGTAGGCTCATAATTCATTATGAGCAATACATCTTTCTATTCGCTTATGAGAAATCCATATTTCTTAGGAACAATAAGTATTCTACTCGACTTACGAAGCGTTTGTGCTTCAGAAAGTTTAGTTGTTACTTCATCCTCATGAATAATAGTATTGGTCAGTTGATTAGTTTCTGTTAGAGCACCTTGAACTTCCTCAAGTTCAACTTTGCTCCCATTGTCTCTTCTTAGTAGAAACTCTTTCTCTAAGAAAACAACATGCTTTGAAACAAACACCTTTTGTTATAAAAGATTGTAGAACAGATATCCAATTGTCTCCTTAGGATATCCTACAAATGGACACTTGTTAGACTTAGCTTCCAATTTTTCTGACATAGTCCGCTTCACATAAGCTGGACAACCCCATACTTTCATATGAGAAAGGCAGGGTTTCTTGTTATTCCATATCTCATATGGAGTAATGTCAATTGACTTTGATGGTACTCTGTTTAGCATATAAACATTAGTCTCTAGTGCATATCCCCAAAAGGATTTGGGCAAATCTTCTTGGTTCATCATAGACCTTACCATGTCTAACAAGGTTCAGTTTCTCCTTTCAACCACACCATTGTGTTGTGGTGTGTAAGCTGGAGTCCATTGAGATAATATTCCATTATCCCTCAAGCAATCTTGAAACTCTTAAATCCAGTATTCACCACCTCAATTTGATCTCAGTGTTCTAATTCTTTTGCCAAGTTGTTTCTCCACTTCATTTATGAATTCTTTGAACTTTTCAAAGGCTTCAAATTTGCACTTCATAAGATACAAATACCCATATCATAAATAGTCATTGATAAACATAATTAAGTAGCTGAAACTACCTCTAGCATGCATGGATATCGGACCACATACATCTGAATGTATTATGTCTAATGGCTAATTAGCATGTGCATCCTTTCCATTAAAGGGTAACTTAGTCATCTTGCCTAATAAGCAATATTCACATGTGTCACATGATTCATAATCAAATGACCCTAAGCTCTCACTTTTGTGGAGCTTAACCATGTGTATCTCATTTATATGGCCAAGGTGATAATGCCATAAGAAAGATGATTTTAGATTATCATGCTTTGTCTCTTATTGTCATGGACAATTAAAATTGAATTAGACATATCCAATATGTATATACCATTGCATAATGTACCACTTGCATAAAGAATATCATTAAACATTATAAAGCAATTATTGTTCATAAAAATAAAATGAAAACCTTTTTTATTCAAATAAGAAACATAAATAATAATCTTAGTTAAAACATGTACGTAATAGCAATCATCCAGATTTAAAATAAGTCCACTAGGGAGGGCTAATACATAAGTCCCTATAGTTAATGCAATAACTCTTGCCCCATTGCCAACACGCAAGTCCGACTCTCCCTTGTTGAGTTGTCTACAGTTCTTTGGTTCCTCCACATCAGTACATATTTGTAAACCACAATTGGTATCTAATACCCATAGGTTGCTATTAGAAGCAGTATTAACCTTAATGACAAATAAACCTGAAGTACATGGAGCATCCAATACCTTCTTCTTCAAGGACTTTATATAGGCCTTGCAATTCCTCTTCCAATGGTCATCCTTATGGCAATAGAAGCAAGTCCCTTTGGTGGTAGTCTCTTTGGCCTTTTTGTTTGTCACACCTCTCTTAGGCTTTGTGGATTTCCCTTATTTTTCTTGTTTTTAGAACTCTTCTTAGAACTTGAAGACTCAACTACCATCACAGCTTTACCTTCCTTCTTTAAGGGAAGTTCAACTATTTTGAGTAAATTGATTAGCTTGGGAATGGTGGTTTCAATTTTGTTCATCCTATAGTTAAGCACAAACTATGCAAAACTATCGATTAAACTGGTCAGAATCAAGTCTATACTTAATTTATGATCCATCACAAATCCCAACTGACCTACTCTCTAAATATATCCATTCATCTTTAGTGTGTGTGACACTAGAGATGTCCCATCAACTATCTTTGTGCGAAGGAAGCAGAGGTCTCGGTCTTCGAGATCTGCTTTGGTCATCGGCTACGTAGATGGTAAATCATAGTGTAGGCATCCATTACCTCATGCGGTTTCTGAAGCTCTGGAGTCATAGATGCAAGCATAATGCATCTAGCGATCTCAGTATCCTCCAAGTGATTTAGATGTGCCCTCTGATCCTCACCAGAGGCATCAACAACAAGGGGATCGGGAAGTAGCCCATCAAGGACATAAGCTATTTGCTCTTACTTGAGAACAATTCTCAAGTTTCTTAGCCAGTCCAAAAAATTAGGCCCGTCAATTTATTCGCATCCAATATAGATCATAGATTCACATTTGATGACATGATGAGATTCTAGCAATCTAGATGTAAAAAGAGCATGTTAGTATGTACTTAAAATGTGTGATTATGGTTTGATGATTACACATTATGGCTCCCAATATTTTATTATGAATCCATAGCCCTCTCACTATGAATGTGAGAGAACTTATATGGAAGTTCTCCTAGTGGGTCAATATCCAATATCACCTCAATGATGTTGGGTTTACCCAACAAGCCATTTTGGGTCAAAATGTAGTTACCAATCCATACCAATTGCATCGACATGCAACTATCGAATATAGTGCTATCAACCGATTCATGATGTGTGCATCATCATTGGGTTATAAACTCTTTGATATGCATTCATCATATAGAAACACACCCAACTTCTTATCCAAGCCCATTAACCTTGGGTTTGCCCAATAAGCCAATGAGTTTCGTTAATCCGACCCATTAATCTGAAAATCACAATTCCCATGGTTTGAACATATTCTTGTAAAGAGGGTTTGGGTTTGCCTAACAACCACAACTCTATAAGAACTCTGGTTATAGCCATATTGATGGAAGATGTTAGGTTTAATATTGTTTAAGTGGGGTTTTTTTATTTAAGTCTCATCATTTTAAATTAAGCATGCTATTATAACCATTCATCACATGAATCATATAATAAAAGTAGTTCACTAACTATTTGACATGATTATGGACTTTTCTAATGTCGATCCCTTGAGTCATAGAGGAATAAACTAGGTCAAACCTAGGATATGCATGAATTACAACCTAAAGAAATCATATTTCTATTACAAGGTCTTCTTCCATGGTGCCCCCTTCTTCCTTGCTACTTCGTCCTTGCTCCTTTGGATCTTCAATCTATCATAGTCTTGTGTAATATAATTATATTTAAAAGAGAAGGCTTCAAGTTAAATTTGAGAGGGATTGAGATGAAAAGAGAAGATGACAGAGTCAGAGAGAGAGAGGCAAGGACACACATGCCCTATTTGCCATTAAAAGAAAAACATGCATATGTTTAATCATATTGGGCTTAGTCCATAATCATTCATCCATGCTTATTCCATACACCCTTAGCATGCATCTAATACATGAATAAAAGGATATCGACACTCTAGGTTTTAACCTTCAAAATTCAACACCTTGGCCTAACTCTTTGGCCCAAAGGTTTGGTCCCAACCCTTTGAACCATGATAGTCGTGCGTGTAGTTTTAATCAATTTGGGCTTTGTATGCAAATTTTATAATTTTGAATTAAATCAAATCAAATTGAAATTATAAATTCCAGTATTAATTCATAATTAATTTTTCCTTTAAAACATATTAATTTATGCCTTTTGAACTTTTCAAAACTTTAAAGCTTGCTAATCACTATTATGGTTCAACCAAAATGCGTGATCAACTTTAAAATTTCATAAAAGTATATATTATAAATCCAAATCTAGTTCCGTAAGCTCCTAACATCTTGAATTTTCATAAAATTCAAGTTCCAAGGGCTGGATCCAAGATTTACTAGCCCAAAACTTAATTTGAAAACCGGGTTGGTTGGGCTCATTTTGTAGCCCAACCCAGCACAACACAACACATTAGGTAATATTGTCCACATGCCTAAATTTCTACTTGGCAGGAAATGCTCAAAGTTTAAAGACGTCTACATCTAAGGAAGGTGGGTCTTAGGTTTGAGTCCAATGTGGACAATTTACTACATTGTAACAAAGTGCTTAGTTGTCAAAAAAAGAAAAGTTTAGATAATATTAAAATTTTAAAAGCTCCCAAAAAACATGCACTAGTATTTTTTAAAAAGCAAACTTTCGGACTGCATTTAAAATACCTAGAAAATGCATATATGAGTTTCCATATTTTTCTAAAAAAAATTCGTACATGATTTGATCACCTTGGGCATGGAAACTCTTCCTTAATGAGTCTAGATTACATTATCATGATCAAAACATGATAAAAACTGTTGCTCAAAGATCAAATGACAAGAAACTCAAAACCGCACAATAAGGGTTTTGCAAACCCTAGATTTTGGCTATCATATATTATGTCAAAAAACGACTTCTATCATTTAGATTGCATCCAAACCAATTTTTTTATTTTTTTTATTTTTTATCATAATCATCAAACAACATCACATGGTCATATTATATAAACAAAATTCATCAAGATCGATTTTTAACAATTTAAAACAAATTTTTGAACATATAAAAACCTAGATGCCAAAATCCTGCACCTATTCTAGCAAGACTCGATTTTGACTAATCCAAGGTGGCTCTAATACCACTGTTAAGGATTAGCACGGCCTGCAACAGAGGTTAGCACAATGGAAATAACAAAAAAAAATTGTGCCAAACCCTTCCAAGGTTCACTTGGATCATCAAAACAAGCATAAGCATAGAAGAGGAGTAAATGTGGTACCTTTGAGAAGTTCGAAACTTCTAATGGGTGTGTATGGTTTCCTTAAATGTAGATCACCCTCCAATGGTATTGATTTCCAGCAAACTCAGTGTCCAAGCGTAGGCACACCTCCAATAGTGATCCACACGAAGGTTGGAGAAGAAAACCTCCATAGGAAACGGCTAAGACTTGATCCGTGGTGCTAACCAAGATCAAATCTTGTGAGAGACGGCTAGAGGAGAATGAAGAGCAAAAGAAAAACATTTTCTCTTGGTCTATGAAGACTCTACTGCATAAGGGTTCTAATATGAGGCTTAAATATAAGCCAAACACATGGAGAAAAGACCATAGGCCCCCTCACTTACGTGAGGGGGCAGCTAGGGCTTGAAGCCTATTCTTAGTTGCCTCTCTCATGGGCTTCAAGTCTAAGCTTGAGCCCAATGACCCTAATACCCATCAAAATGGTCTTGGAATTCCTCTAATTTTGAGATGGTCCAATTTCCAAGCATTGTTCTTGAATTTGGATCTCATCCAAATCACTTTCTCTCAATTGGATCTCATCCAAGACGGTTTTATTCTCTTCCTTTTCAACCTTCTAAGGTGCGACCCGATTATGGCTGTCATGTTGGCCACCCAAATAAAACTATACCTGAAAGCAAGTCATGAACTGTATCTAGCAACACATCATGACCCCCAATTGACCGAAAAGTCAAGAGTTTGATTGAAAACCTTTCCATAGACAATTACCGCAATTCATCATTTCACTGTTACTATGCCCTACTTGGTTCAGAGTAAGGACTATGTGTCAACTCCCACTAGATTGGCTACACCACACCTAGCCCAAGTGATTTTTACCTTGTCTCTGAGACCCATTACTTCTAAAGCATGCCACTGAAGACTCTCTTCATGACATATCCACTATTGCAAGAGATTCCGAGTAATGCTCCCTACAAAAGGCTAAGGGTATACTCTCCTTCTATTAGGAGTCGTGAACCCTTTATTGACTACTCAATTACCTTCGAATACTTTACGTTGTACTCAATCATCATTCTACGAGCAACCTCATTGAGGCAACAAGGATTGAAGTCAAAGAACAAAATCAGTATCCAAGATATCCTTGAACACCTCAAATCTAAGGATACATGCATCATTGCTATGATGAGACAATCATTGACATCTGAATAAATAATCCATATGATTGTCTCATAATAGGTCTTCGATGTACTTGACTACTCTTAGCAAACATCAATTAGTTAACTCTGAACATCTCATCTCCACAACTTATGAGATTCATTGCTTGATCTAATAAAGGAGTATAACACGTGCTAGTCTGTCTGGATCAACAATGTCCCTTCTTGTTGATCCTATGACTAAGGATCATTTAGATACTAATATAGTTACACATGATAGGAATCTCATTATCATGATCTTGTCATGATTTCCTTTTCATGCTATATTATGTATCAAGGACTTCATTAATTGATTTAAGATCATTATCAATTCAACACATGAATACCATATTCATGAAGAATCCTTTTATTAAGACACACACACACACACACACATACATATATATATATATATATATATATATATATATATATATATATATATATATATATATATATATATATATATATATATATATATATATATATATATATATATACAATAAGTTCTAAAGGTGATTGCCTTTGAAGCACTTCACTAACAATTATTAAATTTCTTGGTTGCCCAATAATCCAAGGTAGAGCTAAAAGAAGCTCATTTTCAGAAGTGATCATCAAATCCCAAAGGAAGTTGGCATCTTGGAAAACTGGAAAGCGAGTTTCACCTCAGACTATTAGAAGTAGTTATGATAAAGCTATTTGTGAAACTCCTCTTCTGCTCATTATGAATTTTTAAGCTTAAGGTAATAAGGATCTTGATAAAATTAATAGAGTCCTATGGACCCAATCAGACCATAATGAGACTAAAGATTCTCGTATAGGATGTTACTGCAAATCAAGCTGGTTGAAGGGCCATGGATAAGTGAAGATGTTAATAAGATTCGAATTTACTAAAAGCTGGATTGGAGGGTTCGGTGACAGTGCTTGATACAGGGCTGATAATTATGAGAGATAAATATGTTAAGCGTAAATGTGTTTCTGGATCCCGAAGAGAAGTTCCATGTTTAGAAGAAAGGGTGTAGTAACTATAGAAAGTGTATATTAGACTAGGTTGAGTGGTTCTCATAACACAGAGATGGTACAGGAAAGTTTTGCTTTTGGATAGGTATTTGGTCTATAACCCCCCTTCCCACAATTTTCTTTGTGGATGAGAACAGTGCAAAGCTATCGGTGGGATGCAAAGTTTGCAAAGATTTAATGATCACTGAAGGAATGAGGACCTCCATTCTGTTTCACCATTCCCTTCTCTCTAATACTAAGAAGACATTAAATGGTTATAAAACCTCGTCCTTCTTTCCTTTGGAGATCGCATTTTGATTGGGGTTTCTCTCAAGATGGCATATTTTCATAAGTCGGCGGGCGTGAAAACGTTAAAGCTCACTGGATCTTAGTTTTTCTGAATGGTTTGGAAACATAAGACTCCTTCAAAACAAGTTTTTCTTTACGGTTCAGTTCATTACATATAAATGTACTTGTGAATTTCGTTCTATTGGTGAGAATTTAAATCTTATATTTTATCATTAACGTTAATATTGATCATGTTTTCAAAATTGTCCATTGTTTGAGGAATTTTAGATTGAATTGATGCATAATTTTTATAACTCTGTATCTTATATGGAGGTGATTTCTCTTGGTTAAAGTGTCATTTGATCGTGTTTAACAAATGTCCCTACACTTCACGTGTTATATTAACTCTACACTCACTATTAAAAACATGAAAAGTATTTGGATTTTCATTTTTTATATTTACCTTAATTTATAAAATATTAATAAACTATTTTATACTATTGAAAAATAATAATTAGACTTTTCTGCATTTAATTTATTTTCTAAAGTTTAAATAAATTATACTTTATATATAATATATGAATTAACATGTTTAATAGAAGTCCATCATGCTTGCTCCTTAGGTAAAGCTCTCAGCATTCCAATGAAGACACCAGGAAAGAATATAGTTTGATTATAATAAGACAATTCTTATATTAGTAAATTAAAGTGTTTGAGTTGCGAAAAAAAAAATTAATTATAATGGGGATGGGTTTTTCATAGTATAAGTTTTAGCTTCTTGAATTAATTATTTATAATATTTTTTATTTTTGTAATTTATAAAATATTATATAACTAATGATAAGTCAAAAATGTGATTTTGAAAAAAATGGGTGAAATCCCTGAACCTGTCCACAGAATTCATGTTTGTAGCTTATCATTTCTATTTGGATTAATTTTGGGTAGAAACCGATGTTCGCCAAAGATCAAAGCAGCGGAAAACTTGATATTTGAATTGGAACCTTGAGAACACAAATCAAGATGTATTCATCTTGTATAACTCTCTTCATTTCTCATATCTCATAAATAATAATTGAATACAGAGATTTGTTTGGCACTTTCATTAATCAGATAAAGCTTCAGGCGCGTTGAATAGTTATTCTCGACCAACACAGATTTGCTGAATCACTCTGTCGGTACAAAAACGAAGAACCTAAAGTCAAAGCTTTACACATAGAAATACGGAAGGCAGTTTTATAATTTCATGGGTGGTTAACATCTTTCTTTCAATGGGAAATTACTGACATTGTGTCTATTAGAAAAGCATAAAGAAGTCTGATAATTAAAACATGATCTTGACATGTATATATATCTTTACAGCTACCTCGTTGAATCTCATCATCTAAACCCAAAGGGTTCAGACTACCAACAACGTCAGCGCAGCAAAACCAACCACTTCCTGCCTCAATCCAAGCGTTGTTTTCGGCGACGGCGGCTTTTCATAATACGTGATGGTGGATAGTGAGGTGCGGGTTATAACCCCGGATTAATAAGGAAGGCTGGCGGCGGTTGATCCATGGGTATTCGATTGGGGGATGTGACCCCACGGTGGTGAACGATGGGTGCCGTCGGCGCTGAGGCGGCGGACCATAACCTTGAAATAACCTTCTTCGGCTCTTGACCACACGCGCCATATGCGCTAGCCTCGATCAGGGCTGGTGGATTACGGCTTTGATAGAAATGAAATATTAAACCATCGTGATTGCTGAGTTTCGTTTGAAGGACTTTCGCTGGGTTGGTAGAATTCCGTCAGTTGCGGCGACGGTGAAACCGACTCATTATGTTGAAATAATAATGTTACTCAATAATTTAATTTAAGTTAGATTAATCCCTTTTTAATAAAATAGTTTAACGACTTAGTCTTGACCTATAACCATAATATTACTTCTTCGCGGGATCATCCTATCGCGGGCGATATAGGCTAACTTTTAAGCGTGCTTTTTTCACTTGCATCGTAACCCGCTCGACACTTGTTGGGACAAGGCGCTGCGCTACAACCCATTCCGTCTGTGGTTTGCACCATGAACCGTGGAAGCAAAACCACAACTGACTAATTTGCTGTTTGCTGGGTAAGTTGAGGGCTCAACGTAGATCTGATCCGGACTAGCGACAAGCTCCAGACTCTCACTTTGCTCCCACTGATATCATGCCATGGCTTCTCTCAGCGTCTACGTATACTCTTACACATGCCTGACGGCATGCCTACCTCCTAACACGTGATGAGCGCGGTATTCTCCTCGCTCAACCATTACTGCTCTTTGAGCGCCAGCGCTCTTGTGTGTTGGCTATTGTCCCGTTATGGGTTAAAAAGTCAGTAACAAACTCTCCTGTAGCTCAAATCTTAAGGCCCTTATGCAGGCGCGTTTCACATATGTGCGTGAATGTTGCTGAAATATCACAGGAGCCTTCTTGTCTGCTGGTGCTCATTGTTGTATGGGTCACAAGGAAAAGATGGAAGCTTATAGCCATTCACCGACTGCCAAAAATTCGTAAAACTTGCGCTCAACTCCATCATAGTGGCGACCCTTCGAAGCTCTACTAATTTAATTCTGACGCTAGAATTGATTTCACTTGTTCTCCACATGTTTGAGATCACTTACTTACTTTTTGGCTATTAGGCGTTTTAGTTAATAATAATCAGGTTTTGAGGTGGGTTGGGATTACTTTTAGAGCTGAGTGGTTGGTTGGATGAGTTTGATAACTTAACACCTTTCAGCTCGATATTCATTACTAAGTTGCATCATTTTTTGATCTCTAGGGACTGCCAATGAGTCGCCCTCTCCCAAAGCGTCAGGACATTGTGTTTGGCTCAATCTGATAGTTCTCGTTTGATTCACTCTTGATTGAAGTTTCTTACTCTAGTAGATATGTTCTCAGTTTTTATGTTTCTCAAGTTGATTTAAATTCCGCTCTATCTCTTTCTTCGATTTTTTTTTTTTTTTGAATTGCTGATTTGGTGGTTTGCTTTGATTTTGATTCGCATTGATTGTTTTATTACCCCGGAGGAAAAAAAAAGGGAGGTTGTTGTTTGGTTTATCTCGAAGCCATTATGCGACAGTTAGGTAAACCTTCATTAATAATGGCGCGGATCATTAGGCGTTAGTGACGTTCTTGATTAAATAAGATAAGATGGGCGACATTTTATTGACCAAAGTCAGCCTGAGTGTTATAAAACCCTGTGGTTAGGTTATGATCATCATGCTACCAACCTCAGAGTTTTAAAGTTTATTCCCTTTCGGTTTGTAACATGGGAAAGCAAACAGAGAAAGGTTTTGAGTGTTGAGATCTTGTTTCTTATGATGATGCTTATACGCAGTGTCATAAGTGAAGGCAAACTGGAAGTGTCTAATGGATTCTAGAAAAGATTTTACAACAGCTCTACGAGTTTAATGTGGGTGATGAAGATATCTATATACATATATTCTTGTGGATTCACGGCTTTGTTGTGATTCACTTCAGTTGTTTGGTTGTTGAGAAATAATGAAGAGAATGAAAATTTGAGGTTCTGTTGTTTGTTTTCCATTTGAGTTTTGATTCAAGCATTTTTAACCTCTGATCTCTCTCTCTCTCTTTTGAGTTTGATTTTGTGGTTTCACTTTTTGTTTTTGTTGCAATTTAATTTAATTGTTTATTGAAAGTAGTGAAAATGAGTCGTTTAGTTTTGAAATGGGAAAAGGAGATGAAGTTTGGTTTCTTTTGTTTTTAATTTTCAATGGATTATTATTTGGTTGGTGAAATGATAGAAAAGGGAGTTGTTTACTTGGTAGCGAAAAGAAATGGAAGGATAGGATTTTATTAAGTGGAGAGGACAGGATGGGATTTTAAGTAGATTTTAAAGAGGAATGAACAATATCTTTACATGGATTTGAGCAATTATGGAAAACCACTTTTTATATTTTGGGAAGGGAGTGGGATAAGGTGCAGGTCAGAGCTTGCCATCACTAAGCTGTTCCCAGTGACCCGCCTTGGGGATCAGGTGCCACCTGCGCCAAACTCACTTATAGCGGCGATACTGTGTCAAACATTGCTCAACCTGTGCATGTGATGAGACCTGCTCATTCTCCTCTGCCTCGCTTTGTTGACGTGTGCCAATGACATAGCATTTTCTCATGTGCTTGTAGTTTATTACGGACCTGGTAAAGTCTGCGCGACGACCGCCCATACCATGGTCGAAGTCACAGGGTCTCAAGTGCAAACCTAAAGTAATTTTGTTAACATTATATTATTGTAATCTTTGTTCACATAAAGATCTGATATTTTCCATCTATAAATACCATAACTAGAATATCATTAAAATAAATTTATTATTAAGTCAATAATCAAATTAAAATAATATATTATGATGAATATATGTATTGTGAAATAATTTAAATCTTGCAGGGTGTGTTTGGTTCATATTTTTAAAATTGTTACTTAAAAACAATTTTTGAAAACATAAAGCTTAGTACAGTATATTTCTGGAGAATTTACCATTATTCTCTAAATTTAGTGTTTCTATGTTTTTAGCGAAAATGGATTCTCAACGGTAAGCAAACAAAACTACATTAGAATAATTTTTCAAATAAATTTTATCTTTTAAAAGATCATTGACCGATTAGATTCTTGTCTGATCGATAATCAGAAAGGATCGACTCGAAGACCTACAGGTGATAATAAGAAAATCATAGAATCTTCAAAATTAAGTCTTTTTGACGTAATGAATCAGGATTTGATCTTCCTTATTTATCGAATCGAACTTTGTATCTGTCTGACGTAATGTAAGCAAGTGAGAGAAAATTATAGTTAATGACACCTTCTGTATCATGGCAGTGATGTAATAAAGTATGCAGTCAGTACAATAATGACATAATAGATGACAATGAATGCAGAAAAAAAGGCAAGGGCGACCTGGTCATGTTAAAAAAGAAACCATTTTTGTTGAAAAATGACTAATTTAGAAAGAAAGATGAAATGATTGTTTCAGACAATAATATGACAAAAATCATGTGTGTAAGAAAGGGTTTGAAAAGAATAGAGAATATGGTTGAAATAATTTTATACAAAAATAAAGTAAATCCCGAATCAATAATATTTTTTATATACCAAATAAATTATTAAAATTAATATTAAGTTAATACTAACCACATGACTTAAAAGGACTTATCAACACCGCAGATTCTATATTCTGATTTGGCCGAAAAATATCATTCAGGGCTGAAAAATATGAGCATTCATAGCAGTATGAAGAAAATTATTACAAGTGAACTTATGTGATTTAAAAAAAACCCAAAAAATCCATGACCTGGATCCAACAGAATTGTTATCCAATCCTCACATACAGGTAAGAAGCTACCTCGTTGAGCTTTTTGTTTGCGATGTATGGCTTTATGTAAGGGAGGCGGCAACAAATGGTCAGTATCTCTCGTTTTCAGTTTTTAAAAGATAGATTGATCTTTTCTTCTCAGAGCCTCTCTGCAACGTTCTAAGGTTTTGGGTATCATCAGAATTTTATGTTTACCGCCACGGCCTCCATAGATATTCTCCGATAGGGACAGAAGCGGGTGATTCCTGTGACCAGGTGCCGAACGAATCATGACCAAATGGTGGCGGCGATGGCTGAAGTTTAGTAGAATATAACGTCTGATACACCTGAACTTTGCCATGTTCCGAGGCGCGATTGTTCAACTATCAGATGTTGAAATTTTGTAAGCGGGATCTTGTTCACTCGTTAAACATTTTCGGCCCTTAACGACCGCTGGAATAGGTAAAGATAACCTGACGGAGAGAACCTCTAAAACTCAAATACCACTCTGTAATTTTTATAAACCGATGTGGGATCTAATCAGTTTAGGTCGTTGATTTTTTACCTGTTTGGTATATTGCTATAGGCACCTATGGTTAAAAAATGCCAGTTGCGTTATCTGGCGGTAAATTGGTTCATTAAACTGGAGATTAGGTCATTCAAACGACCATCCATAAAATTGATGTAGTCGAAAACCTCGCTAAAATTCTTCAGCCAAGATATCAAAATATTTGGAAGCAGTAACCAAGTACATTTGTTTTGGACCATATATATCACGAATAACTTTGATGAAGTTAAATATCAAATTCAGTTCTCTTCTTACTCATGGAATATTTCAGTCTTTGTTTAACAATTTTTAATATATTATCAAATAAATTAGATATTCTTCATTGAATTATATGGAATAAAACACCTGTCAACAAGAATTCAGAACTTTTGATGCTTGATTATTTGGACTTCAGGAAAGGATGAAGAGAAATCAGCAATTCATGGACTTCTCAGATGTAGTCAGAAAGATACGGCATATTTCTGGCATTTTAATCAGTCATCTATTTGAGCAAGCATTAGGTCAAGTAGCCGGGCATCACCTAACATGAAATTGTTCCTTTCGAGTGGAGTCTTAATAACTGAAGTTACTGTAAAATGCACATAAATAAAAGGAAAAAATCATTCAAACATGTATTATTATGCATCATTTTAGGTCTTGGGGTAAAAGTAAAAAAAAAAGAAAAAAATCATTATATGAATTAAATGTTTTATAGGTATTTTCTGAATGCAGTTCAAATTCGGCTGGTTGCCACCACCATTCTTAAAGTTTTATTCCATCAATATGGAAGGAGGTTTTCACCGAAATTCCTCTTTTAAATATTAAAAAATGGGTTAACAATTGATAATTTTCTTCAGCTTTGTTTGATAATATGGCATATTATAATATGGCAAGAAGCTTGTGACACAAACCCATATATTCTTATTATACACTTTAAACGTTTAAATAAACAGATGATTTACTGTAAATTTAGATATAATGCTATCTTACTTAACTGATGAAATTAGTATCTTAACTGCATTTTTTTATTATTATTAAAACAGTTTATTATAATCAGCTGGAAGGGAGTTTTCATCATATCTATGAATAGTTAAGAATGGTCTATATTTAATCATTTAATCATCAGTCACTTTATTTTGATGATCTGATAAACTGCTTTTTTTCCTGCTAGTACTCAGATCTTTCAACTTAATCATTTGGAAAGAGGTTAGTAAAATTTTCCATCTTGATTATTCTGAAATAATGTGGTTTTCAACTTTGCAGTTGATAAATATTCTATTCCTTTTGATGAATCAAGGATCAGCATCTTTTTTGATCTTTGCTTGCATTTGTTTCGATTTCACACAGGAAGTTAAGAAAACGATTTAAATAAGGAAAAGGTTTAAAAAAACTAAAAATTAAAATTAATCAGCTATTCATTACTATTAATATTTACAGATTTTAGATTATTTTATTTTTATTTGTGCCAAATATGATAATGAATATTCAAAATACACCAATTACCAAGGTAATTACCCAGTGTTGTTTTTGACATTTTCGATCAGCAAACATAAAAGTGTTGGCTTGCTGCTCTTTGCTCTTATTATTTTCATGAACCAAACTATTATTCTAATCTTAAAACTAAATTATAAATATTTTAATAATTCAGCGGATCAGAAAGTATAGATTGATCTAATGAAACAACAAATGGATTTTTTTTAGTAAAGTGATTTATTAATTAATTATGATCTGGTGAAGTATATAATGTCAATCAGTTCAAAATGCTTCAAAAGATAAAATAATTGATTAATAACATGTGGTCAGATCAAGCCATATCAGGCACATTAATCTTGTATAATCTTATAATATCTATGAGCAGTTCTATATATATTAAAGCCGATGTATCAATGTTATTTGACCCTATATTTGTTCATTATAACAAAAAACTAATATGTTTATCTTGTGGCCGCGATAAATGAAAAATAAATAATAGGATGGCAGTATAGGCGGCAGCATTGTAGAACAAACAGAGTACGAAAAACCATAATCAAACTTACATCATATATATATATACCCCTATATATCCTCTTGCCTCTCCTATCTACCTCCTATATCTGCTATATATATATATATTCATCTTCATTTAAATCAATGAAAAATCAGCTGGAAGAACCACTTTTGAGAATCAGGTTTTCTATGTCAAAAATGGGAAAACTAGGATGTCGGAGCTAAATTATTTGGTTCTCATTTGTTTTCAGTAATTTTCAGATAATTATGGCAGAAAATACTTTCTAACAATTTACCATGTGTGGATCTGATGTAAAGTGGTCATTCTGGTATTCTTTATTTAATAACAATAATTGTTTATTTTGCGTATTTTTCTTCTTTGACTAAGTGGGTTTTGCCAAACTATTTTCTACAGATTACCGCATGGTATCGCATGCTGAACACTGCCGGACTTCAACACTTTGAGGAGCTCCGCCCGTTACAGTCCTAAATAACTGTACCTAAAAACGTTAGCGCCGGAAGAGCTCTGCGATCTTGCATTCATCTGAAATACTGCCGAAGGATGATCAGAAGATCGTGGAAGATCATCGAAAGATGAAGGTCACCGTCGTCTCGTCTTTCAAACGACCCTGCTGTGACTGGGTGTTGCTCACCGCCATCATTTACGGCGACGGACATGCTCAGTAGACGCTGCCTTCCACTTCACCTCCGACACCTCCTCTCCTCTCGACCACCTCCTCATGAACGATTCTTGCCGGACCTTCCACCATGACCAGGTACATTAACTGGCGTCAGCGTTCAGGTAAGCCTGTTGACTCGTGGGGTTTCCTGACTCTTCTACCAGCTAGTTTCCGATTTGGTCCCGCAGCGAAGCGAGATCTCGAAGCGCATGCTGGTTGGAAGAAATCACTCCACTTTTCGAACAAGCCGGCTCGCGCGGCCTTGCATCTGTGCGCTAGGGCGCTGTGAAGAGCCGAATTCCTGGTGGGTTCCACCAGGCTCATGAAATCCACGCAGTTACGGTGTCGAGTGGTCTCCCACAGGTCAGTTCCTCGCCACACCTCACGCCGTTTCGGGGTGGCACGAGTATTAAGCGCCGACGCCGAGCCGTCAACCGAAGTTAACGAAACTCTTTCGAGTTCTTTGGTTATTATCAGATGTTCTTTGTAAAGGTTGTGTCGCATTATCTTCGGTTCGCGATGATGCGACGACGCGGCGTTTGCTGCAACAAAGTCGCGATCGGCTGATACATGATTAATCTCGTGGTCTAGCTGATCAGTTAACATTATATTTTTTTATGTTGTAGTGGCGGTTAACCGCTATTCAGTTCTGTGATCGACGATATTGGATAACCTTGAGCTTTCAAGTGTCCCTGTGTTTGATTTGCTAAGATTGAAACCAGGACCCCCGCCCTGGAATATCTCAGCCGTAGATGGTCGAAGCCGGAAAGTTTTGATTTTCCTGTTTGGTCCAATCTCCATGATGTGTATTGAAGATTAGGTTTGTAGCGATACTCTGTTCTGTAGAGATTGTAATCTTGCTGGTCAGTTAGAGGCTAGGCATCATTTCATTCACCCTCTGTACAATTTTGGCTGTTCATGGACCTCGTCAAGATAATCCAATGTTTATTAAATGACTGATTGTGGTAGCACCTTTGGAATAAGAAACATCATGGGTTTGGTACGCATCTGATATATCCTAGATGAGGGACCATGTATTCTCCTTCATTGACAACAATTTTTCTGTGGGTTGGGATCTTATCAAACTAGCTGGTCAAAATGTATTTGAGATAAAATAAATTTAGCGCAGTTAATAATGGGTTCTTTTCAGGTGCCTCTGTTCATGCTGGATATCTCAGTTTGCAAATTCTGAACCTTCCCATAAGTTGATCTGACTCTTATTTTCAATCTTCTCAATTACAGTTTCAGGTCTGTTCCCTTACCATTCCCATCAGCATTTACCATTAAAGTCTAGACTGTGACCTTCTTACCTGTATAATCTTTGGATTTAATTCAAATTCTCACTCAATTTATCATTGAGGCTAAAGTCTTCAGTTGGTGTGAAGAGTTTGTTTGTTAGATTAATGTCTCATTGAAAAGAGAAAGATTGTTTGTTTTTTTTACCTGTGGTGTGACCTACCACCACAGCATTGTGCAGGCGCGAAGAGCATACCCATTCTCTTACCTTACCAGCAATAAATCTGTATGGGTTGGGAGAGGTGGGGATGATTTTGACTAGTTGTGGGGTTAAGGTTGTGTTGGATATTTCTATTACAGTTGTTGTAGGGATCATCTTCCATATCTGGTGTCTATATCAACAAATTCAATTAATATGAAAGTTTACTAAACTGGGCAGGCAGCTCTAGCTTTAGGAAGGGGCTTTTATCATGTAAGTATAAAATAAAATGAAATCACATTCATAACTGCAACAAACCTCAGTTAGACTAATGTTGTTTTATATTCTTACCGTATTTTTGAAGGTTTGCGTTATAGCCTTCAAGTGCTGACCGTAAATCAAAAATAAGTTTCTTTACATATTTTGTTTCAAAGCGAAAGTGTGCGTAAATAAAATCAATTTATTGTTCTTTGTATTTAGAAAGTTTACATCTTGTATATATTAAACCAAAGAGTTTAAAGAATTTTTATAAATCTTATTATATAAACAATCAGTTAAAAGTATGGAGTCTAACGTGCACCCGATCACACCAAATGTGCTTTCAGTGAAGCGATGTCATATCTCGAATAATTAATATTAAATCATTCTTTTTATGATCCTCTCTGTTGATCAAACTTACTTAAATTGGACAATAATATTAATAATAGATTAAACCTCAATCAGTGTTTCAAATCAAATCAGGGATGTATAAAATATAACTTAAAAACAACTATATATTCCACGAGTCAGGCTCAGGTATGGTAGATTAGGACAAACATATTATATAAAGATGTTATAAATGAATACCGCCGAAAAAGCTAAACCATAACACTATTTGTTTTTTGGCTGTAACGCGCGAACGGTTGAATCATAATAAATATATCGGCGAGCGGGGTGAGAACGACCCTGCGCCCGACCCTTATTTGGACTGGTATGTGAAATGCGACATCTTCAGCCATGCGAAATACCACTGGCATCGCCACTATATTAGTCGTTTCGGCGAAGCGACTATTAAGCCCGCGATGGAATAATAATACCATCATGGCGAAGCGATGAGCGAGATCACCAACCGTGCAATTTTTAAATGGCAAAAATGGCCAGTATGAAATAATGATTAGAAAGCTGTATTTTCCCCGTCTGGATGGCGACCGACGCCGTCAGTTTATCTTTGCGAAATCGATTATTGTTTTGTCGGTCAAACGGTCGGATTTTTATTTTAGGGCATCGGTGTGTTGGACACAAATAAGTTTTAAGAAAAAATCTCGCGGCGAAATGGGTAGTAGTTATGTTAAACCAATTTTGAGCTTAGCCGGAATAATCATCGTTTTGGGATATAGCAGACTCGACAGTTGACAATAATAAGTCATAATAGTGGTGAAGTAATTAAAACCTAAAAATATGTTAAAATGGAAATGAGAGAAAAAAAAGAAAAAATCTATACTTTCTATTGTTTGTTCTAGATTAGAAACAGGAGGAGAAGAAAAATGAAAAAGGAAAAATAATCCAACTTCTTTTTTGATTATGAGTTCCCGTGAAGTCAGAATTAAATCAGATAAAGCGAAAAGTTCATTTTCAATAATTTACAAATGAATCTTAAAAGGGATTTTAATGTCAAATTCAAGTGATAAGATTTTGGAAATCAAAGGTTTGAGGTTAAAAATTACGGGACTTCACAAGTTTGTTCAGCATAGAGGTAGGAATTCCTTCATACTTTACATTTATTCTAGGGATTGTTTGGTTGAGTTTGTATCTAAAGGGCTGTTTGGTTGAGGTTTTTTATCTGTAAGTCTTTATTTAGCGTTTTTATTACAAGATGTTTGTAATCAACTATGAATATAGAACCGTTCTACCTTATTTTGACCACCTATATGATCATCAGTTTTGGCGATTTACGTAAAATACAAATCGAATTTAATCTTGAGAAATTGTAGCTATCGAGAGCCTAGTGTTAGGCTTTGGATCTTTGATGGACATCATAGCTGGAGTGGTCATTTTCGGGACTTCCACAAGTTTGCCCTGTTTTGGCGAACCTCATCGGATTTTGGGTGGTTTTTAGGTTGGGAAAAATGAGAATTTGGTTCTTGAGTATCTATGAGAGTGTAACTCTGTTCAGAGACTTGATCATGGTTTGAATCATAAATGAATCGCAACAAGTTAGGATCCATTTTCACCATATTTCGACGTAATTTGTTTCGACGATTATGTCTGGTTTTTGCCTGATTAGTATGCTGACGTAAACATATCTGTTCCATGGATTGTTGCGATTGAACGAAATGGCTGTGAGGAGATGGTGTGTATTCTGTCTACAGTTTAAACGTGATGTTTGTGCTAAAGACAAGGTCGCCCCGCGTGACTTAATTACCAAACTATTGATGGTACATGCGGAATTCTTCACGTATGTGCGATCATTGATTCGGTGATGACTTGTAAGATTTCAATATATGTGTATATGCTGTTGACATGTATTGTGGATATTTGAAATTGTATGTTAGTGCGATATGATTCTCTGATAGTGCAAGGTAGTATGCATGGTTTAAATGTCAAAATATAACTCATCATATATATGGCATGATGCCTTGACATGAATTATAGTGCATTTCATATGCCTGGGACCATCGCGATAAATGGGTTAATGTACATGGTGTAATCATTCTCATTCTTCGATGGTGGGGTGGTTCAACCAGACACGGACTCATCACGAAGCAGATCTCAGTTGCATTTCAACTGAATAAGGATTGTTTATCGGAAGTGTGTACTTTTAGATAAAGCAATTTATTTGGAGCTACAATAAATCTTGCCAGATTCAAGCAATTTATCTCGGAGACTATAAATGCTTTTGAATAATGTTGTTTATCAGAGACTATTCTTACTTTTGAATAGTTAACATGAGAGACCTATAATTGCTTTTTAGACTAAAGTTTGTTTGTCGAATTTTCCATTGGCTTTGAATATGTGGTTATCAAGGATGTCTAATGAGTTTTAAGAAACAAAAAAACTTTTGTTTTAAGATAAATAGTCATTGGTGGCTCATAGTGTTCAGATTTTCTGCTCCCAGTATGTAAATTCAGTGGAGATAGTGTTAAAGGCATGGTGAGGTGACACATCATTCGTGGCCTCATAGGCATTCATAGTAAAAGCTATTTACTAAATGTTTGATTGTGAGTGTGCGATACGTGTACTGAGGTGGGGAGTAGCTCTAGTATGAGTTATTTCTGGGCGTGCCTCATCATTAGATGGCTGATATATTATATGACTTCACTGCTTGTTTATCAAGTATGGTCAAGTAATTACAGGAGCTTGGATGTGTGGAAGAAAATCACGAAGGTATGATCACCGATACTGCTCTCGTGGCTGACATAAAGTCAGGTACTGAATACCCACACAGGACTGTCAGGCATCGGGTTCGATTAATTATAGGGTTACATTATATGTTTGTGTTCAGCATGCTCAATGTTTGTGTTACAAATTGTGGCTGAATTATAACCATGGAAAATGTATATTGAAAGAGGAACCCCACTTCAAGTTGAAGAACATGCCAGGGGTTCGGAGAAGGATGAACAGGATAGTTCAAAGTGTTGATCTATATGGGTTCTTTATGCCATGACTAGGCGGAGGGATCTCAAAGTTTATGGAATGCCTTCCATTATGTCTAGGATAGGCTGGATTTACAATGATCACTAGGGCTGAATCCTAAACCTCTGGTGGATGGATCAAAGCCTGCAGAACGAAACGACGTGACCTTGGGACGAGGATGGCGAGCTCTTCTGTCGTTTCAAATACTTCCCATTGCACTGACATGCAAAAAAACTCAGGGTTCCTAGAGCTAAATAGAACAATGGCCGACAGTGCTCGAAATACGACTGGACACTGAATTGACCTGTTTTTGGGCTGATGATTATGTGGCTGAACATGGCAAGTCGAGTTGATTACAAAGGTGTCATTCAGAAACAGATTGTGATTCTCTGCAGATCTGGACTTTTCAGTGTGATAGCTGTAGCCGCAGAGAGAGAAGTGTTGACCCTTTAGGCGCTCCCGTGATCTGATGTTAGTGAAAAAAAAGTATCAGTCTTCTTCTAGCTCAGGAAGAGCAGAGACTGCAGTTCTGAGGTTGCCGGGATGACCGGGTTATCAGGGCCAAAGGCCAGTCAAGACACTGTGGGCAGGGCAGATAACATCTCTCTTACACCTAGCTGTTTCTGATACACGGTTGCCTGGTGGAGATCAAGGTTATCAGGACACCCTCAGTCTAATGTCAATGGGTTATGCAGAACATGTTATCTCCTTGCCCCGCTGAGCCAAGGGCTAGTATAATCACGAGGTGACACATGCACCGGATTATTTCATGAACAGCTAGAGCTGGGGGCATGGGTGAGTTGGTTGTAGGCTCTGAGCCAAGACTGGGGACAAGGGCGTGTCTACGTCATTACACCTCAGACTGAGCCGGCAGATCAGTCGATTATTCAGGGTATGTTTCTACTCTCGTGCCTATGGGCAAGAGTGCTACCGATTCTGTAGCATATCAAGCAGTTAGTGTGTCACTGGTGTGTGTAATTCACGAGGACATAAATTTTATTATAGCAAGGGAGGGAGAATGTAAACCCATAGAGAAAATTTTAATTTTCTGAAAAATGGCGAAAATGTTGAAAGTCCCCAAAATTGTTCAGAGCACATAAATTTTCTGAATTCTTCCGGATATTCAAACGGAGCTTTACGCGTTGGATTAGTCTGCTTCATTGATCTAGATACTACCAAAGAAATTTTTCAGTTGAGGGAATAATCATTTTTCCGTTCAAGACCTTGGATTATCCAGTGGACCAACGGATTTTGAAGAAAAAATCGCAAAGTATGAAAAATAGATTAGTAAAGTTCATTTAAAATAATTTAGACTTAAGCGGAATGAAATACGTCATTTCGAAACGAATTTCAGAGCTGAGTCGTGACACATGAATGATGTGACTGAAACAATTAAAAACTAAAAATATATTATTCAAGGAGGTGGAAAATGAGGAAAAAATAAGAGGAGAAAAAAATCACTTTTCACGCTGGTTGTTCGAGCGTGAGAGAGGGCAGAAAAGGAAAAAGAAAGTAAGATTTACCTCTTCAATTTAGTTTTGTCACATCAGATTGATGATAAAGAGCGAAAGTTCATCATACTCCGGCCGAGAGACTACAGCCGATGAATATCCTTTCTGAAAGCGGTTTCACGAGGATTCCAGTGACGAGGTGAAATCAAGGTTTAGTTTGGTATTGAAAGGGACTTCTGAGTTTCTTCACTTCTCAATGGAGTAGGGATTCTTCTACTGCTGGTTTAATGCTGAATCCCCATCAGACTATTTAGTTGGTTGGCATCTGCTGGAAATTGTTCAATAGAAAAATAATGAGTTCCATGGGAATATTGCTGTTTTTGACCACCACCATGAATATCAGTTTTGAAATTTGATTTGCGATTAGAAGAGGAGAATTGGACTCGTATCCTTCAGGACATGCATCACTGCTCACAGAACTTGATGTTTGACACGATCACTCGATTGCCGGAACTCCTCTTGATTGCGTGCATTTTAAATTGCTGACCAGACTATTTAAATGATTGTGTCTAGATTTTGCCACAATTAGTTATATGTTGTAATATATCATTGCATGATTGGTGATCCGCGGTTAAATTGTATGTTCCTAATAGTTTAGCTTGTGATGTGTTTGTGTGTATAAGACAAGTCATTACATCAATACGTTTGTAGCTATTTTGTGGACATGGTGTCCGCGATTACGCTAAAGTATTAATGTAAGTCATTACATAGCGATTAGTGATGACTTCAGCATAATAATATATTGGTAGCATAATATGTTTGACATAACGGCACGTGCGATCTATTTGGAAATTAACATTAAGTGATATAGAGTGAGTGGTGAGCTGGACTGGGACATCGCATTCGTGGGTGCGTGTACATGGGCATAATCATTCTCATTCTCTTTGGTGAGGTAGATTGGTGACTGCCATGCAGTGCTTTGGACTACATCAGAGTCTCCGCAGAGGTGTATTCATAGCTTTGAATAAAGTTTTATCGGAGCTGTCAATGCTTTTTAATCAGCGATTGCTACCGAAATTATCAGCCACTTTTAAATAAGTTAATTTATCAGAACTATCGATGCGCTTTGAATAAGGCATTTTATCGAAGTGTCCAATGAATTTGTGTAAAGCGGTTCGCCGAAAGATGACTAATAGTTTTAAGCAAAAAGTTATTAACTGAATCGAGATCTGATGAACGGCTACCAGCCAATGAGTTCCCCATGACATAAGCGTGTGAGAGTCGGTGAGACTCGTTAAAGGCTTGCAGTGAGTGACCGCTTCTATTATAAGCACACGTTTCCAGCAGTGGGCATTGATGAAAGCGCGTTTCAGGAATGTTTGATTATGAACATGGTATTCGTGTCAAGCCAGGTGATGTCGCGTGGGGTTACCACTTCGACCACTCATCTCGTCAACTCTGAACTGCACTTTGATCTGGGAGTATGTAGATGGGTGACCTTCATTCAAGTGACGATTAAGAAAACCGGGTTGTAACGCTAATTAATTATTATTTGTAAAGCTTGGAACAAATAGTTCCAGCTTGTATTTTGTGTAAAAATAATTTAGAACAACATGATCTAATTTAATAATATTTAGCCAGAGTGTTTGTAATTAAACTCTTAAGGAATATGGTAATTAGTCATGTAATGTAGTCTTTGGATGGGTGCGTTTCAGTTGACCTTTTTCACTCTAATTGGGCGGAGTGAAGTGTTTGTATTTATATTAGATTAAGTATTGTTCAGGTTTTGCATGCAGGATTGTCATTTTGGTGAAACTGTCTGATGAGGCTCTATCCGTTTCATTAAATCATGGGTCTGAAGGGATACGATGGTGTGGTGTCGAGTTCACCGGCGGTAAAGTCTTCTGAGTTGTGGTTGTCAGCGAATTTTTGGAAGTTTTTAGGTGTCACACTTCTATCATGGGAAGCATATGCATGACCACCACTGAATCCTGCTTGACTGAAACACACGCCGCGTGCGAGCGCAGGCGATCATAGCAGAAGAAAAACCAGCAGGGATGGAGTGGGGTGAGACCTGAGAGGAGTGGTAAGCTGTAAGCTGCTGTAAAGTACCTGAGGAAGCCTAAGAGAGAGAAAGAGAGCAGTTGGAAGACAATAAGATATGATTTTTAATAACACTAACCTATTAAAGAAATATGATTTTTAATGTTGTCTTTGGTTCTCAAAAATATTAAAGAAAGAAAAAAAATAGTAAAAGAAATGTTTTTCTTATGTTTGGCTGTCTTGTTTAACAACAAATTTTAAAAAATAAATATAAAAAAATTATTTGAAAACTCATATATTTCTAAACTATTTATGAATTAAAATAAATGAAATTGATTGAAGTATCAAACAAAAATAATATCTTACCTTTATGTATATTTTTATTTTCCTTCATGTCTTATTTTCTTTTACTTTTTCTCTCTCTTTTATTTCCCTAAAAAAAATTTCAGAACCAAACACAATCTAAAAGGCAGAAAAATCTTTTTTGTATTTAAAATTGATTTGGATTAGAAAATAAAAATACTACGGTGGATTTAACTGGATTTTTGTTTCCCTTCCGTTTTTCCTTCCTTATGCTTTTCCTCCTTAAATTCATTTTCTTACATTTTTCCTACAACCGTAGCCTTTGGCCATATTTAGAACATGAAAAGTATTAAGGAAAAAAATAGAGAGGAAAATGGAAGAAAATAAAATTCGAAGAAAAATAAAAAGCATATTTAAACTTAATAAATAAATTTTATACGTTTATTCAAACTCATTTTTCATATTTTTCATGGTGAAACCAAACATTAGAACATCGTTTCTCTTAATATATATTTTTTTTCTTTCCTTAATATTTTTAGGATTCTAAACCGAGCTTTTGTGTCTTGAAAACAAGATCGCAAGACCACGTTGTTATTCATGTCCCCAAAACTCTAGGATTGTGTTTGGTTTCTAAAAATATTAAGGAAATAAAAAAAATATTTAGGAAAATGATTTTCGAATATTTGGTTTTCTATTGTAAACTTGTAAAGAAAATCAAATATAAATAAAATTACTTAAAAATATACAAAATTTTAATTTATTTATTTTTATATTAATGAGTTAAAATAAATAAAATTTGTTTGAAGAGTGGAATGAGATTTTTTAGGGAAAGTGATGGCCAGGGTGGGGTTTCATGAACGCGCATGTATTCCCACAATTAGTTGTATCATATTACATGATGGTAAGGAGTTAGGACCACTCGTGCTTAGGAGAGGCCTTAGCCAAGGAGACCCGTTATCCCTATTCTTGTTTATTGTATGTGTTGAGGCGTTAAGCTAGCTTATTCGGGCAAAGGAGTCTTTTGGATGTAAAATTGCACGTGGTGCTCATCCTATTTCCTTTTTTTTTTTCTTTTTTTTTTATTTATTTTTTTTTTGCTGACAATTGCTTTCTTTATTTCAAAGCTACGAAAGTTGAAACATGTACTATAAAGCAGACCCTTTTGGAGGATGATTTAGCATTGGGGCAGAAAGTCAATTTTAATAAATCCTCTATCACTTTCGGTGTAAGACCCTGAATTTACAATTTTCATGAATAGTAAATTTTGTTTTCGATCAATTATGTATTTGACTAGAAATAGTCAAATAAATAGTAATTTACAAAAAAGCAAGCCCTGAAAATAAAAATAGAAATGTTCATAATAATGTATTGAGCCTAAAGAAGCTGAAATAGATTAAAACAAAATTATGTTAAGAAATTTGAAAATGTAATTTTTTTCTAAAAAATGGCAAAAGCATTAATTTACCATGAAAAATAAATTTTTCTAGATCTCGGATGGAAAAACAGACTTCATCGTTGAATTCGTCTCGTGAAATTTATTTACCCAGTCGAATTTCGTTGAATTCCAAGACAGCCGAATTTTCATGAAATTCAAGGCGACGGACGTCGAGTGGATCCCGAAAAAGAGATTTTTAGAAAAATCCCGAAAAATGTCAAATATTTAAAGAATGTCCATTTAAGATAGAGGAAACTGAAATCTAAACGAAATAAATTGTTTCAGAGAAGCGGGCTGAAGAAATGTGACAGCACGTGATGGTAATGACGTGTCCACCTTATAAATAGTCACTAAAAAGTAAAAATGTATCTCGTTTGGTCGTGGCTTGTAAGAAGAGAGTAAGAGAGAGAGAGAAAGAGAAAAGCAATCTTCTCTCTTCGATTCACGGGATTTCGTCGATCGGATCTAGTTAGGTCAAGAGTTAAAGTCGCTTTAAGCGACGAGAGCTACGCGTGGGTATCGGAATCACAAGATTTCGCCAAGGTTCAAAGTTCAGGTTTTCACGAAACCCCGAGAAAGAGACGGTGTCGAAACCACGCCGTTTAAAGTGAGGTTTTTACTCCTCTTCGGGTTGTTATGTCTAAGGGTATGTGTGTGTCGAGGAGATATTGTCCAGTTTTTCTCGACCCATAGTTGTATTTTGGCCATAACTTGGCCATCGGCTAAATCGAATTGAGTGATTGAATTCTTAAGTAAACTAGACTGATAGGCGAACATATCTCCTTAAAATAGGTCTATTGAAATTCCAGTCCATTTTGGACTCAAAATCGTAAGTGGGCCCATGTTGAGTAGTTTTCCTGTTTGTTTTGAGACCCATGGCGTATTTGGCTATAACTTGGCTGCATCACTCATCCGAATTGAGTGATTCAAATTGTTGGATAAACTAGACTGATAGGAGAACATATCTCTGCCAATGGGGTATATCCAAATTCCTGGCAGCTTTGGGACTCAGGAAATTCATTGGTGCGCCGACACTAATTCGAGGGACACAATGGTCATGGCCTCCAATTTTGGAAGGTCATAACTTCTTCGTCCGAACTCCGTTTTGGGTGTTCTTGGACTCTATGGAAATCCCATTGAGTCAAAATTATAACCATATTCCTGTAGAGGACAGTGGATAAATAGAACGTGACTGAAAATTTATGGTTTCACCAAGTATGCAGGTTGCTTGGTTATGTCGATGTGAATAGCCGGGTTTTGACATGACCATTTCATGGCATGTTGTGGGCTATTGTATGGGGTAGTGATTGCCATGAGTTTTCATAAGAAAATCATGAGAACAAAATAGGTTGAGTTAAGTAGTTTAATCAATTGATGAATTAATGCTTAAGGGTTGCTAGAAAGTATAGTATAGTTAATGGTTTAATTGAACATGATTAAGGTATGGATGTTAATGGATTTTATGGATAATGTGACTTGTAGGAGGAAGGTGATAAAGAACAAGGGTGGAGGTGGAAAGTTTTGTTTAAAGGAGGAAAAATGGCTTAAATAACTAAGGTGAGGAAAAGGTAGAAATGTTAATGAATATATATATATATATATATATATATATATATATTAATGTTTGCAATGTATATGTTTTTCATTTCACATAAATGTTCAAATGAAAAAAAAATGTGGTTTTCTTGACTTTAAATTATGTTGAGAAAATATGAAATGATTCTAGTTTCCATAGTTTTATATAGCATGATTTATGGTTTCCATATGAAATGAAATGTTTATGAATGTATATTTTATATATACATGTTTATATGAAAATGTTTGAATCCATGGTTACCCTATTTTACAAAGATAAAGTTTAAAGGAAAGTCGACTAAAGTACTTTACGCTTGCATGGTACATGGGAAAGGGTTAGGATTTTTTTAGAGTGATGCATATTGTCATGCACGTGAAAAGCACGAAAAGTTTACCAACACATAATGTGATTTATTCCATAGTGCAATGATATTTAAAAGAAAGACACGATTTATCGGAGGTTCCTTTTTTGGCCATCGATGATCATAAGACTGTTTCCTCGTAGGTTCTTTCATGAGCGGTGGTTGCCGACGAAACGCGATTTCTCGGAGGTTCCTTTTTGGGCCATCGATGATCGTAAGACTGTTTCCTCTGAAGTTCTTTCATGGACCAACGATGGTTAACGGTAGACGGGTTCCATTGGATATGACGAATTAAAAAAGGAAAAGAAAGTATATTGATACAATTGTTTTACACATTATATTTGATCTATATGGAAAAGAAAGTAAAACAAATGTTTATGGAAATGATATGTTTATACAATTGTTTTACACATTGTATTTGAACTATATGGAAAAGAAAGTAAACTAAATGTTTATAGAAATAAGATCTCGATACAATTGTTTTACACGTTGTATTTGAATAAAAAGGAAATGAATGCAAAGTAAATGTTTATGAAAATGAGATCTCTATACAATTGTTTTACACACATTATATTTGAACTATATATGGAAACATTATTTTCCTATGAACTGTACTCTCACTAAGCTCCTTTAGCTCACCCTTTTTCCAAATGTTTTATAAAATGTTTTCGAGCGAGGCGATATGCAATTCTAGCATCCTGGGACTGTGACACTTCACCTCACGTGTGACCACCTTTTTGAAAATGTATAGTTTTTGTTGTAAATAACTACTTGTGCACCTTTATTTTGCAATGTATAGAAGTTTTAAAAGATTGTTTATATATCTATAATATTCAGAAAATGATTTTAAAGTTTGATTTGAAATTGGTTGTGGTGGACTTGATGTCCCATTGTTGGATGTAGAGTAAATTAAATTATTTTATTACAGGTGTTTTAAATTGGGACATGTCAAAAAAACGAGAGAAGCTATAACGATTTTATAAAGGGTTTAATGTTTAAGAAAAAAATTTGTCCCACCGTGTTTCATAAGATTTTAATGGAAGCGTAACTATATAAATGGTTCACTCCTGGATTCCTTTTAAGGTTTGAAAGAAATGAAGGTTTTTCGAATCCGTGAGTGCCGGGAAGAATCCCCTGAGTTAAGAAAAATGAGGCTTCGGGTTAGATTGTAACCGCGAAGTGATATCAAAAACCCGAAGATGTTTTGGTGTTTGAAAAGTCTCCCACGTCATGATTTAATAACGTTTAAGGTGCACGATTTATTTAATATTTAAATGTCATATGAACTTTATAACGGCATGATAGCGTTTCTATTTGACCATGAAAATGATCTCTGCTCCGAGTAAAAGTCGGCCCGAGAGGAGGTTCTGCTGGAGTTGTGCGCTCAGGAGTTGTTGAGGGCGGATGAATGGAAGTGTACCTTGATGTGTTCCTATTCCATCTGTTGTGGGTAGCCTTCTGGTGGTTCCATCTTGCGTCTCAGACGAAGCAAGAGTTAACCCTCCGACCGATGGTTAACGGACACCAACCACAGCATTGTTCATTCATTGACGACGGGCGATTATCATTGAGAAATGAGAAAATTGGAATGAAATTCTCAATGGATAAGGGATCTGAAGAAACGCGTGTCAGTGTATAGAGGAACAATAGGGATGTTCGATATTACGGATGTGCCAAGATGAGCGATGACATATTGCTCTCGTGAAACGAACGCCGACTTGTGATAACGTATCTGAAACGTGATTCGGAAGTGTCTGGTTCGGACTGGACTGAAATTCACACTGTGGATTACCCACCGTAAGATCGCGGTGAAGTTTTAAACAGTAAAGGACCGTGATGGATAATGAAAAGTTCTGGGAGGACTAGTGCGACATGTTCCTCTATTTTGTGACCACGAGTGCGAAAAGTAAGAGCTTTGTAGTGGGCTTGAGAAAGAGGTGAGAGCATTTTGGCGTCGATCTCTCATGCTTGATATGGGCCAATTGGTTAAAGTGCCATCGAGATAAGGAGTTTGGGATTAGCTCCTCAAATTGCATAGGGTTCTGAGGCCCGAAAGAGATGGATCTACTTAGACTCGAGTGGATCATTAAAAAAAAGTCAAGAAGGGAGGAGAGAAAACGAGTTGGTAAGACAAGTCGAGAGGAAACGGTCAGTCAAAGTTCTAAAACCACAGGCCGGAACTTCTCTGACCCCAGGCAGCCAATCTGATGAAGTGTGGAAGGTTTCATAAAGGGAGTCGGATAGAGTCTGGAGTGTTTTGTTACGGATGTGGGCCGGTCGGGACATTTTGCAAAGGAATGTCCACAGTTAGCCTCCGATAGTGGGCCAGCTACAGTGGCACCAGTACAGATGCCATTTTCAATTGGTAGAGGTCAGGATCAGAGGGGGGCACCTGTAGAGGTTCTACTCCTTCCAGTCTAGTGTACCAGGGTATTTGCGGTTACCCAACAGGATGCTGATACTGCTCCCGATGTTGTGACATGTATGATTTCAGTCTTTGACCGTGATGCTCATATTCTTATAGACCTTGGAGCTACACATTCTTTTATTTCTATGGGGTTTATTTCAAATGTTAATGTGGAGTCCCAACCTATAGACTACAGCATAGTGGTATCTCTTCCTACAGGGGATTCATGGCTAGCAGAGAGTGTTTATATGGATAGCAGGGTGATTGTTGTTTAGGAGTTTCCTGACATACTGATATTAGACATCCATTACTTTGATGCTATCTTGGGGCATGGATTGGCTATCCTGGACATCATGCTCTGATGGATTGGTTATAGAAAAAGTTCAGGTTCTGAGCCCGGGAGACAGGAGGTTGTGTTCTATGGGTTCTGGAAGACACTACCTAACTTAGGCATTATGAGCGGCCTATGAAGGCTAGTAAGATGCTCCATAAGTCATATAAGGGTGCACAACCTTATCTTAGTGAGGTGAGGGATAGTGGTAGTGTGGAAGACATTCAGGTGGTCAGAGGAAATTTCTGAATATATTTCAGTATCTTCCAGGTACACCTCCGGATAGAGATTGATTTTGAATTGGAATTGGCCCTTGGGGAATGAAAGCCGATCTCTAGGCTCCTTCTGAATGGCTCCTTTAGAGTTGAAAGAATTGAAATGCGAGATGGAAGAGGAAAAGAAGCTTGTGAATAAAGAAGAGTTTTTTTTTTTTTTTTGTTAGGCGGGGACTTCCTTTTGAGGAGCTCTTGTTACATTTGTAAAGAAAAGGATGGAAATTTGGTGTGTATTGATTACAGAGAGTTGAATAAAGTGACAATACGAAATCAATACTCGCTTCCACGGATTGATGATCTTTTTTATCAGTTACAGGGAGCAAGGGTATTTTCGAAAATTGATTTGAGGTCAGGTTACCATCAATTAAAGATCCGGTCAGAGGATGTTCCCAAGACATCTTTTAGAACACGGTATGGGCATTACGAGTTCTTAGACATGCCATTTGGACTAACTAATGCCCCAGCTGCTTTTATGGATCTTATGAATAGGATCTTTCAGCCTTATTTAGATCAGTTTATTATAGTATTCATTGATGACATTTTGATCTATTCAAGCGATGGGAAGATCATAATGACGTCTGAGAGTTGTTTCTGGATTACGAGGGAAAATCGGGTTGTATGCCAAATTTAGTAAATGCCAGTTTTGGTTAGATAGTGTTGCCTTTCTAGGACATGTGATTTCAGCGAAGGGGGTTTCTGTTGATCCTCAAAAGATTGAGGCAATTGTGAACTGGAAACCACCTACAAATGTGACAAAGATACGGAGTTTTCTGGGTTTGGCAAGGTACTATAGGAAATTTGTTGAGGGGTTTTCAAAGTTAGCGGCTCCTTTAACTAAATTGTGAGGAAGGAAAAGTTTGTATGGTGAGCATATCGGCCAAAGCTTCGATGAACTAAACGAAAAATTAACCTCGACCCGGTTCTTACACGCCAGTCGGGGCGGGATGGATATCTGAGTGTATTGTAGTGATGCTTCTAGGCAGGGCTTAGGGTGTGTGTTAATGCAACATGAAAATGTAATATTTACAGATCACAAGAGCCTGCAATATTTATTCACACATAAGGAGTTAAATATGAGACAGAGGAGATGGGTTGAGCTCATTAAGGATTATGAGTGCACTATTGAGTACCATCCGAGAAAGGCTAATGTAGTAGATGATGCTCTCAGTAGGAAATCTACGGGTTCCATATCTCACTTAAAGGCTGTATACCTCCCTAGACTTAAGACTTGTGGAATTAAGGTCTTTAGGTGTGAGACTAGAGTTGACAGATAATGGAGCTTTGCTAGCTACATTTCATGTTCGTCCGGTACTAATAGATAGGATAAGGGAGCTACAGACTCAAGATCCGACCATGATTAAGGATTGAAGGGAAAGTTGAATGCGAAGTAGAATTTTGGAAGGGATTTTAAGAGTCTGAGCGGATGGTCCTGATGATGATGGGTCACATGTTATTATTAATGGGATGTGGGAGAATTAAAGAAAGAAATTATGGAAGAGGCTCACTCTTCTGCATATGCGATGCATCCGGGAAGCACTAAAATGTATCATACCCTGAGATAACACTACAGGTGGAGGGGTATGAAGAAAGATGTTGTAGAGTTTGTCTCCAGATGTCTTATTTGTCAGCAAGTTAAGGTTGAGCATCAAAGACCTGCAAGGCTCTTACAGTCTCTTCCGATCCCTCAATATAAATGGGAGAGAATCACGATGGATTTTTTGGTAGGACTTCCTCATTGCGAGAGTGGTTATGAAGCAATATGGGTGATTGTTGATAGATTGACGAAATCAGCCCATTTCCTACTCATGAAAAATAGTGACTCAATTGAGAAGTTGGCCGAGTTGTATGTAAAAGAGATTGTGCGACTTCACGGTATGCCGGTATCGATAGTATCGGACGGAATCCGCGGTTCACTTCCGGTCGTGACTGAGAGCTCACGGATACTAGGTTACATTTGATGCGACTCCCGTATCGGTGGATGACGTCTGAAAAATTATATAGGCATTGGGGGAAGATATGCTCTCAGGAACGTGTTAGAGTTTAAAGGGAAGTTAGGATAGATATCTACCATTAATGGAGTTTGCCTACAACAATAGTTATCAATCAAGCATTGAAATGAAGCCTTGAGGCCTTATATGGAAGAGGTATGGGGACTCCATTATGTTGGGATGAGGTAGGTGAGAGAGAGGTATTGGAGTACGTAAATTGTTGAGTCGCAGCCGGATAATGTTAAGGTTATCGGGGGATAGATTCTAAAATAACATAGATCGATGAAAAGTTATCTTGCGATAGCAAGAAGGAGAGATGCGGAATTTCGGGTGGGGATCGGGTATTTAAGGATATCACCTTGGAAAGGGTGTTGCGTTCGAGGAAAGAAAGGGAAGTTAGAAGTCCCGTATATGGGACCTTATGAGATTGTGGAAAAAGAATTGAGGGAGTAAGCGTATGTCGGTTGAGGTTGCCACTTGAATTAGCAAGAATACATGATGTCTTTCATGTTTCCTATGCTTAATCTATAACGAGATCCTTCACATGTGTTAGAGATCAATAGGTTAGATTGAAAGACTTGATTTATGAAGAACTTAGAAGTTCAAAATTGTTGTTGGTCGAGGTTCTTTGAAACAAAGTGATTCCTTTAGTGAAGGTGTTGTGGATGAATCACAGTAGAGAGAAAACAACATGGGAACGTGAAGATCAAATGCAAACTCAGTATCTACACCTGTTTTAGTCAGGTATGATATTTAAATTTCAAGGACAAAATTTTTATAAGGATGGGTGAATTGTAAGACCCTGAATTTACAATTTTCATGAATAGTAAATTTTGTTTTCGATCAGTTATGTATTTGACTAGAAACAGTCAAATGAATAGTAATTTTCGAAAAACAAATATACGAAGAAATAAAAAAATCTTCGCCATGTGTGTTGGACCTTTAAAGCGCGAGGCGATTAAAACTCGTGTGTAGTTGTCGTTTTGAAAATAAACGTTAATTTACCGCCGAAGTCGTTTTTAAGATCTTGAATGATAAACGGACTAAGATTAGTTGGTCTTCGTTGATCAGTTGGTTGTTGGATTAAAAGCGGTCATTTCGAAATTCAAGGCGGGTTGGGCGGAACGGACGACGTTTTTGTAAATCAATCATGTTAAGAATGACTCCATTTAAGATGAATGGAATTATGAAGCGGGTGAACTCAAATTGTTGGAAGCGAGCGAAGCGATGACAACGTCTTGATTTACATCTTTGCTGTCGCTCGTCACGAGAGGGGGAGATGAGCCTGCCAGATACAACAGCAAGAATCTATCTTAGTGTTTATCAGCCATCTAGATGATCAAAAATTAAAGATTGCTAATGCGGCAAAACTCTGTGATATCGAATCATAAGATTTATGAGTTCAAGATTAGTGCTCTGAGAAGCAGCGATCCCAAGTACACCATTTGAGGTGGGGTTTTTCTCCTATTCGGGTTAATTTCTGTCTAAGGATATGTGTGTGTCCAAGGGAGATGTTATTCAGTTTTTTTTCTCCGATCCCATGACTGTATTTTAGCCATAACTTGGTCATCACTCATCCGAATTGAGTGATTCAATTAGCAATGAAAGCTAGATGATGGATAACATATCTCCTTTAAATAGGTTTATCGAAATTCCGACCCATTTGGACTCAAAAATTCATTCAAAGTGGAGCTATGTTCAAGTAGTTTTCCCTATTTTGTTTTGAGACCTGTGTGTTGTATTTTGTATAACCGGCATCACTCATCCGAATTGAGTGATTCAAATTGTTGGATAAATTATATTGATGGGAGAACATATCTCCTTTAAATAGGTATATCAAATTCCATATACTTTGGGACTCATAAATTCATTCAAGTCTTTGACACGGCAGCTAATTCTAGGGGACACAATGGTCATGGCCTCCAATTTCGGAAGGCCATAACTTCTTCGTCCGAACTCCGTTTTGGGTGTTCTTGGACTCTATGGAAATCCCATTGAGTCAAGATTCTAACCATATTCCTTTAGAGGACAATGGATGAATAGAACATGACTGCAAATTTATGGTTGCACCAAGTGTGCGTGCTTGCTGGTTATGTCGATGTGGAATAATCGGTTTTGACATGACCACATTTCATGACATGTTAGCCATTTATGGGGTAGTAATTTCCATGAGTTAGCATAAGAAAATCATGAGAACAAAAGAGGTTGAATTCAAGTGATTTTACTCAATTGGAAGTGATTTAATGCTTAAGGGTTGCTAGAAAGTATAGTATAGTTAATGGTTTAATTGAACATGATTAAGGTATGGATGTTAGTGGATTTTATGGATAATGTGACTTGTAGGAGGAAGGGTGATAAAGGACAAGGGTGGAGGTGTGGGAAAGTTTTGTTTAAATGAGGAAAATGGCTTAAATAACTATGAGGGAAAAGGTAAATGTTTATGAATATATATATATATATATATATATATATATATATATATATATATATATATATATATATATATATATATATATATATATATATATATTAATGTTTACCAATGTATATGTTTTTTATATCTATGTTATAGATGTTCAAATGAAAAAAAAATGTGGTTTTCTTGACTTTAAATTATGTTGAGAAAATATGAAATGATTATGGTTTCCATAGTTTTATAAAACATGATTTATGGTTTCCATATGAAATGAAATGAAATGTTTATGAATGTATATTTTATATATACATGTTTATATGAAAATGTTTGAATCCATGGTTACCCTATTTTACAAAATATGTTTAAAGGAAAGTCAACTAAAGTACTTTTATGCGTGGCTGGTACAATGGTGTTAGGATTTTTTTTATGTAGGGAAAGGCGAGTGATGCATATTGTCATGCACGTGAAAAGCAATTCGAAACGTTTCTACCAACACATAATGTGATTTATTCCATAGTGCAATGGTATTTAACAAAAATGCACAATTTATCGGAGGTTCCTTCGGGGCCATCGTGATCGTTAGACTGCTTTCCTCGTAGGTTCTTCGCCGGGCCAACGCGCCAACTGTAGCGTGATTTCTGAGGTTCCTTTTCGGGGCCATCAAATGATGATCGTAAGATCGCTTCGAAGTTCTTTTCATGGACCAACGGTTGTTAACGGTAGGCGGGTTCCATTGGATATGACGGATTCAAAAAGGAAAAGAAAGTATATTGAAAAGATATGTTGATACAATTGTTTTACTTATTGTATTTGATCTATATGGAAAAGAAAGTGAAACAAATGTATATGGAAATGATATGTTTATACAATTGTTTTACACATTGTATTTGAACTATATGGAAAAGAAAGTAAACTAAATGTTTATATAAATGAGATCTTTATACAATTGTTTTACACGTTGTATTTGAATAGAAAGGAAAAGAATGCAAAGTAAATGTTTATAGAAATGAAATCTCTATACAATTGTTTTACACATTGTATTTGAACTATATCTGGAAACATTATTTTCCTATGAACTGTACTCTCACTGAGCTCCTTTAGCTCACCCTTTTTCCAAATGTTTTATAAAATGTTTTCAGGGGCAGAGATTGACGTGCAGTTCGAGCATCCTCCGGGCTAGTGACACTCCACCTCACGTGACGGACTCACCTTTGAAATGTATAGCTTTTAGCTGTAATAACTACTTGTGCACCTTTATTTTGTAATGTATATAAGTTTTAAAAGATTGTTATATATCTATAGTGTTCGTAAAATGATAAAGTTTGATTTAATTGGTTGTGCGAACTTGATGTCCCATCGTCAGATATGAGTAAATTAAATTGTTTTATTACATGCTGTAAATTGGGACATGTCCTAAAAACAGGAAACTCGTCAATTTCTATAAAGGGTTTAATGTTAAAAGAAAAAAATTTATTTGTCCCACCATGTTTCATAAGATTTTAATCAAAACGTGAATTTATATAAATGTCTGCCTTACCTTATCACTTCAAAAGGCTGAAAGAAATGAAAGGTTTTTTTTTCGAATCCATAGGAGTGCCGGGAGGTCCCCCTAGTTAGGAAAAGGAAATTCGGGTTGGTCCCTTCATTCTGTTGTAACGTGGATCCTATTCATTAAGAATTAATTTGTTCCGTCTTAGAGGTTCGTGGGACATCGCATCACTTAAGTTGTGCCTCGTTTGATAAGCTATTGAATGTTCAAACCATTGAAAATGGAAATTTCAATGGTTTTAATTTTCAATATGTTTGATAACAAAATTTTAGGGGAGTTTAATTGAAATTTAAAAGAAAATGCTGCGAATAAGGCAGTAGAGGCCTACTTTAACGTAGAATGCGTAACACGCTCAACAAACATTTTTTACGAAAATTGACCAAAAACCCTTATAAATAATATACTATTTCCTCTAACAAACAACAAACTCTAACTAAATCCCAACCTCTACTCTCGTGATTCCCGCTACGCCTCCGTTGCTGATCGCCGATGGTAGATGTAGTCGGGTGGTTTAAAGGCTTTTCAATTCTGGGCTTGGTCTCCTTTCTTCAGGGTAACTCTTTTGATTTCAATCGAGGCTTTTCTTCACCTAGTCGTTTTCTTTTTTCTTTTCAAAATTTTAGGAGTTAGCAGGTTTTTTAGTGAAGCAAATCAAGAGAAATTTGAGTTTTGTGTTTCCCAATTTTGGATTTCTGTTCATTTCGCCACCCAATTTTGGATGGACTAATTAAAAGTTTTGATAATTTTATGCTTCATTCGTTAATTCTTTTGGTCGCATTTTTGGGTTTGTATTTTCCGGTGTGTTCATAAATCGAAAAATTGTTGGAAAAAAAGATAATCGTGAACTTTGAATCTAATATTAGACACTATCAGCCGCTTATGACCATGTGCTCAAGCGCCAAACTATAATTCAAACTGGAATTCACAAGTTTGCGAATTTTTTATTTTTATTTTATTTTTAAAACTTTGTCGCTTTTCACATTGTTGTTTGTTTTTTATTTATATTTTTGTTGAATGTGTTATGGAGATTCTTTCTCTATATCCGAGCTTTGTGGTGGTGTGTTTGTTTATCTAGTTTATCACTTCCGTAAGATGTGAAAATAGATGCCAAATCCCATAAACCGTGAGTGCTGAAATGACTAATGTGAGCAAATGGGTGAGCCCTACGTACTATGTAAAAAAAAAACCTAAGAGAAACCAAAAGTAGGTAAAGCCATATGGAAAATAGAGATGAGGATACTTATGATAAATCTTTTTTAAAGAACAATCCAAGTAGAACCCAGATGAGAGAAGGTCAAAGAAGCAGGAATGAAGCAACCCCAATGGAATTTTCGAGTCATAATCCTAAACTAGCACCTAGTCTGTTTGGTTAGTAAGAAACAGAGTAGGAGAAAAAATTGTGAATGTCTTATTAAGCCAAATAGTAGTTATAATATTATATTTTTACCGAATGTGTTATGGAGATTCTTCTCCTCAGATCCGAGCCATGGTGGCGTGTGTTTGTTTCTCTAGTTTACTACTCCGTGAGATGTGAGGAAGACGGTGTTTTTCAAAATTTTAGATTCATCATTGTTGGAAATGTAGGAGTTGTCTCTTTGAAAGCCCCTAATGGGTGTCGAAAAATTAGTGTGGAAATGGAACAGAGATTTCAAAACTAAGGCTTGTATGTAGTCTCCATCACTTAAAAAAGAAAACATGATAAACTAAAAAATAGAAGAGGATCTTTCATTCTTAAACCAGAAAAAAAAAAGGTATTGTTAGAAAACATCATTTATTTGTTTTCTCGCTTTCCTCGGAGTCGTTTCAAAAGATAATTATGCAAATTCAAGAATGATTAAAAATAAAGCAAAGGTTATTTAGCTGTGTTTTAAAAAACAGTTATTAAACAGGGCCTAAGTTTTACTTCTATGATTCTCAGATTGTGAATTTGTGAGCGATTACTTCTAACTTAAAATTTACTTCATGGATGTGTTACTCTGTGGACTCAGGAATGTAGTAATATAATCAGAGTACTTGTATAATAATCTATTTATATACAAAATAAATTATATATTTAATATTAATTTATTGTCTCAAATTATCTTATGTAGAATGGCTCCTCCTTGATACTTCACTGCAGCGCAGTTGCTGGAAAGACCCAACACTGGGCTTAAATATTTTTAGATTTATGTCTTCGACCCGTAAAACATATCGGGAAGCGGGGGACGAGCCAGATGTCGAATCACGGGATAAAATTCCAAAATCTTTCAAGAGAACAAAATATTAAGTTCACCAAAAGCCGCGGACGCCCCCCAAATCGTATGTCCGCTGACTCACCCTCACAACCCCGGAAAATCTACACTTCTCGTGTTACGAGACATACACATGAGTAAAATGGCCACATGGGGCCCATACATCCATACTCATCAAAAGATAATCAACTATATTCTTATAGTTTCCTGCCTGTTTTACAAAAAGATTTATACATAAGTACAAAAATATTTATTCAAAGCCACATTTCGGCTTTCTTCTCAAAAGCTACCTCTACCGAAAGGTCGTCTTCCGAATAGTCCCCGCACCCAGTGTCCACGATCGGGTGAGCAAAGCCCGAGAAAGTTTTCCTACAAGCGGTTACTTCCCACCTAAAAATGCATACGCAATGACATATAAACAAGCAATCACATTCCATACAATTATTCACTATTATATGAAATGTCGAGCATCATGCATGATGCACACTCTCACGCCACTCACCTCAGTCCTAACCGACTCACAACTAAATGCCAAGGAATAAACCAATGGCACACTATGACTAAAACCATCGACAACCCTCCAATTTCATTTATCAAAGCTTGATTTTCCTTTTTCTTTTCTTTTTTGCGTGGGCCACGGATTTCCCAAGCTTATTACGCAGACGCCGCACAGCCTTCAACATTTTCACGAACTTACATCACCTGGATCTTATGTCTAATCGCGAATAATATGTAATGACTTTCACTCGGGCGTGGATTCACTCCTAAATTTGTTCGCCCAAACATAATTTATCATTTGATCATTTTACACACTCATGGAATCTCTACCTTGACTTTGTCCCATTTTTTCCAGTTCACGACCCATTCACCAACACCTGAATAAACTTTACCCCCGCACCCACACCCGACCCGACGATGTGACTGCCAAGATACGAACGCATTTATTAACGATTTTTCCTCGCCGTTATACGACGAACGAAAGACTACACGAAACATTTATACGCCTGCCGGACAATTATAATTTATGCATATAATCTACCTCCATGCAAGCCATGTTAATACATTAAATATCATGCATCAACTTCACATTTCCATTACTGTACATGTTTCATTCAAGCAAGTAATAACACACAATTAGCTCCAACTCGGACTATTCAACATGGTACTCACGTCCCTTAGCAAACATGAACCATTTTGGTTCCAAACCTTATCATCACATCAAACAACCATGACACCTAGAAACTTTCAGTTTCTAATGAAACCCTAACTCCCACAGTCCGTGAAACCGGTCATGAAATTCATACCCCTTAGTCCCAAGACTCGGAACTAATTTACATGGCCTCTCATGGCCTCCTTTTGGCCAAGCAACTCCCTTACTCTACTATAAAGCCTTTTAAAAAGAAACCACAAGAGGAAAATATCCTACCTCTTGGAGTCCGTCGAACTCCAACTTTTGTGTCCACACATGGATCCAGACTCGTTGCACCAACTTTAGTACTTGAACTGTCGAACGTCGACCGCCCGAAACCCGGGAAAATCTTCCTTTTCCCTTTCCTCCTTTCTCTTTTTCCTCCCTTTTCTCTCTAAGAACTGTGTCCCTCTTTTCCCTATTTCCTTTCTTTTCCTTCCTTTTTGCCTTGCTATTCCTTTTTCTCATTTCTCATCTCACCTCTTTTCATTTTCTCTTCTCTTTCTCTTCTCCTTGCAATTTTCTCTCCCTTTTTGAATCATTACTAAACGTATGAGTCAAAGGAGGCAATTTCCTCCTCATTTCCTCAAGTTTCATGTGTGGCTCTCACTTTTCCATTCATTTTCTTTTATTCCTTAACTCCCCTTTATGACATCATGCAACTGTTTGGCTCATTCAGGAGCCGCGGGATTCCTTTCCATTACTTCGCTAATTGTGAGCCATTACTTTTTAGTGCCAAGTGTCACTCTTGAGGCTATGCAGATCTCCTCACTCACATTGGGTTATCCGAACCCCACGCCGGGCTAACGCGAAATCCCGAATTATCTCGAATTTAACGTAAATTCGACGTGGTAGCAAATTTCGAGAGACGATTTCAACGGAGAAGTCCGTTTTGTCATCTGAGATCTAGAAAAATTCCGAATTTTTACCGAAATTACAATTTTGCCCTTTATCCAAAATCTTGGATTTTCTTGCTTCACGTGCCAATGAAAAACCAATGGAATTATTTAAAACAAAATACACAAGGCAGTGGTCAACTTACTTAGGAAAAACCGGTCACGGCTATAACTAGTAACCAATACAGCTTTGACTAGACTTCGAAGAGTGGGATGAATATATCAAGGTATAGCTCTTTCTTTAGTTCATATTTTTGAAATAAATTAAAATTACTATCACTAATTACAATGATTTGAATAACAGAAAATTCCGGATGCAAAACACCTCGATATACCGGGCTACAATATGCAAGATGATAGATCACTGACATTACAGCTACTCGGGCAGAATCACGGCCCATCTAGACAAGGGCTGGTTTAAAATGGTGTCGACATGTACATTCATCAAGTGCTCAACCGATCAGAGAATTCTTATATACACATAGATATATAAAGCCCCGAATCTCCGAAGAAGCCCTTCATCATCAAAAGAAATGTCTTTACCAAAAAGGAAGTACAAAAGAAAAAAATAATGAAAGAGATCTAGATGAAAATTGCTAGTTGTTCTAATACCTTCGGTTAAATCGTATGGACCTAGCATAGAAGAATGTAATAAGAAGTTGAATGAGATTGCAACATTACTCATGATGACCGATTGCATTGTCAAGTTTCTACCATATTTTTGTGAAAGCAAAGCATACGTGAGAACAAGGGATGATGTTTTTTCACAAAAGCCGAGGGTAAAATGTAATTGTTTGATTCAGATGAATGCAAAAAAATTAGATTACTTTAGTTTTCTTTAGGTAGTCGGGTTTACGCAAATGCAATTTATGTAATATTTAATGGGTTAGTTTTTATACTTTGTCTTGACATTAGCTTGTATCGATTACTATTTCTTTCATTACAATATTTTGCGGTTCATTTTGCTTATAATTGTATTTACTTTATTATTTTTTAATTGATATATTTGCATATGTTGAATATTATTAGAAGATGTTAACTTAAAAGCAAAGAAAAATATTGAAAATCACAACAGTGATTCTAGTCAAGAAGATTATTAGAAATGACTTGGAAGAAGACTAGATACCACTCAAGATCAAAGGTTTTGGTATATGTGCAAGAAATTTCCAAACTGGTAATCCCAAGACATTGTCTAGAAATTTTAAGAATTAATACAAGCATTTTTGCGAATTTGTGATCATTTAAAAATAAAACATGGTCAAAGACAACATATCAAAGTTTGAAAGGAAAACGTGGCTTATGTTCCTTATGATTAAATCACAACGTGAGAAATCGTACACAAAAGAAGATTCAACCATTCAATTCAAACCATACATCATTACTTTCATGAAGTACTAGAGTAATGCTTCTCTTCGAAGAGAGATGATCAGGCCTACCCCGGTTATCGGGTTACGTAAATCATCCCATCAACGATTGGGAAGTAAGCTAAAGGTAAAAATAAATATAAGTTTATTATTGTTGTTGTTGTTGTTGTTGTTATTGTTATATTGATATTTTTACTAATTAATAGGGTGCTATTTCGTGCACTTGATAGACGCTTGTCTGTGTTGTGATGTACCATCTAACAAACAAGTCCCTTATAGAGGAAGAGGAAGAGCAGAATGTTATCAAAATGTTCTAACAATATGTGACTTCAATATGATTTTTACATTTGTTTGGGCTGGCTGGGAAGGAGTAGCACATGACTCAAGAGTATTATCAGAGACTATGCTGTAATCTCGTAAAATACCTTCCAATACTCTCCAATTGTTGTATAATTTCTTCTCATTATTATTAATAAATTCAGAATTAATTTTATTTTATAATTTTTATGTAGATAAATATTATCTTGTGATGCCACATATCCACATACTGAGGGTTTATGGCGCCTTACCCGTAATGCACGATATTGTCATCTATTTCTAATGGTGTCCGCCGTACAAAAGAAGAGACATTCAACTATGCACATGTCGATTGAGGAACGTCATCGAGCGATCTGGAGTTTTGAAAGCCTGCTTTCCAAGCTTGGAAGAGGCGACACCTTATCCTTTCTAAGTACGTGAACATTGTTATTGCTTCAGGTAGCCATACATAACTATATTCGAAAATTATCGACATGGATACTTTCGAGCAAGGTGAAAATGAGTATGGTGATAATTCTGTGGATGCTCAAAATCATGAAGGCCTTAATACAAGTAGAAGGAAGAGTCGCATTGTCGCATCAAATTTTCATGATTAATTTAAGAGAGGGAAATAAGAAATCAACTAATGCCACACTTTGCTTTTATATTAAAAGTTTGGATATTTAAAAGTTTGCATTTATCAGTTATTTTTTAAACATATTTATGTCTTTTTTTTGATATTATGATTTATTTATGGATATGCTTTAGTTATTTCATTTTTTGCCAATAATTAATAATTGTAGTGAAAAATAAAATATTATTAAATTCTCTATTTATTTTGGATAATATGTAATACAATGATAATAAGGGTAAATATGTAAAATACATAATTTTCAATATTTAGCATTTACAGTTATCAAACAATATATTTATCTTCTTATTCTAATTGTCGGTGAATTTATCAAATAAGCATAAAGATACCCATACTTACGAAATTCAAAGACTTAATTTTTTCAAGATTTAATTTTTTCATTTTATCAAACAAGACTTATTCAAATCTCACGCTCATGTAGGAGCAAGAGGGAATGTGTTTGGCTATTTGAAAGATTGTGTGTGGAAAAGGTTACATAACTAGAATACTAAAAAGCTTTCCTGTGCAAGTAAAGAGATCTTTCTCAAAACTATATCCCAAACGTTTCCAATTTATGCAATGTTTCACTACAAAAAAACAATGATTTACCAATCGACATTATCGGACAAAATTTTGTTATCATACTAACGGAACACTTACTGCAATTTCACTTAAGCCATAACGGATTTAATAATGGATTACCATCCGATATTTTTCAATAGATAAGATCTATTGGTAAACTTAGTGCTCATTTTTCCTGCCAACTCCAGCAACCAATTACCGACAGATTACCAACGAAATTTATGAACATATTAAACTCTGTTGGTAAATTTTGGCGGTTGTTGACGTCATGTTATGAACAACAAAATATCTGTTATTAAACACTAATGCATGGCATCTCGCTGATAACAACGGACAAATAATTGGTAATACTACCGTATGTAATTTGTTGAAAAATTACAACCACTGTCTTTTCTTTAAATTGTTAGAGATTAATATTATTAAAAATAAAAACTTAAACTTGTATTTTTTATTACTAAAAAATAATCTACCTTTTACATTTAACTCATTATTTATATAAACAAATTTTGTTTTGAAAAACCAATTTTTTTATTCAACATCATGTTAATAAAAAAACTCCTAAAACGACTCATGACCTACAAATTTGCAACGCTAAAAAAGCTTTTATAATACATATAATTTCTTACATCTTGAGCTCGAACCGATGAACAAGGGATTCAGATAATGTCTTGTAGATTTTAGAGCTAAACTTTGTCGCTGACCAACAACACTAGTTACACCAACATGTATGGCCAAATAGAACACATCGTACTTTAACAATATCAATATAAAAAGTAAACGAAAACAAATGAAAACCCTCGAAATGAAAGAATCCACTTTATTGAAAATATAAATTTAAGTATGTAAATTTTAATGAATATCTTTGTAATAAATATATTACCATCATTGTAAAATGAAAATGATATTTTTATCAATATTTAATTCAAATTTAATTGATTTATTTATTATGAGAATTTGTTATAGATATAGCTAGCTTACTTTGCTCAAGTTTTTGCTATTTTTTTTATAGACTTATACAAATTTTAATTAGATTTTACTAGTCAACGCTACTTTGATGAGGATTTAATGTTAATATACTACTATTGCCTTCATTTATTTTCACTCAATTTACATATTAAGGTTTGTCTATTTTCCTGATTTTATTTACCTTGAAAATTACTATACATATTCATTTCTGTGTTTTCTTTCTTGTTATATATTTTTCATTTTTTTAAAATAGTTAAATAGAAACAATTCCAATTAATTAAAAATATTAAAAAAATAATTTTTAAATATGCCAAATAAAAATGAAAAACATAGAAAATATCAACTAATTAAAATATTTAAATATTTTTCTAAATTAGAAAAATATTTTTAATCATTGTCAAGTCTCATAATTCCTTACTAAAAGATATTTTTCATTAATCATTTGATTTTCTTACCTATCTCGATATCAAATTAGCTCTCACATGCACACTCAATATCGAGAGTTACTAAAGTGTTTAGTTATAAGAAGAAATCATTCACATTAATTCAGTATATATGACAAAAAACCGTTAAACCCAAATTTTAATAATAGAGAATTTTGTTAAATGCAAACGGCTAACAAAGATTTAAAGATTACATCATTAAAAATATGTATTATCTACAATAGAACACAATGTGGCAATAATATTAAGATGGAAAAAGCTCCTCATTGGTTATTCAAGAGTCTCGTCCGATGCCACATAGAGACACACCACTTATAAAAAGGGCAATTATACAAATTTAAATTGAATAAGTATAAATATGAAATAATTATTAATTTTATCCATTTAAAATTTTTATTTTTATTAATTTATAAAAAGTAAAACTCGAAAAAGAAAACTTAGTGGGATAATTTTTAAAATATGTACTTGAATAAACATATATTTTTTAAAAATAATTTTAAAATATTCACAACTAATATACTTATTTATAATTATATTTTTGAAAATATAGGTTTATGTACCTTTATTTATTAATAGCTTCATAAATAAAATGAAATTTATTTTACTTTATACCTATAATATACTTATTTATAATTATTGATAGTTTTTTTTTTATAAAAATAGATAAATATAAATATCATATATATAGATAATGAGAAATTATTTATACGAATAATTAATAAATTAAAATAAATTATTTATTTACTAATATTCATAAATAAAATAAAAAATTATTTTAACTCGTATCAATAACATATTTATTTATAATTAAAATATAAATGTAATGGATATATATAATGCAAAATTATTCATATGAATAATTAATAAAATTAAAACCAATGAAGATTCACTAATATTCATAAATAAAATAAAAAAAATTATTTTAATTCATATAGCTAATATATTTATTTATAATAATATGTTTGATTATTATATATATATATATATATATATATATATATATATATATATATATAATGAGAAATTATTCATATGGGATAATTATTAATAAAAAAATTAGGTATGGATCGATTTATACTACTAAATTAAATATGTTAATATTAAGGGTGTTGTTATACGACACTACTCAGTGTCAAAAAAAAAAAAAAGGTCACCATAATTTTAAGGGTGGTGATCTCAAGCAGGTTTGAACTTGACCACTATGCTGGCAAATCATTTAATGGATTTCATTTAGCTAGTTGAAAACTATGAAATTCATTTTATGCCTTCAAAATCAACGAATGGATTTCAATATGCTGAACCACTATGCTGAAAATCAGTTAAATGGATTTCATTTTAGCGTGCTAAAAACTTGCACTCTAAAATTTTTAGTGGGTATTTATGTCATTTAACTTTTACACTTTCCAAGTTTATCCTTAACAACTTTCTATTTTTGGAAATGGTGTTTGCCACCAAGCATTTTCCTAATATTAAATATTATTCATATTTTAATTACCAAACTCACCCGCCCCTCAACCCTAACCGTACCCCACCCTTACCTACACCCTAGCCCTAGCCCTCCCTCCCCATAGAGCCAAATGGCCTGCACTCACACCCAAATTTTGGATAGTACTGATAATTTGATTTTTTTTTTTTAAATGACTCTTCTCTATATATTGTGACGCCCCAAAATCGGGGTGTCCGTTGACAACCCGTAAACTTGCGGAATATTTGTAGATGTCGGGTTACCCGACACCACTCATTTAAAATCAGCTTCCTTCATACAAAGGAGCTCTACTCCAAAGTACAAACTCCGTCTAACAGTTTTACTAAATGACTATGATATAGTCCACATAAGTAGTATAATAATGGCCACTTGGGCCACGTGATCAATACTCACAAAATATCCAACTAACTATCTTACATTGCCTTCAAGAGCTTAACACATTTTAATACAAACATATATTAAAGTTTACAATTTCTAATACATGTTATACAATATCAAAGCCACAAGTCTGCTTTCAACACGCGGCCCCAGTGAGTGTCGTCTTCCCGATCGCTCCTCGTGACCGAAATGGCATTCTTCTCGATTGTATGAGCAAAGCCTGCAGAGATAATTTCCTACACGGGTTACTCCCACCTAAGTGCAATACGCATGTGGTAAACAATCACATTCAAGCAATTCTACGAATCCCATTCGAACGCCTGCACGCCCAAACCCATGTCTCGAGTCCCATCGGTCCCCTCACACATGCCTAAGCCAATATGCGAGCAAAAATATCAATTTTTCACAACAAAAGCTTTTGTTCTCGAAACTTACTATCGAGTTTCCTAAAAATATCGACTACCCCCTCGAGTGTTTAATCGCGGACAACTCTCCAAAATGTACCATGGTACTCATCCTAAGTGATCTGGCCGACGTCCCTCCCAGCAATTCTTCGAAAATCTCCCGTCGAAATTCTTCACAAACATTTTCATTTTTGTTTCATTTCACGCTAGCGCACTCACACCTATCGTTCTAGTCGCCCCAAGGCATACGTGATTGCATGATGTCAATCCTAAAACATTTATGCTAATATATCTACATGCATATATATTAACATAATTAATCCAAACAAATCATGTTATTAAATCATCAATAACACCAAAATTAGCCTACATGGCTAATTAGCAAACACAAACAATTCATTTTGGAATCACTCAACATCATAAAAATTCACACAAAATATTCACGTTAATATTCACATGAACAAATGTTGGAACTTCGTGGCAATCGTTCACGCTCAATAATAGAAATTTTCTCCACTCGCTTCAAAGCTTTTGAGACCGAATTTACGCTAAACAAGCCTCGTAACATTCCTTCCTAACCATTTACATGGCTCTACCAAAGAATAACACAAGTAGAAAGATCCTACCTCTTGAGTTTTCTGAACTCCACTCAAATCCTGTCCACGCGTAATCCTCGCCAAGGTAGAACTTTACTTCTTGTCTGTCGAAACCGACTAGCCCGACGGCCAAAATCTGTAGAGAAGCGTGCTCTCTCTAAAAATCTCAAATCCCCAGCCATTGCATCTCCTGCACGTTTTGGCTTTCAAATAATGGAGAAGATGATCACTATTTGACTCTTTTGTCTTATTATCATTAACAATTCATTTAATTCTCATCATGTCCCTTCTTCTAGATTTTGACACTCGCACTATTAGGCCGCCCATTTCCATCATCTCTTAATCTTGCAACATGTGTCATAAGAGTACATGTAATAGGTGACTTTCACACATCACATGTCTTTCAAACCCGCTTTACACCCAACACCCTAAGGCTCTTAAAAACGTGAAATTCGACCATCTCGAAATTCGACCGAAATTCGACGTGGTACTAGATTTCGTGGAGACGATTCCAACTATGGAAATCATTTTCACTATCCGAGATCTAGAAAATTTTGGATTTTCACCGAATGACCATTTTAATCTCTTTTTCGAAAATCGAATTTTCTCAGGTCTTACATTCTTCATTTCTTAAAAGGAATTTCATCCCGAAATTCCGGACAATCACAACAACTCACATGCATATGCAACGTGCACTATACCACATGCATAAAATCCGTCATTTGGGCGCATTAAACGACTAAACCACGCACCTTCATCCCTAAACAAGAAGGAATAGTGGCCCGTGATCGTGTCCTCACGCTCCCACGTCGACTCCTCTCCACCTACTGTCGCCATAGCACTCGGCAATTTCAAGGTCTCAAGGCCGCAAACCTAATCCCAACTATCCAAAATGCACACCGGTCCTCCCTCGAAGGTCCCATCCGGTGGTCAACCCTCAATCTTCCCAATCCACTAAGCATGAGTCGATCTGGAGGTAAATTTGAGCATGGAGACTAGAAATACCCGTGACACCCGACATGTCGGGCGATAAATCCAACCGACACGCATGCTGCCTACTCCTCTCGAGTATCTCGAAGGGCCCAATAAACCCCTGATACCCCGCGCCACGAACCTAACCACTTCCTTAGGCATCACCTTCAAGAAGACGTGATCACCAACTTCAAACTCTAAGGGCTGATTTGTACATCGCATAGCTCTTCTCACGGCCTGAGTCGTGAGACACGATGTCGCATCAAGCTCATCTTCCTCGAAGATGTCTCTAATCAGATCAGGACCAGTGATGGAGACTCCCACCTCGATCCAACATAACGGTGACCTGCATGGCCTCCCATACAATGCCTCATATGGTGCCATTTGTATTCTCGCCTGATAAATGTTGTTGTAAGCAAATTCCACTAAGGGCAAATGCTCTTCCCAGCTACCCTTATGATCTAGGACGATGTCAGCAAAGATGTCCTCTAACACCAGATAGTCCTCTCCGACCGACTCATCCGGCCTCAGGTGTGGAAAGTTGCACTCATGGTTAGTCAGAAGCCCGCGGAGCCTTTCGGAAACTCTTCCAAAAGTGCGCCGTAAACCGTCGGATCTCTATCCGACACTATGGATACTGGTATTCCAAGGAAGCTCTGACTATCTCCTCAATAAACAACCTGCCAGAATTTCCTAATGTGAAGGTCATCCGCATGGCTAGAAAATGTGCCGACTTCGTGAGTCGGTCCACTATCACCCATACCACATCCAACCACGTGCTTATGTAACCCCACGCAATCCCTACTTGGTGTGCAAACGCTGATCTCCCCAAGGTCACAATCACTGAAAATCCAATGGACCGTCAACCTAGTCCATGTCATGAATGACATCCATATACCGAGCCTTTGCCGGCTTAACAACACCCAATGCAATTTCTAAAGGGGTATCCAAATCTCGAGTCACTCTCGACTCCTATCACTTAACTCTAAGTCTACGTGATAACCATGACCATGTGTTTTCATCTCGAGTCACTCCCGACTCCTATCACTCAACTCTAAGTCTATGTGATAATCCTCGACCGTGTTTTCTCCTTGTTAACATAACTTTTCGACCTATAACACAAATTCTTACATTTCACACAAAAATTTCGAATATCTCCACTGTCTTTTTACACTCAATAATGTAAATTTCTGATAACTCCACGTCTCTTACACTCAATACGTAAATCTCTAATAGCTTCCTGCCCTTTTACACCCAATATCGTAAATTTCTGGATTTCTCCACTGGCTTCTTACACCCAATAATGTAGATTTTGATATCTCCACTGCCCTTACACCCACACGTAAATTTAATATTTCCTGCCTTACACTCCACACGTAAATTTTCGATTTCTCCACTGCCCTTACACCCACACAGAGATTTCGAATAAATTCAATGTAGTCTCTACACTCCAATACGTAGTCTCTCGACTTCTCCACTAGGCCCTTACACCTAATTTTAAATTTCTGATAACTCCACAAGTCCCTTACACTCCACACGTAAATTTTCGATTTCTCCACTGGGTCTCTACACCCACAATAAATTCAGATCTCTCCCCAACCTTCTCTTACACCCACATAGAAATTGGGATACTCCTGGTCTCTTACACCCACACGTAAATTCACGGCTCCCAGTCTCTTACACCCACACGTAAATTCGGGATAGCCCCCCGGTCTCTACACTCACACAGAATTAGATATCTCCCTGCCTCCTTACACCCACACGTAAATTCCTGATATCTCCCTGGGTCCTTATACCCACAGACCTTTCTTGATACTACCGCGGTCTCCTTCACCTTCTAACTCCAGCTTCTCACCTGTGTGACTAACTGGCCCCTCTTGTTTCGCTCCAACACACTTTAATTACTTCCTTCATTTCGATTCAACTATGAATCTTCATCTAACTGTAAATCCAAAGACAACCCAAATTTAATAGACCACCAAGATGTGAATGTACCATGCACCCACACCCGACTCCGGGACGCGGGACGTTATCTTGAACATGAACGCAATGATGCTACCGGTGGACACCCCAATCCCCGGAGTTCACCACGAGCGTAACTTTAGATCTTAACCCACAACTCCGACCTAACATGTCAATCCTCAAACTCACATCCTAGAAGAACATCCACACCTGGCTTCTCTAAAGGCCTCAACCTCTAAGCCCAAACCTATCACACAAGATGCACATCGAACATGATGCATTAGAAAACAACATGTATAAACGCACCGTGCTAATGATCCGCATGCTCGGCCTACCACGAGGCCTCAGCCTCAGACACCCGCCATATGCCCAGCCGGGCAAGAATGTAACATCATCCGCCCACCGACCCGAACCTCCTACTACAAATCCGCAGGCTCACCCGACCTAAGCTCTAGCCCCGCCTTATGTGACCCGTCTCGCTAAGTACTGTGTTGTGTAGCACTGAACCCACACAGTTCCTCGACCTATTACTGGGAGGAACAAATTACGCCCTCTCCCGTCTCTACCGATCAAATCGCATGTCCCAAAACCTTAGGGATCCCCGTCTGGCAACTTTCACTTATGTCCGGTCACTGGCAATGGTGAAGACACCATCTATCCATCCCGACCGCAACCCTAACTCGCTTCACCGGGATGATCGGGACTGAGGTGTCCCATAACCTCGGGATTTCTACCAGGGCAATCCCGTCAGTGTCCGCTGTGCCATTCAGAATAACATATAACCTAATTCACCCGACTAAATACCCCATCCTCGCCTCGGGTCCCGATAACTCGGGCCTTGTTCAGGTCCCGTGAGAAACAAAAGCCTTCGCTTCTTTTCCTCCTGCCGGGAAGAAGATGGATCTTCCTTCCTCTTAAGCATTTTAGCACCCATATCTGATGCCTCAGACAGTCATCTACTCCTCCTCGTCGCTACGCACTACCGTGCACAGCAAGAAATTCGCAATACCCACAAATTTCAAGAAAGCCCACTGGGACTGCGTCAGACGGTCAAACGCCTATGGTGCCCGACCGACCGGACTACCTCTATGTCCTCGCCCTCGACTAGCCATCTACACATGTCAAATGGCAAGTTAATATTCAATGCAGTATCTCTAAGGCGTAAACATAGCCTCGAGATACTATTCACATACCGAAAACATTTCATACTCTATGTCCATGCATTCATAGGTAATGCAAGACAATAATTCAACATTAAATCATTTTTAACAACAAAAATTTTATTTTAGAAAATTTCATTTTGAAAGATTTATTTCATTTTATTTTATTTTATTTTTATTTTATTAAAAATCTTGTGAATGTGTTCATGAACAAGGCTCCAAACAAAGGATCAGCCAAGCAATCGAGTCCAAAACCGGGGTTTGTGCACCTGTGCACACTCCTAACCTAGGTCGCAAGGCTACCATCAAGCACGCCGGGCTTCGCCGTGTCGTGGCGCACCAGCGCCTGTTGTCGCGCCCCCGGTCAGATCGTGGCATGTCACAAACAAGACGCCCGAATCAGATCGCAGGCAAAATAACATGGGCTACTGTCGCTACACAGGCCGCTCACACAGGTCGCGCAGCTCCTAAGCCAGACAGAAGACGTCTCTACTGTCGCAACATTATCCGACAGTTTCTCCACGCGCTAAGCCTCTTGTCACGAGATACAAGCGATTATATCACGACATTCCCGCAACTCAGATCGCCTAACCAAACCTCACGCCGACTCACTGTGTCGTGGCCTCGCCATGCTCGCTGGTCAGACGAAAGGCCCACCATCAGACATGCCGACCATGCGCGCCGTCGCGCACCCAGTTCGTCTCCCTGTGCCATGCCTCGGTTAAGCCTTGTGTCACAATACAAATTGGTCGTATTATGACTCATACTTAGAAAAAAAATGGGCGAGCTCCACCCACTTCCTCACGCAAATCTTTTTTTTTTTTTCATTCCAGCCTATTTGAAAAACTTCAATTAAATATATATATATATATATATATATATATATATATATATATATATATATATATATATATATATATATATATATATTTTTTTTTTATTTTTCCAAAGAAACCAAATAAATTTATTAAAATTTATTTTATTTATTTTTCTTCCGCTTTATTAATCGCAAAACCTAGGAAAAATTTTCTTCAACACATTTTTTTCCTTTCATTCCAATAGCCTCCTCACATTCCATAAATGCAAAAGAGCTCTAGACCATCGCACTTCATACAACTCAAATTTTTATGAGCTAAATTTTACCCTTTTCAGTAAAATTGGAAAGATTTCTTTTCCAGAGTTTCATAACACAATCTATTTATGTTCAAAAACTAGAACCACTGCCTAGAAAATTATATATATATATGTTTTTTTTTTTTTTCGCTCAATTCATGACCATTTTTTCCTTAAAATTTCTAACACCTAAGGTTACATTTTCGACTTAATGTTCAACATCTTCCTATGTTATTCAATTACATAAATCACACAATTCATAACACACAATCACACAATCACATAAAACACAATGCATGTAGTGTTCTAATCTTGTCCCATGATTGCCTAGGTAATCACATACCTAATTCTAACATCGAGCTTTACCAAGCTGTGATGTTCTTATAACTTACGACCATGGCCTGAGCCAAAGTCCCTCAATCCCTAGGTTTTCATTTACCTAAGCTCTACACCCACCGAGCTCCCAAGGTAATCGTTTACCTTAACTCTGATACCAAGCTGTGATGGTCCAAAATCGGGGTGTCCGTTGACAACCCGTAAACCTGCGGAATATTTGTGAATGTCGGGTTACCCGACACCACTCATGAAAATCGGGCAGAGTCTCCTTCTTACGGGGAGCTCTACCCAAAGTACAAACCTGTCCCAACAAGTTTGCAATGACCACATGTCCACATGGCGGTATAATAATGGCCACTTGGGCCGATCAATATCACAAAATATCCAACCAACTATCTACATGGTCTAAGAGTTAACATATTTACTTCTTACATACAAACATATATTAAAAGCTTCACAATTCTCTAATACATGTTATACAACAATATCAGCCACAAGCCTGGCTTCACCACGCCGCCCCAGCCAGTTGTTGCCTTCCCGATCGCCCTCGTACACCAACAGGATCCCCCACAGACGAGCAAAGCCCAGGTGAGATACTTCTACATGGGCTACTCCCCACCTATGCACATGCATGGCAAACAATCACATTCAAGCAATTTCAGAACCTACTCGAATGCCTAAGATACTAAACTCATGTCTCAGGTCCCTATCATCACACATGCCTAAGCCAATATGCGAGTAAAAATATCCATTTTTCAGCCAAACAGTAAGCTTTTGTTCGAAAAACTTACTATCGAGTTTCTAAAAATATTAGACTATTCTAAGGCGAACACTATCGGATAACTCTCCGAAATACCATGGTCTTCACCAAGTGATCCGTTGACGTCCCTCCTGTGCAATTCTTCAAAATCTCCCGTCGAAATTCCTTTCACAAACATTTTCATTTTTGTTTCATTCGGGCGTCATGCACTCACACCTAATGTTCTAGGCTGTCAGTGCATATGGATTGCATGATGCCAATCCCAAAACATTTATGCTAATATATTCACATGCATAGTGGCACACATACTAATCCAAACAAATCATGTTATTGGGATCTACATCAATAACAACCAAAATAGCCTCACATTGGCTAATTAGGCAAACACAAACACCATTTCTTAATCACTCAACATCATAAAAATTCAATACGCAAGACCACGCATTATTCACATGAACAAGGAAAACCTCGTGGCAATCGCTCACTACACACAAATAGAAATTTTCTCCACTGCTTCAAAGCTGAGACCGACCCATGGGCTAAACTGTGTTTCCTTAACATTCCTAACCATTTACATGGCTCTTAGCCAAAGAATAACACAAGTAGGAAAAGATCCCTACCTCTTGGATTTTTCGGAACTCCACCAAATCGATGTCCACATGTAGCTCCCGGCCAAGGTAGAACAGCTTTCTTACTTGCCTGTCAAAACTACTTGGCCCGTCTACCGAAAATCTAGAGAGAAGGTGCTCTCTCTCTCTCTAAAAATCTCAAATCCCCAGCCATTGCATCTCCTTCTCCTCTCCTGCACGTTTTGGCTTTCAAATAATGGAGAAGATGATCACTATTTGAATCTTTTGTCTTACTATCATTAACAATTCATTTAATTCTCATCATGTCCCTTCTTCTAGATTTTTGACACTTTGCACTATTTGTGCCGGCCCATTTCCATCATCTCTAATCTTGCAACATGTGTCACAAGAAAGAGCATGTAATAAAAGCACTTTGTCACATCACATGTTCCTCAAACCTGCTTTATCGCACCTCGACACCCGCCGAAAAACGTGAAATCTTCACCATTCGAATTCGATGAAATTCGACGTGGTAGCTAGATTTCTTGAGATGATTCCAACGGTAAAATCCATTTCGTCATCCAAGATCTTATAATAATTTTGGATTTTTACCGAAATGACCATTTTAGCACTCAAAATCGGAATTTTCTGCCTTACACACACACACACACACACACACACACACACACACACACATATATATATATATATATATATATATATATATATATATATATATATATATATACTTACTACTTAAAATTTACTATAGATAAATAACTTTAACCTTAATTTTATTTTTTTTAAATAAATAAATTTTTTTAAGAGAAATTTTTAAACATAAAATGTACTATCTAAAGTGCCGACAAATTGAGTAACATTTTTCAATAAGACGATAAATTAGTAGTTAAAAGATTCTTTATATCACTTTATCAAGTCTATATAGCAATTTAACATTCAATTCAATCATTACTTAATCAATCGTTTATTTTAAACAAGAATCTATAATCAACTAACAACTATAAGTTATCCAGATCAACCTTCAGCACTAACTATCAACTACCGGTTATAAATTATCCAAAAAGACCCAATATTATAATTCAGAAAAGGATAGCAATATAGATTTAGTGTGATACCAAATTCACAATTAATATAAATAAATTTTTATTTTTATTAAAAAATATAATTCTTGCATAAAATATGCAATAAAGAGAAAACCATTATGGAGCTTTTGAGAAAAAATTTAACTCAAGTGAGAGGACCCTTGGCTTCATAGCAGGTCGACCTTCTCGGGAAGTTGCATTTATGAGTTATTTATGTTTGTATATATATATATATATATATATATATATATTTTCAAAATATTTATTAAACTAATCTTTTTATTTTTTAAATCAGATTTATCATTTATGGTTTAAAATAAATTAAAATCGATTTAACAATTATGATTTTAGAAGTTAATTTTTAAAATCACACTAATGAATAAGATTTTATGTTAATGAATTACTTTAATACCAAACTCACATTTATAGGTTCCTGCCAGGGCCCTTTTTCTGCCTTTAACCACAGTACCCATCATAAATTTAGCCGCTTAAAGCCCAATAGAATGTGGGTTTCATTTAAGAACTTAGTCAAGAAAGTTCAATAAGAAGTTTAGCTTTATCAAATCTAACTCGCTTATCACTTTATTCGCACTTTTCTTTATTTTCGTAAGTAAAGATAAAGAAATTTAGAAGCTCATAATGAATTTCCAGTTTTTCCTAAAAAAATAAAATAAAAAAAAGAAGTAAAGATAAAGAAATGGATAAATTAAGAAGATGATGATGGTCGTCATAATAATGATGATAATAATAAAATTAAAACACCTATTCACCGACAGTATTCTAGATGTGATAATGGATCGAGAATATATATATATTTTTGCTTGAGTTTTTATTTTTTAGAGTGAAAATGAGTTTATGATTTTATTTTTAAAGTTTATATAAATTTATTAATACAAGGAATAGAGAGTGTAAATTAAATTCTCATTCCTTCGGGCAATGAATGAATTGCACTCACCAATATGATTAGAGTAAAAATTCCGATCACCATTTTACTGTTAGATTTCATTCATACACTGCTTTGTATATTATTTTTTTTATCAGTAAGAAGCAAATATTATAAAAAAAGAAAAAGAATTCAAGTGTACACGGGACGTGAACAAAGGGAAATAAAACAAAAACAAACAGAAAACAAGACCAGAAACCCTATCTACTCCCCAACCATGTGAGGAAATCCAAAATGATACTGTGTATTACGAAATACTACATGATTAGCCTGGGTCTACAATTGGAAACAAAGTTAGCTTTAACTTTTCGGGACATAGGAGACATTGCTTTCTAACACCGACCTATTTCTAGCTGTCGATAGTTCAAAACAAGGCGTTGGGCCGGCGATTCAAATTTTTGCGCTTTTTACCCACTCCGCAGCCTCCTCGCTGCTAAAAGGGTGTGAAGGACCGATTACGGGAAAACCCAACTAATCCCAACAATAGACAAAAAAAGATCTCACAGCATTTTAGCATTTTTACAATGAATCAATAAGTGGTCTATGATCTCTTCTTCCTCTTCGCACATGAAACATCTATTTGTAAAAGTAAATCCACGACGTTTAAGTTGATCCAAAGTGAGCACTTTACTCTATGCAGCTTCCTAAGCAAAGATCTAATTTTCGGGAACCATCGATTCCAAAACCAAGCGGTGGGAAACTGGGCCATGGGAGATATCAAAACCTTTATACATGATCTTAACTGAAAACCCTTTTTCCTTGATATCCTTCAACAAAAGTCAATTTCAACCTGGCCTAAATTTGATCATGAAGAGCTTGTAGAATCTTACCATCTCATCGAGCTCCCAATCGTTGAGAGTGGTCTTAAGAAGGTCAGGACCAACACCCAATCCCCTTGCCTCATACCAAATGTCCGCCACTTCGCCTCTTTTGTTCAAGGCTAAATTGAAAAGATAGGGGAAACCAGAACTCAACGTCTCCTCCCCACACCAAATATCATTCCAGAAATTGATCCTTCTTCCGTCCCATAGGGCAAAGACCGCGTTCTGGAATTAACCGAGCCACTATTTTCTAATTTCCTTTCATAAGCTAGTCTCATAGCCACCTCTCAGGTCACTGGCATGCCAACCCCCATTAGATTTGTCAAATTTACAGCAAATAACCTTTCTCCAAAGCGCATCTCTGTATGTATATGAACATTTAGATTATAGATATTAAATACCAATTTTATAGTAGTCCTCCCAACAAATAATGGATTTGGTGCTCGTAATCATTAATTTTGTTTTTAAATATTATCTTTGTTATTTGAGTTAATTATTAATAATAAAGTTCTAAATTTTAGATTCAATTTTAATGATACTGCATAAATAAGATTAGATGTTCTATCAAAAAGTGAATTTCTTTAATAAAAATATGATTTTACCCTTTAAAAACTTACACACAAATGGTAAAGGAATGAAACCGATTGGTTTTACGGGTTTCTAAGATAAAGTTTGAATTCTTGTAAAAACATCATACAAAGTGATAAATGTAAAAAGAAAAACAATTATATGTGGTTTCTAAATAATCCATACTTTATTTATGTAAAACAAATCCATATTTATTTTTAAACTATTATTATTTTTTGAAGATTTTAATTAAAAAAGAAATTAAATTACATTTGTTAGTTTAATTTTTAAAATATAAAATTAGATCATTGATGCCATTTGTAAAACCAAACATGGTATAAACCCGATTAAATTTACCTAAATTAAAATTTCAATATTTAAAGCTTATCGATATAAATCATACATGTTTTTCGATCCGCTTTGCAAACAAAGAATTCTCGACCGCTTTTGCACAAGATCATTCAGTTGAGTCAACTTCCTAAAGGTGCTTTCTTGCCGATTTCTCGAGTTCGGGCGTACTCTACCTATCTCTATCCCAATTCAATCAATCTACTTGTTTCGATGTCGAGAAAACAATGTTGAATGAGAAAATTTCAAATTGTAATATAATTTTTCTGTCTGCTCAGGAGCTTAAGAATATTGATTTACCTATAAACTCATAATACGAAATACTCCATTAGTTGTTCTGAATTTTATCTCTTTTTTTTTTTTTTTGATTTTCGTGGCAAAGACTGAGAGATATAATGCAAGATTAAAATGGGTTTTCTTTATTTTTCTTCATTTTTGGTTATCCAAACGGAGGGCTGGATTTCATTCGCCTACCTTAATTTGGGAATGCAATTGCTGGAAGTTTTGAATTATAGTTTCTAACTTCTATTTGAACTGCCCTGGAAGTATTCCCAGTTTGGATTACAGCTAGACTGAATTTCTCTGCTAGGAAAACAGGAAATGTTTTTCTTTGTATAAAATATATTTAGTTTAGATAGCGAGAAAGTATTAAAAGTAAGGTTTTCTTTGTATAAAAATACATTTGTTTGGATAGACAGAAAATTCAAAAAGTAAGTAAATTCTGGATTGTAAAATTTTAGTTTTTCATCAATATAATTTATGAATATAGAAAATGCCACTTTACTTGTGTCTACAATGTCAGGGGCTTTTCCATTTTTCCTCCTCTCTCTTTTTGGAAGCAAAGGATGAGAAGCTAAACATAGGGAGAAAATGTTGTTTTCTTTTTATTTCATTTTTTTCTTGAAATCAAATCGAGGGATAAGGTTTATCTTTGAATGCTTTTAACATGTCAATGCTATCATGAAATTTTTGGATTTTGGATTATAGTATGAACTAATAAAACCCCATAAAAATCTTATGGACTACATTGAAAACTCCATAAAAGTTTATGGTCTTCATTGAAAATAATACTAAATGATAACAGGACACCATTTTCCTAATGATGCTAAAGTTTTAGTTCTAGGATAAAAACTCGAGGATTTGCTTAGGAAATGTTAGAACAAATTGACTAATTCCCGAAAGGAGTTCGGGCAATAGAGGAATTTGTAGAAAGCATCATCTAGAAGTACAACTTGACTCGAACTTTTTTTCCTTTTTCAAGTGGACAATCTTGTAAGACAGTTTTCTTCGCAATTGCTTATGCATTTAGCTTAAAAATAACAAAACAAAAGGAAATTCTAAGGCAGTTGCTAAACTTAATCTTATTTGAGTGTATATTATTCTTTTTGTGATGGAGAAAATTTCATGTAACCTATTCTTATACTCTAAGATCAATTTCAGTCTCTTTCCTTCCTGGTCGTGGGGTCTACATTTGACTCTCTCAAGCATCCAAGCATGTTCCTCAAACTCTCCTTAGTAACGTGAACATCGAATTCTCAGAAATGTTCATCTCAGAAAGCATAATTAATATTTACCTTCGTTGAATGGTTGCATATTTAAACTTACTTTAGAGTTTCCACATTCTCATTTTAAGCAATGGATAGTTTAGCAAAGCATATGAGAAGTGATGATAGAAGGTGCTACCATCAGCACTTTGACTGGGATTGCCTTAAGAGTGACCGTATGACCAAGGATTAATAGCCATTGTATTTCCTCATGACCTTGTCAAGATTTATGTAATGGTTTCATTGTTTTTTTAATTTATTTATTTATTGATATTTATTGTTTAAATCATAGTAATATGCCTCGTTTTGTTGGTTGTTGGTCTCTTACATCCCGTCTGCCTTATCATGTTTCGCATGGACGGGTAAAGCCCATCTCAAACAAAATTTTTATCTTTATTGCGCTTGTCGAGACATCGATGCCATGGTCGACCGTAAAAGGCATAAAATTTTAATGAGTCTGATTCTTTATCCAACTGTGGAGCGGAGAATCACATTTACTATCTATCACAATGCTTCGCTTCAAGCTTACCATAAGGTCGATAGTCACTGCTTATCGTAAGGCCTGTGAGATTTGCAGATGCAAAATTTCTTATTTTGTGTTACATAGGAATGTTGCCGAGAAAAGAAAAGGCAATGTTTCTTCTTCCCAAGCAGGGGAAGGAACAAAATGAAAGAAAATCGAGAAAAAATTAATAGAATTCCTTTTATCGACTTTGTCTCTTTTAGTTCTTTGGTCATGAAAATGGAATGTTTTTCATTAAGCAAATTGTATTGTTCATATTGTCTACCCAGAAAGTATATGAGAAATCTATATTTATTTTCACTTCACTTGTGCTGCAAATGGTTATGGTTTGTATTACGCCATTGTCTGTGGTAGTTCCACTATGCTTATGGAAACTGCTCGAGGAGATATAAGGAAGGGTGGCTCGGAAGTTTACTACATACCATGGAAGCCGCTTTCATGCGTAACACCTACCTATTACTTTATGGGACCTTCCAATTATGAGGACGATTCTCATTCGGGAAAAGATAACATCGTGCATGGACATCAAGCCTCTCTAACTCTCCTCATTTAAGCTCATGCATGCACGCACTATGGGTTACAAAGTTGTATTCACTCGACCATTCAATTTTATGGCTTTGGTCGATGTGGAGCATTCATGAACAAGGTGCTGCACTTACTTTAGCAAGATGTGAGTCGCCATTTATGCTTTCTCTATACAAGTCGAAAATACGGGCTCTACGATCAAAGGCTACCAACTCAGAGAAGCACTAGACACCAAATGCTGGACACCGCTATGTTCAGCCCGCCTAAAACTTAGCCAAAGATGAAATTGTAAATTGTTGTGGATAAGGATTGGTTTATCTAAAGGGGCGATTTGTCGTTGAAGTCATCCCCGGCATGCCGTTTGTTCCCCAATGTGAGTTACTAATATCATAGTAATAACTCTTTGATTTCGATGACACCGTACTCTTTGTTAAACCCGTTGTTCCTGGGTTTCTCTTCTCCGATGAGGAATTTGCTTCATTTATTTATCTATCTCTTTGGTTTGTGTCAATTAATTAAATCCACCTCATTCCCTTGATGTATTCACACGTATCCTCTGAAATATGAGTAGCATCTAATGCACCAAGCCATCACCATCTTAATGGTGGATCATCATTTCCTTCTCACCGTTGGAAAGTAAATATCTATTGCATATAAGAGATAGAGATATTCTTAGCTCTCGAAATGAGATTCATGGCTATCAAATTAGGTTTATTGGATTAAATCCTATCTTTAGCAATGCATTCATCTCCATTATCTAAGGCTATCAATTTATATTTTGACAATTGTTTATAAACATCAAATTGTTCATTGAGGTATTGATTGATAAATCATTGATGTTAACTAATATTAGTATATTAACAATATATTGGTTTATCTTGTTACCCTTTATGTCTTTTCTCGGTTCACTGAGCTTTGAGAATTGCGAAACTAGATGAAAGATTAAAGTTCGTGTTTTTTTCGTTTGGATTAGATTGTACATTTAGGGACTCGGTCTATGTCACTAATTGGACTTTATGGATTAGTCAGGCCCTTGTAGAGTGGGTTTTCCTTTTTTTTTTTTTTTTGGTGTATTCATGCCTTTGGATTTTTGTTGCTTGTAAATACCGTGTATACTTTTCAATGCATTACCTTTTCAGATGATGATGATGATGATGATAATAATAAAGAATAAAATATCGTTCATACATATAAAGATCTCGTATTTGGCTACCTTGTTTTTTAGCTTTTTTTATGTTTTTCTAATTTGTCATCAATTCATGCTTATGACTCAAGTAATAGTTGATTGAAACTTAATTATTTGGATGTTTGAATAATTTGCCTAGCGGGTTTTGCTTATGCTACTAAGAAGCACTTGTCGCTTACACTGATCGATTCATTATATATGAATTCTATTCCACAGGATTTGGTAAGTTTGTGTTTTGCATTCATGACCATTTTATTATCTTTTGAAGATTCAATAGAATTGTTATCTTTTCCAAGCAGTTTTGTAATTTTTTCCTGTGTTTATTTTTATTTTTTTGTATTTGTATTTATATTTATTATTTTAATTATTATTTTGGGACCGAAACAACCATATATGTTTGAGAACTTACTCATTTATTTTTGGGATCAAACATATTCCCGAAATGTTCTCATGATTTTAACTTGGGAGCCGCTTCGTTTAGAGTATAGTATTATTACCTTAAGAAAGCCAATCTAGGTGGCACTCGTTTTTCTATTTCATTTGCTATATCTCTACATGGAAAGTTAGTGTAATGGATGGCAAGCCATGTTTGCAAGGACGGAATCATAACTATTTGCATGTTTCTTGTCTCGCGCTCAATCATCTCATTAGAAAAATGTATTTAAGGTTCGGTTTCATTGTCTAAGGTGATGGACCTAAACGAGTGCGGCTAGAAGAAATGAGAGAAAAGAACTCTCTTCAAGATCGAGTTGAAATGGTAGGTGTTGTTCCACATGCTAGGTGTGTGTGTGTGTGTGTGTGTGTGTGTGTGTATGTGTGTGTGTGTGTGTGTGTGTGTGTGTGTGTGTGTGTTTAAAATTGTGTGTGTGTGTGTGTGTGTGTGTGTGTGTGTGTTTAAAATTGTGTGTGTGTGTGTGTGTGTTTAAAATTGTGTGTGTGTGTGTGTGTGTGTGTGTGTGTGTGTGTGTGTGTGTTTAAATTGTGTGTGTGTGTGTGTGTGTGTGTTTAAAATTATTATGTCATCCACATAAACTTTTTGCATATTAAACAATAATAAGTAATTATGTAAGGTTCTTATTGTGTGTGTGTGTGTGTGTGTGTGTGTGTGTGTGTGTGTGTGTGTGTGTGTGTTTAAAATTATTATGTCATCCACATAAACTTTTTGCATATTAAACAATAATAAGTAATTATGTAAGGTTCTTATTGTGTGTGTGTTTAAAATTATTATGTCATCCACATAAACTTTTTGCATATTAAACAATAATAAGTAATTATGTAAGGTTCTTATTCTTGTAATGAAGGGCTATGGTTTTATTAGCTTAGTTCTAGTGTTCTAGTGGTGCATTCTTTTTAGGTGAGAATTGGAATAAAAATGTAAACTTGATACCGTGAGTTACACAGCTTTCTCAGACAATCGACCTACCCATTGCCCTCGTAAATAAATGATCGTGAACCGACATTCTTCGTGCTCATCCGATAGATTCTTTGTATAGTCGAGTGCTTCCTAATGTTTAAAAGCAATTGTTCACAGAATTACCTGTTATGTGAACATTTGAAAATCATTTTAAAAAACCTGGATAATCTCTTAAAGTGATTCATGGAAAATCATTTAGGTGATCCTTCCAATCATTTCTGTGACGCTCTATCAAGATTACTCCTAAACGGGTTACTAATTTGCCTTTACTATTGTCCAAAATTTGTACCTAAACAGTCATATAGAGTAGTAACATGGAATCTAGGTTTTTCAAACTTCTTAGTATTGTTCTTGGCAACCTTGAATATTGTTGTCAATTGTTGTCATAATGCCCATGGTTATGTAAACTTGAATGACACAAGATGTAGTCATGCATCTTCACACAACACATAAGCATGTACGAAATATTATTTTGCCTTATTTTCATATCTACAGCTTTTGACTGGGGCTAATTTTGTATAGCCATATTGGAGGTCTTAGTCGTGATTATTACCAAATAAGCACACGCATTGAGGTGTCTTATGCATGCATATTTAGGATGTTTTTTGTTTTAACCTCAAGTTAATCGAGAATTTTTTGTCCATTTATCTTTTATCGGTCATATATTTATGTCTTTGAATTTAACTTGCAATATTTGTTTGCTATTTCACCTTCGTGATCGTTTTACTCGGGATGATATGACGATCCCGCTTTAACCGTGATCCTAGTGATATGGTACGAGCAATTACTAAAGGCAATATCCATACTCCCAAAATCGACCCACAAGTTATGTAAACTGAGGAGATGATTTATAATAAATGTAATTGCTCAAGTTGAAATGTATAATATCTAAAATTTCTTTTGTTTACATCTCTCGCGTGATTAAAAACTTTACAACTGGCATGATGCTGCTAAAAGAACAGATTGTGTATGATCGTGCTTGATGCCCCAATCGAATCTTATGGCGTACCCTTCACTGTGATGCAATTGAAAACTTATCAAATTAAATGCTTATGTAGACATTTTTACATAACAAATTCATTATAGGAGAATCATTTTGCAATTGATGTAAATTGTCTTCATGGTGAATACCAGAAGATCCAAATGCTAGAATCTTCCTTTCAGGTAAATGCTACCAATTACTTTTAAAGGTAAGATCTCTTAAATGTCCATAAACTAAACCCGTGAACTAAATTTATGTCTGTCATCTTTCTACAATGTGGGTCTACAGAGGCTTAACGCCTCTGTCCTCCCACGTGCCCCGAGATAATTTAGAATCTTCCAACCATGACAAAGACATGTGGTATCTAGTCCACATTAAGCTTAACTGTTATCTAAACTCGATATAGATAAGGAAAATACCATTGCAATTGCTGAATGAAAATATAGACATCAAATGGAAATGATATTACAAGTAGATACGATTATGATTTTTCACATCTTACAAAGTGGTAGTTATGATAGCACTAAAGATTATTTGATAAAGCAAATGAGAGAGTTAAATTTTTTGAAGAGAGAAGAATTAATTATAATCTAATGACAATGACAAATCATTCATTTTGATATTATGTGTTTGCTTTATTTTTACTTATTTTTCATATGAATTTCATGGTTTCTTTTATACATTTTCATGTGATTCTAAAAGTACTTTTCTGATTTTTTTAGAATCCATATTATTATAATTTATTATTTATTTGTCTGGTTGAGGTATATGCCTTTCAGGCCTCAAGTGAGTACACCTTATTGGGACACAGAATACTTCAAGACCGTATTTAGGAGCTTGTTTCTGTAGATATTTTAGAAAGGTTTCAACCTTTAAACTTGAAACCATTCTTTTAATAAAAATCTCAATCGTGGGCTTAATTGATGGAAAACATTTGTTTAATGTAATTGCAATATTGCAAGGAATCAAATATATATATTTACTTATTCGTGAGTAATACGGCTTTTCGCATCATGTAATAGGTTTTTTTTTTTTTCTTAATATAGATAGAACTGGGTTTAAATATTTCGTATTTCTCGAAAATTACAAAGAAATTGAAGGCAAACATGGATTGGTCGATGACTTATAATTGGATTATCGTGCACGGCGTGGTGAAGCCAAGGTGCAAGCTGCTTCGTTATGATAATGCATTTGTTTTGTCGCTTGTCGTAACCATGGCGCTGCTTCCATTTCTCCCGCTCATAGTTAACAAATTCAATCTCAAAGATTTTTTCGCTTCTTTCATGAACTCCACTCTCTTTTCTTTCGCTTACCAATTTAGCCTCGAAGATATTAAGGAAGCACCTGATTAGCCCCAATTCGTTGTCCTGGAATTTAAAGAGGGCTGAGTCGAGATCGAGATGAGTTTCTTCCCCAAGATTTTGATGAAGAAAGATTTGTGATTCTATCCTCCTCTTATGTCAGGTTACACTCCAAACCTCTGTAGAGTTCTGGGTAAGATGAAGATGATCTATTATTTTACTATTCACATGGGATTTGTCTCCTTAAGGATAGATAAATTGTCTCAATCCGGTTTCTAAAACATGGATAAGATCATCTATTATTTACTATTCACATGGTATTGATTTGTATCCTTAAGGATGGAAAATTTGTCCCTGGGTCGTAATGAGCAATCACTGATTGTAATTGGGATGGTGGGTTATAATTGGTTCTTCTGATCCCAACTCAATTTTAGTTACATGGTTTAATCTTTCTTTGATGTGTGTAGTCTAGATTTTTTCGGTGGTAATGATGTTCATTATATTTGTTTTAAATTTTTTTTTATAGAAAATGTTATATAATGTATAGCTTATATTATACTTTATTTTGTTATCTTGGAAATATTATCTTTTTTTTATTATTTAAATTTCGTATAAATATTCTGAGAAAATAAATTTTAAATCATCATCTTTAAATGTTAAATCTAATTCAATTTGGACTAGTATGATTTAATTACACCGCCAATTTGATATTTACTGCATTTAGGTTAAGTTCGGGTTGAATATCTAGGATTAAATAAATGTCAGCTTAGGTTTAGCCTGAGGTTAAATTCTACCTTCAAATTTCTTTACACCATATATAGAAAGTCCGATCTCATATCGATTATATATATTTACATATGACAATATTGTTAAATCATGCATGGAGATTCATCATATTACTAATAGTAGTTACCTCATGAAACAATTCAAAAATATTTGTTAGTTGTCACCTCTTCAAGTAATTAGGACGATTAAAATTTATAGCTTGACATTCAAAAATCATATACTCTCCTCTCTTAAATACGATCAAATTGCTTGTCATGTCTAACTTATGCTCGCAGAAAGTGCTCAACTTTAAAAAATACAGCCTTAGATAGGGGAGGGTCTTTTGAGTCCCAAAGATTGTAATTAAAATATTTAATTGTAAAAAAGAGTACACTCCAACAATATTATAATTTAAAAATAAATGTTGTGTTAACATAAATCAAAGCACATTTCATCAAAGTTCTTCTATTTATATTAGTACGAGAAAACAAATGATAATCTAGCATATTACTAATAAAACCCTTGATTATTGCAACCGCCAAGAAGCTTATACAGAATAACACCAATTAAAGCACTCAAGAAAGTCCAATTATGTTGACTTATAAGGGAGGAAAAAACAATATCTTTCCTCTAGTTCCAACCATTAGGTTTTGCTAATAAGTTTTTTTAAAAACACACACCTAAAACATAAAACACTATTGCATTTTTTTTTCCTTTACTAAGGTTTTTTCCCACAAACTTTTCCTTGTAAGGTTTCAACTAAGGCTTGCTAAAATGATTAACTAGAAAGTCTTATAAATAAATGTAGAAATTTGTGGTTATCATCATTCTATGCGTTGAATTATTCATTTAACCTTTGCAGGTATTTAAAATATATATATATATATTTATTAGCAAGATGCAATCAGCCGAAGGTAAACACCATGTGAAGCTCGCCTGTCAAAATTTCCAAACTTGCCAACTCAATTCAAGGTGGGTTATGAATTAAAGGCCCACTAGGCAATTCGGGTTTAAATAGCAAAACAATTAGTTTATCATAAATGAATAGTTACAAATTCTAAGGCCCCGTTTAGTTCACGAAAATTTTTAACTCTATCCAAAATTCAGAATATGAAAATTTTCAATATATTCTAATATTTAGTTTTCATTTTTAGAAAATACGCTTCGTACTTGAATTTGCTGAAAATAAAGAATAAGAAAATCCGTTTCTAGAAACCATTTTCGAAAACGGCTAATGAAAACAATGAAAATATGTTTAAAATGCAGGTTACTATTCACATCCCGTGTTTTCATGAGCCTGATGAAAAGAAAATCGAAGTGAAAGACGAAAGGGGAAGAAAAGAAGAAAATAGCCATAATCCCGTGTTTTCGTTTTATCCCAATCGACCAAATCCCGTGTTTTCGATTTAATTCGAAAACAAGGAAAACAACACAGAACAGTTTTCTGATTCATATATAAAATGTTGAAAATAGTGAATTCATTTTCTTTGTTTTCAAAATTTATTTTTGTCTGATTCTCGTAACTAAACGTGTTTTTCTTGTTTTCGAAAAGTTTGAATAGAGAAAACAGAAAATTTTCTACCTACTAAATAGGGTCTAAGGGTTTCTTCCGTTTCTATTTTTGAAAATTATTTTTTGTTATAAAAAACAAAGAGAATAACAAAATTATTGAGAACATGTTTGATTTTTAATTTTTTCTATTCTGAAAAAAACATATAAAACACACAAAACATTAAATTGGGATAAGAATAACAGCTTTCGTAAAACATAAAATGATGTTTTATGTTTTAAAAACTCGTGAGAATAGTTTTGAAAAACAGAAATAATTAAATAAAATTAAGGTCGGAATAGCTGAAAACCCGGGTTAACACGTGGCCCAATCGAATGGGCCGTGTCGACCTCCACATTTTGCGCACAAAACACCCGAATTTCGCTCAAAAGGTTCCTTCTCGTCATCTACAATCCACTCCAATCCAGAATCAACAAACCCGAACTTCCATTTCTTCTTCTTTTTTTTTCTTTCATTTTCCAATCATAATGGATCGCTTCTTCCCTTGCTTTGACTTTGCGAAACCTCGATTCCTGTTCCATACTCGAATAATTTAATCCAACCTCCTCAACTCATTTTATTTCACACTTCCACCTCCACAACACCTCTTCTCTATTCTCTACGTTTCCTTTCTGTACATTTTCCTCGTCTTTTTCTCGACCTCTTCAGATCCGCGCCTTTCGCTTCCTCTTTTCTTTGTGTTCACGCTGAAATTGAAGATGGCGATCACGTTTCTAATTGACCATTGCCTCCGTTTTTCCGATTCCTTCGGGTTCGTCCAATCTTAATTTTTCATTTATTTATTTATTTCGAATTTTTTTCGCAGTTTGCGGATTCTGTATAATTGTTCTTGTCCGAGCAAATTCATCCGTGATTTGCAAAGGGATGTTATTGGGAAAGTTGGCATTCTTCGAAATTCAGTAGTGCGAACAAGCTAATATCAGTTCTCTCTTGGTTAAGCCTTTCATTTTTTATGTCAGTTTCAATTTTCCTGCATGGATGTTAAAAGCTGCAAAAGTTTGTTACTGTATTGAGCACATTGAGATGTTCAAATTGTGTGTGTGTGTGTTTTATTTTTTGGATGTGTAGCTGAGATCCTGTTTGATTTTAAAAAAGTCTGGTGTTGGCTTAGCATATGAAGTGCCATAAATACTGAGACAGGTTTGGCATTGATTCAATCTTTGTTGTTTTATTTGGGATATGGAGACAAAATAAACTACTCGAAAAAAGGGGCCTATACTCAAACTGTGAGACTTAGATTGAAACTTTAATAGTTTAAATTTTCTTAATTTGCTTCTAAATCAAGTTTACGCTCTCTCTTTTTCTTTTAACGATTTTTTCATTCCCAAACCCTTTTGAAGATCCTTTCAATATTTTCAGTGCATGACATTTTCTAAATGTATATTAGTTAATAGAGTAATTTTAAAATTTTCCTTTTAGTTTTTCTCCATCTTCATCAGATACTATTTATATAAAAATGGTTGAAAATATTTGTTGAAATTGTTTATTAAAATTATTTACATATTAAAATTAGGGGAAAAAACAGAATTCAAGAAACTTGAAGTTTAAGTATATTAACAGTCTTGGAAATTTTAACCATTAATCAACTAAGACAATTGTTTTGAGTGTGTGGCATAATTTAAGTGTAAGTTTACATCATATTAGCATACTGATTTGGTCCGATGGAAGTAGTCTATATACTGATAGAAATGGTTCCGTTATGTATCACTTTAAAATGGCCTCTTGAAACCAAAATGGAACAAATTCATTTCAGAAATTTCTAAACAATTATCTACAAATGAATCTAGGAAACACATAGTAAATTTGACATGCATTGTGTTGCTCATTCAAAATTATTAGCCTTCGTATGTGTGCATCACAATAAAAACAGTTGCTTAACGGATTGACAAGTTCTATCTCTTGTCTCTCTAGAACTTGTGCGTAGCTGTCAGTTTGAGTGTCCGAACACTCCTCATATTAAGCTTGTCTTTTTAACCCTCAAATGCAGGTCCATGCCATGACATCCGATTTCAAACAAATCATGGATATCTGTGATTACAAGTCGAGCTAGGTTCCTTAAATGGGAAAGTAACGCCCATTGAAAGAGTTAATGAAGTGTATAAGATCTTTGATGGTCTATATAAGATCTTTGATGAGTAACGGAAGCCCGAAGCAGGTCGATTAGCAATATTGCAATGAATGCGAGCATTAGAGCAACAAGGGTTTAACATGTCAATCTTTATATCTTACTAGTGCTTTTCTCAATCACCTTGTATCATCTAATCCTTTGTATTGTCTAACCTATTTTCTCATATGCAAGTTGCTTGTTATTCTTCTTCTTAGTATGTTAAAACAAATTTTCACTTTGCATTTTCATGAATATTTATCATCATATCATTATTTATATTTTCAGAATGCAATTTGCCAAGGATTTTACTGTTTGGTTTCTTCAAATTTCAGAGAGCAGGAATGATTGGTTTTATATAAACAGCACTTGAATTTGATTTTCTGATTTATTATTAATCTTTGGATATTTCTTTCTTTACTTTCCGCTGGCCTCTAGCATATTTTGCTGAGAATTCTAAATGCCTCTCTAGTATCTGACTGATATATTGGCATTTGGACAATTAATAGATAAAAGCTCTACCTAGAATAAAGTGATTGTAAAGTTGGAATTTTGTAGGACAAAAAACATTTTAATGATTTAAAGTTCACTGCAAAATTGGATGCATATTTCTGATCCTTAACTGGCTTATAAAACACGACATTCCCTCATGCAGGTATTTTAGGGGACTCGAGCACCTTCTGCTAACACTATAAATATCTAATTGATGGGAGTGAAAAGCATGAACATGGATTGGGAAGAAAATCTGGGCCTCTTCTATCTGGAACAGCTTACTGCATTTCCTCTTGCAGCATGATACTGCTAAACAAAACGTTGCTATCGAGTTATGGAACTTAATACAGGAATATCACACAATGTTTTATCGAATTTTTGTTCGCACAAATATAGTATTAATGCTTCCAGGGAAATTTTTCCTATTCTACATCTGTTTCGTTTTATTAGCAACCAATGCTACAACTTTTTCTTTTTCCCCTTTCTGTTCTTATTATTGCATTAAACCGGGACCTCTCACAAACCCACTCACCATTCTAATCCACTTTTGCAATGACTTCAATGGCATCTGTAGTGTGCGTGAATGTCTATTGTACGTATATGTTTTGTATTTAACACACTATTATTTGTGCTGGAAAGTGTTTCTTTCTCCTTAATTTTGCAGAACTTTATTAGTTCTGTAGTTGTTGTTTTGTTGGCCCTCTGTGGGGCAGTTTCAGTGGAAAGGCTGAATTGGAAGCTGATTAGAGTCTGGATCCCTGTTAACATAATCTTCATCGGAATGCTTGTATCAGGCATGTTTAGGTATGTTACGAACTGAATTTAATAGTCCTTTTATGAGCCAAATTGATATTGATTTAACTTGGAAAAGAAGTGAATGCTATGATGAGAAAATAATGGTTTAGAATCGTGAATAAGAGAGATTATATCTTCATATGAAGCCAAATATGATAAGATTCCACTATTCATTAAGAGACTTAAATATTTCTGATGAATTTTTTCAGTTTGAAATACATAAATATTGCAATGGTGACGATTCTGAAGAATATGACAAATCTTTTAACAGCAACCGGAGAATGTTTTATTTTCCATAAGCTTCAGAACCAGAAAGTGTGGACTGCCATGTTTATTGTGGTGCATTGATATAAATATAACTTTGTGTGAACTTGTTAACTATGATTGTTGGATACAATTTGAGATATAGTTTCTGATGATGGTGGTGATTAAGTGTGAGCCAAGGTTGTACCTGTTTCATTTTTATTGAGGAATAAATAGGTCAAGATAACAGTTGATTACCTTACTATGCTTAGAACTTGTTTGGCTGTATTGTAGAAATAAGACATATTTAACACAATCCTCTTTCCCTGAATGATTTTCATAAGAAAAGGAACTTATATTGGATAGGTTACTGCATGTCAGCTTTTTGTAATTTCTGAGATCGGACATTGCAGGAGTTTGAATTTGATTCAATTTTCACGTCATTTGAAGCTTGGAGAATTTAGAATTTTCTTCCACTTACATATGCTGGTATTTGTTAAGTTGTTCATTTTGCAAAACTGAAAGTGAGAGCACCACTCTGCCAGAGTATATAAAAACTTGCCGACTTGTGCTTTCTACTCATGGCTGCTTGAGTTCTCCATCTTGCTTGCATTTCTATTACCTCTGCAAAGTTACAATATGATTTTAAGTTTCAGCTGATAAATGTCATAATACGAACAAGTCATCTCGGCTATAAGTGGGTGGTATCACAGATCTCTCTTTCCATCTGAAGGGCTATGTATGGCAAATTTTGAATTATCGTATTTTAACAACCGCTATTCAGTATGTATTTTCTTTACATGGATTATTTGTTTCTACCTCATTTGGAGATGTGCGATCTCGAGTTTGAGCTTGGCAATGGTGCTCTGTTTGAATCTCTACACATTCTCAATATCCATTATCATGCAAAATTTATTCTTTGTGACAGCTTACCCTACGTTTGGTCATGGACAAAGCCAAACAGTTGACAAGATCTGGATCTCTTAATGAAGTTTCTATGGTGTTGCTGAACAATTTGTTGTCTTTACCATTTTCTGTCTTGTTGATTTTTCTATTTGGTGAATGGGAGGCCACATTATTAATGTGTGAGTAAATTCTTTTAATTCTCCCATTTTTCTCAAAAAATTTGTCCAGTCACCTTAATGCAATTCAATTTTGCAAACTCACGTGTTCTTGTTCCAACTTGCAGAGGGATGTAGTTAGGATACATTGTTTGGGTTCTTGCAACAGCAGTGATGGATTAGTTGGACTTTTAAGTAAGCTTCACCTCCTGTGGTTTTAAATCAGACTGGCCCAACTAACTAAATTAATTTTGACTCTCAGAGTAACTCACCTGGAAATTTGGAAAGGGCTGATGAGTGTAGAATGTTTTTGAAGCCAGATTTTTCAAAAAATAGTTCTTGATTTAAAATTCTGGAAATGATTATCAATTATTTGTGTTAAAAAATATATATAACAGATCGAAGAACTATTTTTCCTTTTTTCTCAACCTATTTTAAGAACAAATTCTCAAAAATTATTTTTATTAAAAGTTAAAACTGTTTTCATAGATTAGAAATTATTTTAAAGAAAAATGTCTTCAAGAACTGGTTTCCAGTTTCAATAAAGGCCTAAACTTTTGTCTGATGCTATCTATCTTTAAATCAGCATTTCTGCTTCTTTAATTAGTGAAATATATGACTAAAAGATATATCTTTCAAGCTTTTGATTTGCTTGGTTCCTAATTAAGTTCTTTTAATTTGCTAATGAAATTTTCATTGTGAGGTCAATTTATAATAAATATACAATCAATAGAAATACCATTAAGCTTCAATCCCTTGCCATTTGTTTTGCTTCAATTGATTATTTGCTCCTATTTGGTGGGCTCAGCAACTAAGGATCCCAATCTCAGTTGCGGTGAGTGTTCTTCAATATTCCTTGATCTACCAAATTTCTTTAGTATACTATTTGTGTCGATCCTTTGTAAGCTTCAATGCTTACTTAATAAATACAGTTTGGTCATTTTGATCCATGTAGATTTTCTTCAAATGTTTCTGGGTTTTCTTTGTCAAAGCCAAATTGTAGATTTTTTCCACAGAGACAAATGCATCTGCAAGGATGTGATCATGGAGTGCTGAGTAAGCAAAACACGAGAATCTTTCGTGGATGTCGAGTCGGTTCTTGAGCTGTCTGACTAATCTATGAGACCATGAAGTTAATGACTGATAAGTTTTTATTTTTTATTCCTAGTCCCATGAATATAGATCGAATTGTTTTTGCTTGTTCAAATGTGGAGAAGAACAACATATTCCGTTTGTTTTATTATGATGGTGTAAAATCATCCAATGGAGCACATTTGTTTTGGATTTATTTGATTCAATGTAACCCCATTTCAATTAAAATGTAACAAACAAAGTTTCTTACTATGATTTCCAAGGAGAATAGGAGGATCGAACATATATTATATATAAGGTTCTTTGTCATTTGAGATTTCCTAAAATACAATGAAAAAATTGTTTTCAAGAAAATTTGAGTGGGGACAAGTGTCCCTACTGGGCATCGCTTAAATCCGCCCTTGGTAATTAGTATGATTAATTCGGAGAAACACAAATTAGAATGGGTTAATTTCGGTGGGCACTAAAAGATTCCTAGCAGATATTAAAATTTAAGTAATACTAATTAATTAAATTTTGCATGTGATTCTTTAAAGTCAAATAAGTGGATAAGAAAACCTTCATCAAAATTAGGAATACATTTATAACAATAAAATGAATGTAATCAAACATTTTGTCAATAAAAAAATGAGCCACGCTATTAAAAGAAAAAGAGAAGACAAAACCAATAGAATTAAGGCCCAACCTCTTTATTCACAGTTTTGAAACTCACGATTGAGCACGATATCAGCAAACATGACAAATTCTTTCCACTGCCTGGTTGCAGAACCGAGAGGAAGAGATCATCTCTATCAGATCCATCTCTCTCTTTCCACTTGAAGATGGTTGATCTGTGAGAAACTCTATGTTCATTGGATTAACATTGTAGCTGTAAAACTGATCATTAATGGAAGCCGATGGTGGAGTTGAAGTTCCATTCAGCAGATTGGATATATAAATATCTGAGTAAAGATGGGTTGTTGATGATGGAGATGGAGCCTTTCCTTGGAACGAATCAAAAGCATCCAAAGCCATGCTTTCTTGTTCTTCTACTCCCTTGGAACTAATGTTCTCAGGTGCCCGGAAATGGTAGTTACTGCTGCAGGTACTTGAAATAGGTTTTGCATGAATAGTAACTCTTCATCACATGTATGAGTGAAGTGGGATGGAGGAGAATCATGGACGGTTGTTGATTCAGACAATTCTTGGAGAATCATGGTGGTGGTGGGGGGTGGATCCTCCGAGATGGTGGAGGATGTGGGTGTGACGGCGCAGCTTAGGGTGGCGGCGGTCCATTTGTGGTCTAGTTTATTGCTCTTGATATAGTCTTGGAGGAGAGTAGATCGAGGCTTTTGGTCATCCTTGTTGCTCTTTTTTCTTGAATTCTGCCTTCTCTTTGTAGCATTAAAATGGTTCTTGATGGTGTTTTCAGTTCTACCAGTGATGCGTTTGGCGATTTCGGCCCATTTGTTGCCGACTTTCTTGTGCCATTCAATCAATATCCTTTCCTCATCTTCATCCCATTCACCTTTCTGAAAGTATGATTCACAAATAAAATGTTTGTCAAACTATTTTTTTTCTTATTAAAATAACCAAAAAAGAGGAAAAACTGATGGAGATTTTTTTGTGTCATACAACAAGATTAAAGGTAACAACTTTTTCATAACTATCATTGAAAAGTTTCTGTGATCACATGAAAATGAGAATGCGAACTGAAATGGAATATAAGCAATGTTGTGAGAACTAAGGGGTGTAAATAGGGACTCAAAACCTAACATTTGCATGTCATAATTAAGATTCTTCTATGAAGGAAAGTTTAGATTACCCAAAAAGGAAAAAGAACTTATAGAAGGAAAGTGGAAAATGAAGATGATGACCAAACAATTCTCCTCTTCATTAGATTCTTCAAAATTCATGTAGAATTGTAAGGAGAATATCAAATGAAGAGAGCTTGATATGGCAATCTAGGGGTTTTTGTTAAAGGAACAACAAGCATACACAAGATCTGAAATTCTTGGTTCCAAATCTAACATCTTATATACTCATTCTATAATCCCTAGAAATCCCATTCTCATCTTTCATAAACAAATAATAATAACAGTAGTAAGTAGTAGTAGTGGTCAAAACATAAAACCATTAGTGAATTATACATATAACCAAGAAAAAAATTATCAAGAGAAGATGAAAACCCTTATATCAAGGACGGAGATGGTTTGCCATCTTTCCCGGCATTGTTTTCCGGCCCTTACACTCAACTTCTGCAGCTATTTTGAGCCCATTTCTTATCACCAAACTCCTCCACCAACCCCAACAATTTCCTTCACATCAAAGAAAGAAAAAAAAAAAAAAAGGATCACTTCAGTTATGTAACTCGAAAAGACATAATAAGAACATGAAACCAAATCGGTGAAGAAAAAAATGATTATTTCACCCATGAAATTAATGAAGAAAATTTTCTTATAATCACCTATCCTCTTCTGCGCTCCATTGCCCTTTGATCAAAGTAGCAGAATAACCAAAACCACCTTTCACTCTCTTACCACTACTCCCTCTTGAACTTGTCTTCCCCACCTTCTCTTCAGGGCTTTCCTTCTCCTTCAAATTCAGACCCTCCTCTCCCAGAGGCTGCCATGGAAGTACCCCACTTCCACAGCTCACAACTGCACCACTTTTTGAGTAAAAATCATGAAACCCATTGCCTGAAACTCCGTTTCCGCCGTTCCTCTCGGAGTTTTGGGCCTGCTTCTGTGAAAAATGCTCTGACCTGAAGACACAATATGGCCGTTAATGGCGGACTTGGACGGTACAAAGGATGATGATGATGGGGTTGGAAATTTCCATAGCCAAAGCCACCGCCCAAGGCCCTGAAACCTCCAAAACCAACACCACCCGCCATGAAAAGAAGCTTGAAACTTGAAAGAGATTGAAAACAAGGAGAGGATTGAAGAAGGATAACTTAATTTGAGGCGCATTTGAGGTTTTTCTCTATCCTTGAGAGAAAACCCCCCATAACCAGCTTTGCACCATATGTATGTATATATAGTCATCCTTAGCATCTCTATTGTCAACATGTCATTATAGCCGTTGATCTTGTTCCATCCAACGGTTGAAAATAAGAAGAGGTTGTAACTCCTGAGCTTCCATGCACTACATTAAGCTGAAAGAGAGGTGGAGGATTGATGGCAAGACAATTAAACCCCCACTATTAAATAATAAATAATTACACAATTATAATCATTTTCATTAAATAACAAAGCACAATTTCTTTTCTTTCTTATTTAATATTTAAAGCAAATAGTGTCAATTTAATCTATATATATGTATATATAACCCAAGATTATGCCAAATCTCTATACTAATACCCATAATTCACTCCGATAAATGAAATTTGGCACTCATTTCTGATGCAATTCATGGAGGCGGCGCTGAAGTCATTTCCACTGCGAGGAGTGTAATCCCCTTAGCCAAGGAGTTTTAAAAAAATTAATATAAAAAATAAAAATAAATATGAGAATAGCATGTTTTGAAAAATAATTTCCAATTTTAGCGTAAGTTTAACTTTATGATGTAAAATGAAGATTAAAAAAAATAAAGTATCATTTTCAATATAAGTTCAAATTTTTCAAATTTATGAAAGTGTTTTTTCAAAATACAGTTTTAATCTAAATTCAAAATTTTCAAAATTATGAAAATGTCTATTCAAAATACACTTTTAGAAAGTGTTTCTTCAAGATATACTTTAGTCTCTAGATTCAAGAATTTTATTTCCACACCTAACAAAAAGTACATTAGATTTAAGGTATTGCGTTTAGTATTTGAAGAATTTTATTTTGGACTAAAAGTTGAAAAAGCCTGTCCGAGGGCATGTGCCCCTCAATTTTTTTTTGCAAAAGTCGATTGGATTTGAACCCTTGCTCTTAATTATGCTCCTTAAATCAATAGAATCTCATACCACTAAACTATCATTCAAAGTTTTTCAATATATATCTCTTCTTAACTAAATTCTGGATTTATCACTGTTCATATGTTGCCCAACTAACAACAAAACCCAGGCGTCTTAAGCCGGTTTCATTAATATACATTGTGACCTAATTTTCACTCAATATTGTTCAATTTAGGGCTGCAAGATTACACATGTGGTTTTCCATAATCCCATCCCAAATTTACTTCTATGTTAGGGCCAAACCCGTAAAAAAAATCCCTCAATAGTAATGAGTTTAAATCCTTTACATCTTTCACTTTTCAAGCTATTAGGGACCTTATTCCATGATTCATCCTCATGAATGATATTTATCACATCATATTTTCTATAAGCAGAAGATATCAAATATTGATTTTTGTAAAAAAAAAAAAAAATCCGAAACTATCCTTTTATAAAAAAATTAAAATTTGTATGGGAATGCTTATTCATCACACAACATATATATATATATATATATATATATATATATATATATATATATATATATATATATATATGCTATATATAGAAGAGAGAGAGAGAGAGAGAGAGAAAATAATAGTTTTTAAAATTTTGGTGCAAAATCAAGAGTCTCACATTTATTGAGAATACGATGTCAGAAAAATTGCTAATGAATTATGCAATGTTGGTATTAATGAGATAGATTTTGGAATGTTACTTTTGAAAAATATGAAATGACAAATGTATCCTCGTACAATTTTCAAATTTTTGTAAGAAAAAAATGTAGTTTTGGTTTTTACAAAATCAATATTTGGAGTCTCCCATTTGGTGTGCCAAATATCATTTATGCTCTTTATTTTTTGGGTAACTATAGAATTAACATCTCATGCCAAATTTAAATCTAGAGTGAGTATTATGCCCTTCAAATGCATCTCAAGCCCAATGGGAAATATATATCGGTTAAATGGGCCTCTCTCCCCTTTTTTTTTATCTTTTTTTATCGAGTAGTTTTAAGCTACTTTAATTTGAAATATTAAAAGGCTCCACAAGCATAAAATTTTATTCTTTTAAAAGGATTGGTTACTAATAAAATCGGAGCAATATGGAATACGAAAAATTTTCCTCAAACATTAATACTCATATTTAAGCTCCCTTAACGAATAGTGGAATCTTACCATATTTGGTTTCATAATCACTTATTCACGATCTCTAAACCATTATTTTCTCATCATAGCATTCACTTATTTTCCAAAATTAAATCAATATCAATTGGCTTATAAAGGACTATTAAATTCGACAAATAGTACCTACTTATGCATGATACAAGCATTTCGATGAAAATTATGTTAACAAGGATCCAGACTCTAATCAGCTTCCAATTCAACCTTTCCACAGAAACTGCCCCACAAAGGGCCAACAAAACAACAACTACAGAACTAATAAAGTTCTACAAAATTAAGGAGAAAGAAATTAATTTACTAGTGAAAAATAGTGTTAAATACAAACATATACAACATACATGCCTCAATGATTTGTGGGAGGGAGAGTCACGTGTTCTCCAGTGCTAGGGTTGAAGACAAGCATGCCACTCCAAAAAATTTGAGTTTTAAATGCAAGAGTTTTTAGGATCAATCTATACCTAGTCATTGATTCTAATTTTATACTAAATATTATAACTTGAGACCAATTATTGATTGATTGTAAAATGTATTGAAATAATCAAAGGGTTAATATTAAAAATAACGATCTTTAAGAAAATTTTAATAACAAATATTATTAATTTCAGTATATTAGTATTTTCTTAATTTAGATAATATGTAGTGAGTTTGGAATTAGAAATAAAATTTTATTCTATATTTCATATAAAATATTTAAATAAAATAAAAATATCTTAATTTTATAAATATGGTAAACTTCTATTTATTTTCTAAAATAATAATTAAAACTTTATTTTATTAAAATAAAATATTAAAATAATATGCTTAGTGAGTTTGGAATATTTTTTTCTATTTATTTTATTATTTTTAAAATATTAAAATAATAATTCCTAAATGATACTTGATTCTTGAGAGTCTAGGGCCGAACTCTAAACGAGGAACAATAGAGATGAAGATAGATATTCCAAGTTGCAGAGAAAAGGTGGAGATTGAAAAGATGTTATGTTGGCGTTAATAATAAGAATTAATTCAAGCGTTACGAATTAAAAGCGCAAACTTAATTGCAGAATTAAAGCGAAACGTTACGAATTAAATGCAAAACATGAACAATTTTGAATTCAAAATAAATCCATTGTGAATTTATTACGATTTTATAAACTTGAGCAGATTTTTATTTTAAATACATAAAAATTAAGGTTTTTATTTAGGCAAACAAAAACAAATTATTGTAAGAATGTTTTCAATTATTCTTAGTTGACTCATGTGATAATATTAGATTTAATATTATAAATCACGTATTCATTGGTCTAAGGTGGCACCGCTTGATGGAAGCGGTAAAAGATTTAAAATTTTGAATTTTAAGTGTCCCGAATTTAAAAAAGTCCTCTCACTTGCCCATAAAGTCTCTCTAGAAAATTTCACCATCACGAGACGGAAGCGAAGGAATAGAAGGGTAAAGGGATAGAAATAGATAATATTTTGCTTGAAGACTTGTCATTATGGATCGGGTTAGTAATAATAAATTCTTATTTTCTTTGATCTTGATATCATGAAATCTTAAGATCTGTGTGTGCAGGTTAATTAATCATTACACAAACCTAGAAATCCTCAAAATTATGTTTACATGTGGTATCAGAGCAAAGGTTTAGGGATTCATGATTTTCCTAAGTTTAATAGGGCTTATTTGTTTTTCAAAATATTATTTTTATGATTTAGATCATTATTGTTCCTTTAAAAGCCGATCTCATTCCCTTATGTTTAAATTTCTTGAATTTATTGAAATTCAAATTATAGTGTTTTATGAAGATTATCTTAAAAAAAAGAAAAAAAAGGGGATTACCTTTACCGAGAAGCGAGAATGCGGTGTATGGTATAATTATAATTTTTATTTATTATAATTATCTTTGGCCATTTTGAATAACTATACGGTTAATTATTAATAATTATCCTTCCAAAGTGATATTATCCCTTTATACAATTTTGTTATATCCAATTTGGTTTTATCGAATTTTGTTATAGATAATCCGTACTTGATGACGAGAGATTTGAATTTGTTTAATAAAACAAAATTTTAACAAAAGGATTTGAACCATGACCAATGGCATCTCTCCTTGATCATAAAGGTTTTTTTACAACCATCAAACTCTGATATTTATATCATTTTATGCAATATTTATGTATATAATAACCTTTTAACTAATGGCTGTTTAAAGAAAAATTTTCTTTTAATACATAAGTAAATAAATAAATAAATTGAAAATTTGTAATCCGGGTTGGTTAGTCACCAAAGTGGCTTACACTTAAGTGTTATAATTTTCAATTTGAATATTAATTTATTTATTTATGATGTTTATTTATTTAGAAATTACAATTGTTCTCATAATGGATCTTATAAATGATGTGATATGAATAGTCTGTGAATGATTGTGATTCATTGTTAGAGCAGGTTAAGGATCACCCAAAGGTTGATTGTTTGTTCCTAATAACTTATGAACATGAATGTTAATAATATAGATGCAATAGTAGTTATTTATTGTTTATATATCCAAAGATAGTAGATACATCTAACTCGCATTTATCTTTATCAAATTAAGTTAAATTTACTTGCGCGTCATTATAATTTGTATGCTTAGTATATTGATGGATTGCCCAAAGGTGAACATCAATATAGCGATTGTGCTATTCTGATATGTTTTCTTAGTCTATTAAGCATGTTAATATCAAGATCCATTAACTGTCGCATTGTGCACTGCCACTCTCGTATGTTCGATTTTAATGGTCTTAAATTTTTTAAGATGGAGTGAACAAATCCATTTTACCTTGGGAGTAATGGATCTAGATTTGGCACTTAGTCAGCCGGCCGAGATGTGCTGTTTTTTGAGCAACTGGCGAGAAAGAATCATTATAAGAGCACGGGAAGGTCGAAGCAGTTGAGTTTGATGTACATGCGAATGAGCATAGCCAAACAACATTAAGATAGCTCCTAAAGTGATAATGCTAAAGAAATGTTAAAGTTTGTGGAAGCGCTCCCGAACGGTGATAAGTCTCTTCTTCAGGGACCGATAATGAGTGCTAACCACCATGAAATTTGATGGTTCTCGTACTATGCATGAACATGTAATTGAGATGACTAATTTGTCGTAGGAAAAGTCATTAGGAATGGAGGTGGATGAAAGTTTCCTTGTGCGAGTTCATTTTGAACTCCTTACCAAGTGATATGATCCTTTCAAATGAACTATAATACCATGAAGGACAAGTGGAATGTGCATGAGGCGCATAGTATGCTAGTTCGGGAAGAACGAGCACCAAAACCAAGGAATTCACTCCGCATTAATTATGTAGCTTGATCGGGGAGAGCTGGAAAGAAAAGGAAACATACTAATAAAGGAAAAGGGCCAGCAAAGTTCGAAGAGCTTGCTTTTAAGATTCATAAGAAGGGGCCTAAAGTTGGCAGGATACTTTGTGAAAGCTGGACATTTCAAAAGGATTGTCCCAGACATAAAGCTTGGTTCGAAAAGAAAGGTAAACATAATACTTATGTATGTTTTGAATGAAATTTGGCTGAAGTTCCTTATAACACTTGGTGGCTTGATTCTGGATGTACAACTCATGTTTCTAATATAATGCGAGGATTCACTTTCAATCTAAACCCGCAAAGAGACCAAATGAGAAATTTGTCCTAATGGAGCAGCCGAATAAGAAAGCTCAGTGGAAGGCATTGGTTTCCGTCTTATTCTTGACAGTGGACATCATTTGGACTTATTGGAACTATTATGTACCTAGTATATCTAGAAATTTAATTTCACTTTCAAAGCTTGATAAAAATTTGGATATGTATTTAAATTTAGTAGTGGTTATTCCGGTTGTACAAAACACATGTATGATTGGTGGTGGTACATTATGTGATGGATTATATAAAGTAACTCTTGTGATCTATATCTTGAAACTCTTATGACCACATCATAATGTTGGTACTAAACGTGGATTGTAATGAACAATACGCACTTGTGGCATAAGCGTTTGGGACATATTTCCAAAGAGCGAATGGAAAGATTAGTAAAGAATGAAACCCTTCAAACTTGGATTTTCTTGATCCTAAGTGCTTGTGTGTGGATTTGTATTAAGGTAAGCAAACAAAACACACGAGAAGAAAGACCCTGAAGCACCGCGACTTCTTGAAATAATACACAATATATGTGGACCTTTTGATGTTAGTTCTTTTAATAAAGAAAAATATTTTATCACTTTTATTGATGATTTTTCACGTTATGGTTATGTTTATTTGCTACATGAAAAATCTCAGGTTGTAAGTGCCTTAGAAATTTTCATTAATGAAGTTGAAAGGCAATTGGATAAAAATGTGAAAATTGTAAGATCCGATAGAGGTGGTGAATATTATGGAAGTTATGATGGAAAAGGACAACACCCTGGTCCATTTGCTAGATTTTTAGAAAAACGTGGTATATGTGCACAATACGATGCAGTACACCACAACAAAATGGTGTATCGAGAAGGCGTAATAGAACCTTGTTAGATATGGTTAGGAGTATAGTAAATGTCGTCTTTACATTTCATTGTGGACTTATGCTCTAAAGGCACATATATTTGCAAAAATAGGGTTCCTAGTAAGGCGATTCAAAAAAAACCTTTGAACTATGAATGGGAAGGAAACCTAGTCTAAGGAAAAGCACCTACATGTTTGGGGTTGCCGTAAATTAGATATTATAATGCATGAAAGAAGTGGATGCAAGACGATCGGTGGTTATTTCATTGGTTATCGGAAAAATTCGAAAGGGTTTTAGATTTGTGCCCTAACCATATTACAAGGATTATAGAATCTGGGAATGCTAGGTTCATTGAGAATGATGAAGTAAGTGGGAGAGAAACACCCCGAAAAGTGGATATTAAAGAAATGAGGGTACAAATTCCTTTAACTTGTATTCCTAATCAGAGAATTTATTCTTCCTCACGATTGTTCCTCGAGTTATTGAGTAGATTAATAACCTGATAGACAATATGAAGGACAAATTAATGATCCCATTACTCTTAAATGAAATTGTGATTAATGAACCTGGAGTAGATGAATCCACGACCAATAGCATTAAGGAGACCTCAAGAGAAAGAGATCAGCTATTTCCTAATGATTACGTGGTATACCTGAGTCGGAAAGTGACAGGAATTGAAAATATTGATGACATTTTCACAAAGCATGAATGATGTTAATTCGATAAATGGTTAAGCCATGAAAGATGAGTTAAAAAGTCTATGAGTACGAATGAAATCGGGATCTTGTTGAATTGAAGGTCATCAAAGGTTGGTTGCAAATGGGTCTTTAAGACCAAAACGTGACTCATTGGTAATTTGGGCGTTCTGAGGCGGATTAGTTGCCAAGGTTTACTCGGAAAGATGGCGTTAACTATAAGAGACCTTTTCACTGTCTCTAAAGGATTCATTTAAATTGTCATGCTTTAGTAGCTCATTACGATTTAGAGTTACATCAAATGGATGTGGCGCCTTTTAAATGGAAATCTAAATGAAGAAGTTTATATGGATCAGCTTGATAGGTTTTATAGAAAAAGAAAGGAACATATGGTGTGTAAAATGAAAGATCAATATATGGACTTAAACAAAAGCTTCCATGTGGTATCTTAAGTTCAATGATACTATTGTTTCTTTTGGGTTTAAAGAAAACACTGTTGATCGATGTATATATCTGAAAGTCAGTGGGAGTAAGTTTATATTTCTGATTCTATATGTTGATGATATCTTACTAGCAACTAACGATCTTCATCTCTTATATGAAACGAAAAGGTTTCTCTCTAATAACTTTGAAATGAAAGATATGGGTGAGGCGACGTATGTGATTGGAATAGAGATATTCCGTAATAGATCACAAGGAATGTTAGGTTTGTCTCAAAAATCCTATATAAATAAAGTTTTAGAGAGATTCGAATCTTGTGAAATTACTTTCTGCCTCCCAGTTGGTCGGAGAAAGGAGACAAAATTTAGTCTCATGCAATGTCACGAGAATGATTTGGAGCGAATACAAATGGAGACAATTCATTGCATCTGTTGTTGGGAGTCTAATGTATGCTCGGTTTGTCTGAGACCCGGATATAAGCTGGAGTGGGAATGTTGGGAAGATACGAGTAATCACAGGTTAGATCATTGGAAAGGCTGCAGAAGGTTACTTATAAGATATTTGCAAGAACGAGAATACATCTTACCTATAGGAGATCGATCATCTTGAAGTAATTGGATATTCAGACTCGAATTATGCTGGCTGTGTTGACTCACGAAAGTCCACTTGTGGCTATCTGTATCTTTTAGGAGGGGCCATCTCTTGGAAGAGTGTAAAGCGATTCGATGATTGCTATACCATGGAGCATTTGGTGTGGCTTGCTTTGAGGCCATGGTTCAAGCTAAATGGTTGCGGAACTTTATTTCAGGGCTTGGGATCGTTGACAGTATAGCCAAACCGCTGAAAATTTATTGTGACAATTCTGCAGCAGTCTTCTTCAGTAAGAATGATAAGTATTCCAAAGGTGCTAAGCATATGGAATTGAAATACTTCTTTATTAAGAGAGGTTGAAACAAGAGTGTCAATAGAACATATCGGCCACCAATCTTATGATTGTTGATCCTTTGACAAGGGTTCTGTGAAAACATTTCTTGGTCATGTTGAAGAATGGGCCTCATGTACAATTATTTATGATCTATTTGATTCGATATTAATGTATATTGACACTTGAGCTCATTAAAGTACAGTTTATGATTTTTCCTGTTTATACCTTATGTATACATAATTTTGATGATGATTGATAAACGGGACTTACTTTGAATGGAGATAACATTTGGACCTTGAAATATATATCTCACTTATGAATAATGGTTCGTGAAAAGAAGAAGAATTAACTATAGTGGTACATGGAAGGAACTATGTCGTATGATGACATACAACGCCATGACTCTTATTTAGTTCTTATTCTTAATTATGATTTTATGATAATGCCAATGAATGAATGAAAGTAATGCATTATCATGAGTCAAGTGGGAGGGAATGCAAGAATGTTTTCAATTATTCTTAGTTGACTCATGTGATAATATTAGGTAATATTATAAATCACGTATTCATTGGTTTAAGGTGGCACAGTGATGGAAACGGTAAAAGATTTAAAATTTTGAATTTTAAATTAATCCATTTAAAGAGATTTCTCCCTGCCCATAAAAGGATCTCTCTAGAAAATTTCACCATCACGAACGGAAAGCGAGAGAAGGAATAGAAGGGTAAAGGGATAGAAATAGATAATATTTTGCTTGAAGACTTGTCATTATGGATCCAGGTTAGTAATAATAAATTCTTATTTTGCTGAATGTGAATATCACTTGAAATCTTAAGATCACATGTGTTTTGGGTTACGTGTCATTACACAAACCTAGAAATCCTCAAAATTATGTTTACAATTATTTTGAGCAAAACCGATAATAATGCGCAAGGCGAATCTATCGATTTGCACTTCAATAGAGCTTCAGTATTCTTGTCTTGCGTCACTTGAAGTCACTCTCTTCTCAAGTCATGTACAAGTCCATAATTGAGTTTTAATATATAAACCTAATAAAGATTCTTGTTTTTTTTCTTGTGAGACGACACCTATATATATATATGGGAAAAGTTGGTTTCCTTACCCTTTATAGAAAATTATTTGTACATAAATAAATGATCAAGAAATCAAATTATAAGGTTTTAAAAAGTCAAAATTTTCAAAAGAAAAAAAAAACCCTCATGGAACAGTCATAATAGTAACTTTATTATGATAATAGGTGATTCGATATATTATGGTAATAGTTTAGCTATTACCATATTGTGATGAATTCAACCAGTCGGCTGACTTTACCTTTATTGTGGTAAGAAGAGCCCATTAAATGATCGAAAATCAAATTAGAAGGTTTAAAAGTCAAAATTTTAAAAAAAAATACCTCATATGTTAATAGATATGGTATTAGTTTTAACGTATTATGATCATAGATGCTACTACCATATTTATGATTGATAAATTCAGCGATTAATGACAGCTTTACGCTTTATTGTGGTAAAGAGCCCGATAAAAAAAGGAAAAGTGGGTTCAAGGTTGGAAAATACATCGGAAGAAAAAGTGCAATTCTGAAGAATAACTTATTCCATTGGCGAGTCAACCAACCTTATCCTCAAAGTCAATCTCTTCAATTCTGGTAAAAAAAAAAAAAAAAAAGATATGCGCCATTTTATTAGGAAAAATAAAATGAAACCACAAAATAACAATTAAGTTTATAAAATGTACATTTCAAATGTATTACATAACTATTTTAGACAGTATTGTTAAACCAATCTATACATATCCACCCAGAGAATAAAAGCATGGTAAGTGTAATATTCTAAAATATAATTATAATTCATGAAAAAGGAAATTTTAGAAGTAAAATATTTAAAGAAAATTATTTTTATTTTTGATCAACCAAATAGCTTTCATTTTGGTATCAGTTTTAGTGTGCCACCACTTTATGCATCATCCAATGTGTATGTTTTGAGAATTAAGTGAGTTACAGCAGTGTTTACAAAGTAATATATAAAAAAAGAAAACATAAGGAGAGGAAAAAAAATAAGAAAATTAAGTTATTTATGGCCAGACGATCTTTAACATCCCTTTAATTGTAACGTTGAATATCTTCTCCTAAAATTTGAAATGATTTAGCAGAAAAATAAAAACAAAATAAGCTTTTATATCTAATAAATTAAAATAAACCTTCCCTTTTTTTTTGTAATTATGATTTTCCGAGAAAGATGTTAGGTGGGTGGGCTTTGAATTTGAATATTATAAGTAAAAATGTTGCAATCGTGCTATAATTTAAGCGAAAAGACAAAGGGATGAAAGAATTGGAATTTTTTTAGGCAAGGAAGATCACAGCGGCCCCACTTATGACAAAATGTGAAAGCATTAATAGATTTGCCTCGAATAATCAAAACTATCTTATATATATATATATATATATATATATATATATATATATATAATTAGATTGCTAGAAAAAGAACCATAGAAATCTATTATAATTATTACCTTTAAAAGGTGAAATGTTGCAGTATTAACTTTCATGTGTTGAATTCTGAAAATGTTGTTCCCTCTTCAGAAGAAAATTTATGAAAGCATTCTTTTGAAGAAAAAATAATAATTGAAGATTTCGTGTCTATTCTAACAATTCTAAATAAACTTCTCATTTAATAGATATATAATGATATCTTGATTTTTCTTTTTAAATTAAGTTTTCTAATAAAAAGCATCATATTATCATTTTTATTCAAAAATAATAATTTAGATTATTTGGTTTTAACGGTAGATGGAATGAATTTTTTTTTTTTCATTTTTGTTTTTTTTGCTATACTAGCCACGTATTATATAAGCATCTATGTGGCGGTTAGAAATCAATATTCAGTTTTATGATGAAAACACATTAAGCAAGTTCTTCTCGAGGAAAGGCGTGTCGCGGGTGTATGGGTCGGGCGTGTGTCGCGGAGTGTCGTCTCGCTCCCGACCTTCGCCAATGGAATCTCGTAGAAGACGGCGAAATGCTATCTCGTCTTCGTGGATTTATCTGTAGAAGATCTTTACTTCAAACCTTACGGCAAGTTTGGGCTTCGATTAGCGGTGGGCGGCGGAGATGGCGAGCGGAGGCGGCGGGCGCGGCAGGCGGTAACCGGTGTGTTCAAGGCCGGTTTCTACATGCACTCTATGGTCTCCGTAGCGCTGCGCGCTGAAGCGATGGGTGTCGATTCTCGTACGGAGAAAATTCGGTTGTGACTCGCTGGAGTTCAATATCTCTGCCCGATCATCGGTTCTTTCCTCTCGGAGCGATATATTATTTCCGTGTCGGCGTGCGGCGAGAAATCTTTCGGAAACGCGTATTCTCGAGCGACATCAAACTACGAACCGCCGCGCGGTTTCGGTGCTCATAGACGGAGATTATGGGAATAACATAGTTAGTTGTGACACGCTGCGGAGTCAATATCTACGCGATCATGATTATTTCCTGCAGGAGCGATATCTTTCCGTGTCCAGCGCTCGCGTGAAATCTTCCGAAGCCGCATATTCTCGAAACGGCATCAAACTCACGAAACCGCGCGGTTTGAGCACATTAGCTTGAAGTGCAGAATAACATAGTTCCGGTTGTGATCATCAGTTCTGTCCTCCCCGGAACGATATCTTTCAGTGTCCGGCGTGCCTCGAAATCTTTCAGAAACCGCATATTCTCGAACAGCATCAAGCTCACGAAACCGCAGCGGTTTCGGAGCACATTAACCAAGGGATTACGGGAATAACATAGTCGACATATTCAAACTATACAAAAGGTTGGATCGACAGAAGACAGAAAATTCACGGATCAAGAAAATCCTGCTTGGCTGAAAATATTGGGGAGATTCGAAGTGCAGAGGAAACACGTCAAATCAAAGCGGCCTGAAAGCAGCGGCGTCGGAGCGCGGCGAAGGTCACGCCATACGGCGGCAACGAGGTCATAAGGTTTCAACATTCCGCGTTCCTACGCAATATGGGGCAAGCGGAAACTCCGGCCTACGCAGCCACGATTACTTTAGTATATGCGGGATCATCGAAGCGGATTCTCCGCGAGAAATTGGGCGGAATCTCCATCGCCCATCCACGGTTGGAAACTGCGCCACGGTCGGGCGACGCCGGCAGTTCGATTCATGAGCGTCGAGGCGATGTTTGTAATGCTAGTGGTGGCGTAGAGATAGAGCGTCGAGGGCGATGTGGAATGGGAAGATAGGCGGATTGATTCAATTGCCGGCGAAACGGCCATGGCCCGATAGCGGATGGTAGCGAGGATGACGGACGACGAGTTCACGGTATTGACGAAGTCTGTCTTTACCGCGCTGCAACCAGTAATACTTTCGATTGAGTCATGACGCATGAGCTTATTTTCCTTATGATGCCCAGCTAGTTCTTCTCTTTTCTCCGATGATCGATTGTTATCTTGATAATAATGTAAGCGAAACGACCTACTCTGCCATTTTCTTTTCTTGATAAGATTTATTAGCAGGTCTTTGCCATTTTTCTTCTCTTTTCTTGATCTTATGATGCCCAGCTTATTCAACCCATTGACTGGATTTAGCGCTTGTTGGTTGGTTGGTTGGAGGGTTGGTTTATTGGTCATGGAGATTGGAGACTCACCATCATTTCTTCCTCAACTCATTTCATTTTCAGGGCTTTTCAATACGCACTTTAATCATAAATTTGTTTTCTTCCTCCCTACTCTTCACAAGATTGATTTCAGGAATAGTTCATATCTAAGCCTCAGCCACAAAAAGTGGAAAGAAAAAAATACTAAATAATAAAAAAATTTCATGGGAAAACACAAAGGGTTGAACTATAAAAAGCTCATTGTGAAATTTTTACTTAAATAAAAGAAAATAAATATAATCAATATTTCTCAAAATTTTGCCTATTTTTTTAATTTTTTTAATCTATATATTAGAAATAAATAAATAAAATGAGTTTGAATAAAACATATATAATTAATTTATTAAGTTTAAACCTATTTTTATTTTCTTCAAATTATCTTTTCTTTCACATTTCTTTCTTAACCTTAGTATTTTCCACGTTGCCTATGCATTTTGCTACTTTTCTTGCAAAAAAAAAAAAAAAAAAAAAAAAAAATTGCTATCCGAATGATGAAAATCATACAGGTGGCCGAATAAGTTTCTTGTTTTATAAGCATCATGAAATAGTTTTTAATAACTGTTTCAATATATTACTTCAAAAATAAATAAATAAATAGATAACTGTTTCAATAGTTTGTTTCAAAAAAAAATGTTTCAATATTTCACTACTCCATTGTATCAGATATCAACAAAGGTAGGATGAACCCATGAGGTTCAGTCCAATAAATTGGAGAAGCATAAAAGTGAGAACTTGTAGCTAGCCTATGTGCTACCTCATCAATGTGCTACCTCATTAGCAGACCCGAACAACTAGAAATAATGGAAACTAACTCATTTTTCAATGAAAACCCGTTTAACATATAGCCTTGGGAGACAGTTGAAATCCGTTTCAAATATGACATTCTAGAAATTCATATTTTTGATCGAAGAACCTCCCTTGGACCCACAGCTACGTAATTTTATATATAATTTTATGATTCAAACTAGTAATACACGTATATAAATATAGAATGAATCGTTAAAAAACATAAATGATGAAACAATAACCAAGTTAATATTATAATGAATTGGCTGAGATCACATACATTTGATAGTTAAATTACATTAATATTATCATTGTGATTGGAATACACCATGACTTTTAGTTTTTGCATGTTATGACATGGCTTATTTTTCACTTTAGGTTGGGGGATGCGGGCGAAGCCCGCGTCACAGTATAATTGGGAACATATTTTTGTAATTTGATTATATTCAAAGTTGATATAAACACCCTCTTCCTCTTTAACCCTATTTCGATGATAGTAAAATTTTGAGCCATCGTTCTGTGGATGTAGATGCAATGCGAACCACGTAAAAGCTGTTTATTGTATTTATTCTTGTTTTCTTCTCGATTCTTATCATCATTTGTTGCACAATTCACAACATTGCAACATAGTAATGATCATTGATTTTATTTATTGTCTTTGATCATAATATTTTACTCGTCTAAAATCGCTGAAAACACAAATAAATGTTTGCTTGTGCAGATGTGAAAACCAAAGCGTTGTCTTAAATAACCGCAATGGCTCGCAGATCTGAATGGCGATAATCACACACGCCTGAAGGCGACTACAATGTTAACACGCACCAAGGTAACAAGTAAGCCATGAAAACAAATAACTGACCTATATCTATGTGGAATGGCCTGGCTGTTAAAAAGAAAAGGATGAAAAAGAGATGTAAAGAAACGATTTCAAAATGACGAATCAAACGAGCTTAAAGAAAATAGGCTAGCGATAAAGTTAAGAGAACAAATATTTTTAATGTAAGTAAACATATTAAAATATCAAAATTAAGAATGATTTACTTTACTATGATGTATTAAAAGTGATTAGCTTTCAAAAAATATATATATCAAAATTCTCTATTTTATCTTTCTCTCCATATTTACGTAAAAACAGTTCACTGTCTTGAAAAATTCAAGAAAATAATATTTTTATTATTTTAAATAGCTAATGACTCTCATTACTTATTAAACTATAAATGTAAATTTTACGTGACCTTCACTTGATTTTATTAAAAAGTCATTTTATTATATAAATTTTATTTAAATTTGAATTTAAGGAATATTAAAGATGAGATATCTTAGGATTTATTATGGTTATTAAAATTTGTTAATTTTATTATTAATTAAATCTAATGCAAGAATGTATATTTTATCATAAATGGATTTTTTTTAAATATTTTATAGGTATGGATGAAATAAAATAAATATTATTTACTATTTCATATGCAATGATGTGGTATTAACTAAATAAATCACTTGAAAATCCTTTTAAAAAATAAATAAATCACTAGAAATAAAACTTTAGAACCTAAAGGTAACCTTTGTCTTTTTTTTTTTATAAATTTTGGTCTGTATTCTATATATACATGTATTATTTTTATATCACTCTATAAATTGTCTATATAGTTAAAGTTGATTCACCCCAATCATCTCTAATAAGTTGTTTAGTAAAAATTTCTAATCATATCTTATAACTTATTAGGAATAAACAACCGATGAGGAAAAGCTGTAAGCTTTTGAAACTCTGTTATTAAAATATCAAAATGTTTATTAAAGTGTAGACCCCAATTTGGGCTCTAATTCTTTATTTATTTATTTATTTTATTTTACTATATTTTATTTTATTATATTTTGATTTATTTGATTGGATTTTCCTTTTTTTTAATTTTATATTATTATTATTATTATTATTTTATTATTTTTTAACAGGGGAAGAAGAAATTTTTGGAGAAAGCGATAACTTTTGGAGGGAGAAGAAATAAAGGTCATTAGAAAGTGAAAAAGACAAGGCTACTATTCGATATATATATATATATATATATATATATATATATATATATATATATATATATATATATATATATATATTTTAGTTTTGACATCTCTTTATTCTCTATCATTTTGTTGCATTCATGTTTTAGATAAATATCTGTGGTTTCACTTCCTGCTTCCTTTTTTTAGAGATTAGATCAATGACTTTTTTTCTATTTGGTATTTTATCTATTCTATACATTTTTTCACATTTTTCGAATTCACAATCACCTTTTTAGATTCCTATTCAGGATCTCTCACTCTCACTTTTCCATTTTATATATTTACTTTTCTTATTTTGTATATTTATTTATCCTATTTCATACATTTACTTTTCCTATAAAAAAATCTTATATATTTTTTAAATTAATATTCTTTGGGTATATATACATTCCATAGTTATATTATGTATCAATTGTCATCCTTATTTGCTCCATATTTTCAAAGATTTTTGTTTTCCATTTTAGATGATTTTTTTTTATTCATTTTAAAACCCTTTTTTATTTTCAAACCTTTTTTTTAGTTTGTTTTATTTTTTTATTCATATTTTATCCATTTATTCTATAACTCTTTTAGTATTTTTTTTATTTATTTATTCATTTATTTCCAATACCCCTTCAATTTGTCCAATTCGTTAGAGTGGGAGCCAAGGTGTAGAGAGAGGAGTGATCCTGTGTTGTGTAGATGCATGATAGTGTTGGGTAGTGATCTTGTGTTATGTAGGTGCATGATAGTGTTGAGTAGTAATCTAAATTACGTAGGTGCATGATAGAGTTGTGCAATGGAGATGAGTGATCTTGTATTACGTAGGTGCATGATATTATTGTGTAAAGGAGATGAGTGATCTTGTGTTGTGTATGTAAAACCCAGAAAAAATTAAAATTTTTTGAAAAAAGGTAAAACGGTAATTTCGGTGGAAAACAAAAAATTTTCTAGATCTCATATGAAACGGACTTCATCATTGAATTTGTCTCGCGAAATCTGGTGCACCTCGTGAATTTACCGTCGGATTAAGAAGATAGTCGGAATTTCATGTTTTTCGAGGCATCGGGTGTCGGATGAAACATGGCATGATATGTGGTGCACTTGTGTGAATGGTTCACATTGGGTCAAGTGTCAAGTGGAGGAAATAATTAGAAGGATAAAACAAGAAAAAAAAATAAGGAAAAGAAAAAAAATAATAAAAAGAAAAGAAAAGGAAATAAGAAAAAAAAAAAGGAAAGTCAAAAGAAAAGAAAGGGAAATGGCAGAGAGTGAGAGCGAGAAGAGAGAGAGAGAGGGAAAAAAAAAATTTCACTTTTTTCTAAGATTTACGGAAATCGGATCGTAGGTTTTTGTCGGAGAAAAATGCAAAGTCGGTTCACGCATCGAGAGCTACGCATGGATACCAAAATCTTGGAGTTTCGTTAAACTCCACGAGGTAAGGAATTTTTTTACTTTGGTTATTTTTAGCCTAAAGGTCATTTAATGACTTGGGGTTTTCTTAGAGGCCGTGAGATGCCATAAATTTCAGTCCCAAAATTTTGGGACTTAATGTAGGAATTTTTAGGAATTTTAGGAATTTGTTTTTCGGACAGTTAATTTAAATTTTGAAAGGCTTGTTTTTCGAGACAGATCCGGATAAGATACAGGGCCGAATATTAGAAATTTTAGGAATGATTCGGCAGTCTCGGGCCCAGGTTGAGTTTGGTTTGATCTCGGGACTAAATATCTTCAAGTTTGCAATTGTGTTTGGTATCATAGTAATTCGGTGACGAACCGTGAAGGGACCAAGAGGTGCCCTGTTTTATATGGGTCCGAGATTTGGGTCATTTTGTGTGTTATTGTTGGAAAAAAAAAATATTTTGTTGTGTGTAAAATTCATGTTAACATGTGCTTGCGTAATCTATTAACATGGAAGTTGTGATAAATGGAAATTATATGTAGGAAGTATAATTATCCGAAATTTATAAATGTTGCATGTAACTCTTATTATGCATGTAGCATGACATAACATTAAATGGCATATCTGCATTTCATGTACCACGGGACATCCGCGTCTTGTCGGGTGTGAGTGCATGGTTTGGAGTCAAACCATGTGTTTAGTGTTCGACCATGGTAAATCGACACTGTGTTTGATGTTCGATAATCTGTCGTGGGCACATGGTAGATCAACACCTTGTTTGATGTTGATGGTGGGCTCGATAACATGAACTACATCCAAAATGAGTCACATGGTTTTGAGGTTATCGGAGACTGTCCATAACTTTTGAAATAAAGCGTTTATCGAAGACTATCCATAGCTTTAAAATAAAGGCTGTTGTTATCGGAGGCCCAATCCATGGTTGGAGTTCTCGGGTCGGAGATTGTCGGGATCGGAGATTGTCGGGATCGGAGATTGTCAATTCGGAGACTATCTGGGGTCGGAGATTGTCGAGGTCGGAGGCGTCAGGGCACACAGATAAAGCGGTGTTGGGGCTGTTCAAATAGTTGAATTATATAAAACAAAAAATCTTTTGTTTTGGAAATAAAGGTTTTCACACTTGACATTTGCATGTGTGAAGGAGTCAGTCAAGACTCGGGTTATGAACATGAGGAGTCTCATCTCATGAATGACATGAAATATTCCATATAGGATTGCATTATTTATGTGGAATATGATTGGATGTTTTATGTATGCCATTGCATGTGCATTTTAGGTGGGGAGTAGTAGGAGAATTTTACTGCGGGGAACTTTCTTTCGTCGTTGTGAGACAGCCTTTTCAGTCTGCTGAGAAGACAGGCGCTCCTTGAGCCGTGAGTAAGAAGAAGGCCGGGTTGTAGCCTTGAGAAGTATTTTTGTAAAATATATTAGAACAATATAGTTTTAATATATTTTGGCATGTAAAAGTGTAAAGGAGTTGTACATCAAACTCTTGTAAAATATTATAAGGATTTGTATATTTGTTAGAAAATATAAAGAAAGGCGATTATGAATATTCCGCGGGTTACGGATTGTCAACGAGACCCTCGTATTTTGGAGTGTCACAGCATGGTATGCGAGTATCCCAGGACCCACAGAATTGGGTTGTCACAGCTTTGTATCAAAGCTTAGGTTAGCGATTACCTAGGAGCTCGGGTGGGGGTAACCACCGGTGTTTTCTGATATTGGCTCGTCATAGGTGAGTATCTAGAGTTAGGTGTCCAAATACCTAGGATTAGTAGGCATGGGTGTAGAGACACATGGCATTGTGTGCGATGATTGCTTTGATGAAATTTCCTAATATGTTCCACGGGAGATGTATTATGGTTGTATGAATGTATGCATGATAGAATGTGTATAGAAATTGAAGAACACTAGGGTTAGCAAATGTAACCTTAGGGGTTCGGAAAATAAATAAGCATGATTACGTAGGAATGGTTATTTATTAGTGTTTGTCATTATGCACCACTAATGTGATAAATAAAAAGAGAGAATCTCAAATTGCTATCTTAACTTATGTAGATGGACAAGTCAAGGCGCGGTCTTAGAGGTCGATCCGCAGGCGTAGTCGACCACTTTGGCTTTGACTGACAGCCTTTGTAGAGGCCCATAGGCGTTGCAGTTGCCATCATTGCAGCGGCGTAGACGCTACCCTTTGCACGGACCTAGCAGCGCGGTGGGCTAGGGAGGGACGAGTAACCTCTAGGGGTTTCACGCACATCATCCTTCGACATACGTGGGAGGAGGGGACTCAATGGTCAAGACAGCCTTGGCCATTGAAAGAGAAGTAGAAGATGCACGAAGCATCCGAGATACGGGTGCTAGTGGCAAGAGGAAGAAGGATCGACCTTCTTCAAGTTCAGGAAAGAAGCAGAAGACTTCTACTTCCCGAGGATTTCAAGGTCGGGCGGGTGGCTATCGGGACGAGGCGGACCGGGGGTTTCAGTGGTGGGGCCAGATGGAAATGTTTCCACTACCATCGGCTACAGACGTATGAGGCGGGATTGCCCTCAAAGGCAAGGATCTTGGAATTATGGGACAGCACAGTCCCAGTCATCAATGGGATAAGCACGAACACAGTTTGTTCCTCCTTACCCCAACATGGGCCAAGGGAACCGGTATTAGTTCCAGGGTACTGCACAAGCACCTACTGTTTCGGAGACGGGCCACATGGGCTAGGGCATGGGTCAAGGTCGAGGACAAGGCTCTCAAGTCGGGACTTCAGGGACCTAGGGGCGTGTCAACACTGTGATACCTCAAACTGAGCTGGCAAATTAGTCTACTCTTTAGGGTATGTTTCTATTCTCGTGCCTATGAGAAAGAGTATTGTTCGATTGTGTAGCATATGCATGTGATTGTGTGTGATAATTTTGGGACGAAATTCTGTTAAGGGGGGAAGAATTTAAAATTCAAGAAAAATTAAATTTTTTAAAAAAATGAGTAAAATAAATATTTCGATTGAAAATCGAAATTTTCTAGATCTTAAGGCCAGTAAAGCGGACTTCAGATTCTTGAATTTGTCTCCTGAAAATCCTAGTTATCGTCGAATTTCGTTGAATTAGAGACGGTGAAATTTAGTTTTTCGAGGCATCGGGTGTTGAATGACACATGACATGACATGTGTTGCACTTGTGTGAATGACTCACATTGAGCCAAGTGTCAAGTGGAGGAAATAATGAGAAAAATAAAATAAGAAAAAATAAAGGAAGGCAAAATAAAAAAAGAAAAAGAAAAGAAAAGGAAATAAGAAAAAAAATAAAAAGAAGGAAAGTCAAAAGAAAAGAAAGGGAAATGGCAGAGAGTGAGAGCGAGAAGAGAGAGAGAGAGAGGGAAAAATATTTTTTTTCGCTCCTCTCTAAGATATATAGAAATAGGATCGTAGGTTTTGTGGATGTGAAAGTTGGTCACGCATCGAGGCTGCGGCGTGGGTATTTAAAATCTTGGAGTTTCGTGAGCTCCACGAGATAGAGAATTTTCTACTTTGGTTATTTCTAGCCTAAAGGTCATTTAATGGCTTGGGGTTTTCTTAGAGGTCGTAGGCGCAAATTTCAATCCCAAATTTTTGGGGCGGAGTGTAGATTACAGGAATTTGGGACTGTTTTGAAGACAGTCTAGGCTAAATTTTCAGGGGGTATTTTCGGACGATCGAGGACAGATTTAGGCTGAATATTAGAAATTTTTGGGAATGGTTCCGAGCAGTCCTAGACTGGGTTAAGGTTTGGTTTCGATCCCGAGACTGATGTCTTCGGGTTTTGTAGTGTGTTTTGGTATCACAATAATTTGGTGACCCGAACCGATTGAAGGACCAAGAGGTCTTGCTATTTTATATCGTCAGAGATTTGGGCCATTTTGTGTGTGTTGGAAAAATAAATAATATGTTGTTATGTGTAAAATTCATGTTAATATGTGTTTGCATAATGTATTAACATGGAAGTTATGATAAATAAAGTATATGAAATATAATTATTTGAAATTTATAAATGTTGCATGTAGCTCTTATTATGCATGTAGCATGACATATCTGCATTTCATATGCACAGGACATCATGTTGAGTAGGGTGTGAGTGCATGGTTTGGGTCAACACTGTGTTTGGTGTACGACCATGGTAAATCGACACTGTGTTTGGTGTTCAATAATCTATCGTGGGCACAGGGTAGATTGACACCTTGTTTGATGTTGATGGTGGGGTCAGTAACATGTACTACGTCTAAAATGAGTCGCATGGTTTTAGGGTTATCGGAGACTATGCGTAGCGACCCTTTCGACTCGACCCGTTTTGGCGGATCAGAACCAAGTCAGGAGGGATGCCCGCTAAAATCCTTTCGATCAATCAAAATCCATATCTTTGCGAGGCGATTTCAAAATTGGGCAAGCGCTGAACATTTACATTTACGAAAATACATTTACAATGAAGGCATTCAAGCCTTTTCAAAATGATTTCTGAAATAGATGTTCGAGTTGAGTGTTTCACATGCTCGATATCGAGAAAGCGTACAGGAATGAATGCGCGTATGGATATCTCCCAGAATTTCCTTCTTTATGACTCGGCGGCTCCTACGATCTTGGAGTCGCTTTCGATCCATATCTATCGAGCAAATTTTCTGGCGTTGGTAAAACAATACGCTAAGCATTTTCATGCTTAGTGGTTCTATACAAACCTATTCCTCAGTTTCAGTTTAAATCAAATCATGCAATTTAACCATTCAAAACTTTCAAATCTTTATGGATGATCAATATAAATACAATACATATACTTGTTTTATATACAATCATTTATGGTTCATTGATCATCCCAAAAATACACTTTCATATTCAATAAATCATGCATTAATCAAGTCATGCATTTCAATTCCAATATTTCACAATCTCAAATCAATTCAAATATGCTCACAAATTCAATTCAGTTATGCAATTCAATTCAATTCTGCCAATCAATTCAGTTATGCCCTTAATTTAGTTATGCCCTTAATTCAGTTATGCCATACTTGGGTGACTATGTCTTGATATACAAGATACTCCCAGTCGTCGGCACGGTCCGTGGGGCTGCGGGCGGTATCAAATGGTTTTATAACCGCAGTGCGGTCGGCGAAGTGCGACTGATTATAAACAATCAATTGAAGTGAACACTCTGCGTCTGGTCCCATTTGCGGGCTCGCGATCGAGTGACACATCAATACAATAGTTCGTGGTCTTGCTATTTGACCTATTGGTATACCAATCTATCCTTATCTGAACTAAGCGGTTAACATTCTATTAAGGGCGTTCAAATCCTTATACCAAAATATAGTACAATATATGCAGCTTGTGTAGCTTGATTTATTTTAATAATCATTACAATTTTATATGCGAAACATTTAAATAACTTCAAATCAATTTAAATCAATTCAATATGCTTTTTAGAACAAACATGCAAAAACTTGAAACAGGAATAGAAATTAAATGCAGAACAAACCAAAATCTTTGCCTGATTCGCATCATGGAATCTCGATACGGTTGGCTTTTAAATAACCGTCGATGCTATTCAAAACCATTAAGAACAATATTATTCATGCGTACTATTAGTTTTGGTTAGTATTGATTTTCGGAGTTTAATATGAGTTCAATTTCAACAAGCTATATAGATGGATTCTTGACTCAATGGAAGCTTTCCATAGAGTCAGAGACACCGGCTTGAGTTCGAATGAAGGAGTTATGACCTCAGTTGGAGGTCATGCGTAGTCACACCAGTAGAGTGGCGGCGAAAGTGACCTGACCTCCAGTCAAACTCGATTTGACACCTTGGTCTGACATATTTTATCCTCCTCAGGCATATGAATGTATTCTTGACTCAATGGGCTTTCCATAGAGTCTAAGAACACCCGAAACGGAGTTCGGACGAAGAAGTTATGACCTTCCGAAGTTGGAGGTCATACGTAGTCACACCCAGCCGAGCTGACCTGACCTCGGTAAACTCGGTCTGACACCTCGGTCTGACATATTCTATCCTCCTCAGGAATATGGATGAATTATTGACTCAATGAGCTTTCCATAGAGTCCAAGAACACTGGTCGGAGTTGGATGGAAGGAGTTATGACGCTTAGAGTTGGAGGGTCATGCGTAGTCAGCTCGGACAGGCGACACGGGTACGGTCTGCGGCCTCTCTGAATGGTCTGGCGGCTCATGGCTAAATGAGATCTGCCGACCTCTGTTTGTATAGAGATGCTGACCTCTGGGATGAGGTCTACGTCTACGGAGATGGTCTGCTGACCTCACAGGATGGTCTGACCTCTGCGCATGGTCTCGCCGTTTGCATGGTCTGCCGACCACGCTGCGTAGGAGTCTCTTGACCTTTCTTTGCATAAGATGCTGACCTCCTGCATGTTCTCAATAAAGGACCATAACTTAGTCTACGAGGAGGTTTGAATTGAAATTAAAGCCTAACATCAAGTTCATTAATGAGATTTACAATTTTCTAGAAGGACTCACTACAAATTCCCTTCCCTTTGTACCCAGTCAGCTCTAGGTCGAATTGTCTGTATTTGCAATGTGGCAGCTTACCGTAGTTTAAAATACAACCAAACATTCCTAAGGCAAGATAACCACCCATACGACCCTTTGGGTAGAAAATAACCAAAGTAGGAGAAGGCCTCTGCTCATAGAGTTGTCGAAGCTCGATTCAGGTCTACACTTGCGGCTCTTGTCACGAGGGAGGACTTTCCCTCTTGCTTTGCCGGAAACCTATGGTCTGATCGTCGGAAAATCTAGAGAGAAGGTAGAGCCTCTCTCTCCTAACTCCCAAACTCTCCTCCTATTTCCTCACATTTTTCCTTTTCTTATGGATCACCCTTAATCGTACTTTAAAGGAGAGGCTTCCTCCTCTTTCTATGCCACATGTCATTTCCTTGATTTTCTTCTTTTTCTTTATTTCTTTTTGCCCATATTTAGGTCCCTCCATTTCTCTATTCTTCATTTTAAGTCTCATATTATTTTCCCCTTGCTAATTTATTTCTCTTAATTTCATAGACATCTAAACATACAATTGTTATAGGCCCCATTTTACAATTTCCATATTTTCTCTTTTTTCGCTTGGGTTTATTTCGAGATTGATAATCATTTAATCGATATTCATCAACAATTCCCAAAAAAAAATACCCGATTGGCTGATTATACTGAATATATAATAAATTTTATTATAAAAATTCTAGGGTATTTTTAGGGCGTTACACTATCCATAGCTTTTGAAATAAAGCGGTTGCTCGGAGATTATCGCACCTTTAAAAAAAATAAAGTTGTGCTCCCGAGGCTTGTCGATGCTCGGAGATTGTCGGGATCGGAGGGTGTCGGGGTCGAAGGTGTCGGGATTGGAGATTGTCTAGGATTCGGTGTCCTTGTCGAAGCTGTCTTAGGTCGGTATCCCTTTGTCGAGAAGACTATCAAGGGCTTTTGAATAGCGGTATTTGAGATACGATCGAATGGACAGATTATATAAAACAAAAAATCTTTTGTTTTGGAAATAAAAGTTTTCACACTTGACATTTGCATGTGTAAAGGAGTCAATCAGGACTCGGGTTATAAACATGAGGAGTCTCATCTCATGCATGACATGAAATATTCCATATACGATTGCATTATTTATGTGGAATATGATTGGATGTTTTATGTACGTCATTGCATGTACATTTTAGGTGGGGAGTAGCCCTTGTAAGAGAATTTTCTACTAGGCTTTGCTCCACATCATGCGGTATGCCGCCTTCCCGGGTGAGAAGATGGCGCTCCTTGAGTCGTGAGTGAAGAAGGCCGGGTTGTATTTTAAGAGTATTTTTGTAAAATATATTAAAGCAATATAGTTTTAATATATTTTAACATGTAAAAGTGTAAAGGAGTTGTACATCAAACTCTTGTAAAATATTATAAGAATTTGTATATTTATAAGAAAAATATACAGAAAAGTGACCACGAATATTCCGCGGATTGACGGGTTGTCAACGGGACCCTCGAGTTTTAGAGTGTCACAGTATGGTATCTGAGTATAAGGGACCCTTGGAAATTGGGTTGTCATAGTGTGGAGTGCGATGAGTGTGTGTAGTGGAGATGTGTGAGCCCAGAAAGTCACAATTTTAGAAAATAGCAAAATAATAATTGGTCAAAAATCGAAATTTTTTAGATCTCGGATGGCGAAACAGACTTTACCGTTGGAATCGTCTTGCGGAAATCTAGCTACCGTCAATTCGTATAACTCGAGACGGTCCAATTTGCCGCGTTTTTCGATAGCGAGGTGTAGTCGCGGGGACACTTGGCATTTTAGGTGACTCACAATGTGCCACATGTCGGTATCTTGATTTAGTCGGCTTGAGCTGAGTGGGGCCACATGGACATGTGACATCTCGAATTGGGTAGAAAGTCAAAGTGGGTGGATTAAGTGGATAAAAAATCGATGAGCCAATGATGGCAGCCAGTGGTAATGAGAGGACAAAAGAGGAATAAAACAAAAAGAAAGAGCGTTTCTCTCATTTTGGAGAATCGTGCGGTGGAGGAGGGTTTCAAATTCTAGAGAGGCTCCCGACTCTCTACAGAATTCCGACTTTAGGACCTTCGGATCGCGTCGGACCAAGAAGTAAAGTCGTTCTACGCGGCGAGGGCTACGCGTGGGCACCGGTTTTGTGGAGTTTCGACAACTCCAAGAGGTAGGGGTTTTCTCCTACTTGATTTAATCCTTTTTTAAGTGTTTTATTAATGGTTTGGTTGATTTGAGGCCGTGAGTGGCCGTTCGATCGGTCCCAAAACTTGGGACCGAATTGTTGGAATATTTTGAACCCGTTTTGGACAGTGTAGGGACTGTTTTGGGTGGTTGTGTGATAATTTATACAATAAATTATGGTTTTTGTGTTTTTGTGCCGAAAGTGGCTATGGATTTCGGTTCCACAAAGTGGAACCGATACTTGGTGAGTGAGCTACCCACGGACGGCCTTTGCTTTCGTTTAGGGGCTGATGCATGATCCGGTTTGCTAGTTGGACGAAAATGGTCCGTGTAAGCAAAATATTGCTTGAATTGGATGGCTTGGTGTGTGAAAGAAATTGTTATGCATATAATTAAATGTGTTAGCCCAACGCATGAGGTGGAATTATAAAATATAATTGTGTGTAAGCCATTAGAAATGGTGTGATTGGCTTAAAGTGAGAAATTTAATTTTGATGTTATTGATGTAGATTAAATAACATGTGGTATGTAAATTTGTTAATATATGCACAGTCAATATATTGGCATGTGTGGTTGAAATGGCGTAATCGTTTCGTATCTGTGAGCAGCGCAGAAAAATTAGGTGTGAGTGCATGACGAGGAAAGAAGTAGCGATGTTTTTCTCGCATTTGGCTTAGACATGTGTGAGGAAGTCGGTGAGGACTCGAGACACGGGATTAGGCATGTAGACATTCGAGTATGATCATGTATTTGCTTGAGTGTGTGTTTTTATGTTGAATCATTGCATATGCGGCAGGTGGGAAGCTAACCCGTGTAAGATAATTCCTTGTGGGCATTGCTCACCTTGTCGGGGAATCATTGGCCCCCAGTGCAGGGAGCGTGGGAGACGGCCGCTCATTAGGCCGATTTTAGAAGAAAGCCGGATTGTGGCTTTGATGTTTTTGTATAACATGTATTAAAATGTTAAATCTTAATATATGTTTATATTAAGAGTGATTTCTTAACTCTTGAATCATGTATATAGTTGGTTGGATATTTTTAGTGAGTATTGATGTATGGGCCCGAGTGGCCATTTTTATTCATTTTAATTATATATGGACCTGGTGTGGTCTTTTCAAAATATTGGGACAGGTTGTCATGTGATTGGAACAAGTTGTACCTTGGGTAGAGTTCCCCGTACAAAAGAGACTCTGTCCGATTTTCATGAGTGGTGTCGGGTTACCCGACATCCACGAATGTTCCGCGGGTTGACGGGTTGTCAACAAACCCCCCAAATTTGGGGCGTCACAAGATGAGTAATCTTGTGTTGTGTAGATGTATCATAGTGGTGTGTAGCGATGAGAAGTGATCTAATGATTACAGTGTTGCTAAACAAGTGTATGCTAATGTTGTGCCCCACCATATATTTTGTGTGTTTTTATTATTGTTTATTTATTTATTATTATCTCCTATCATTTTTTTTTGTTTATTATTATTATTATTATTACTCATTTTTATTTAAATATATGATTTTCTAATCTCTTAAACTAAAATCTAATCTTTTAAATATTTCAAATTTTGATTTTTTTTTATTTTTTATTTTGATACTTTAAAAATCATTTTCCTTTTTTTTTTTTTAACAAGCCAAAATAGTTTTCTTTCAAATTCTAAAAAAAATAATAATTCAAAACTCATTTCCTTTGATTTCAAAAATTTTTTAAAAAACATTTTCTTTAATTTGTAAAAAAAATAAAAAAAATAAAAGAAATCATCTTCTTTAATTTCTTTAAAAAAAAAACAATAATCATTTTTGTTAACTTTTAAAAATTTAAAAAAATAATTTTCTTTAATTTCTATAAAAAACATTTTTTTAATTTCTATAAAAAAACATTTTTTTTAATTTCCAAAAGAATAAAAAAGAAATCATTTAGTTTAATTTCAAAAATCATTTTCTTTAAAATTCAAAAAACAGTTTCTTTAGTTCCAAAATTTTAAAATATATGATCTTTATATTAAAAAAACTTTAATATTCAATAATCAAGACTTACTTTCTTTAAATTTTCCAAATCAAATTTCTTTTTTTGTTCAAATATCCAAATTTCAAATCTCTTCTTTTCTAAAATGACATTATTCTTATTATTATTATTTTTTTTTTTCAACATGATTTTAAAATTTTTAAAAGCACAGTTGACTCTATAACATGATTTTTTGTATTATAGTGCTATGGTTGGTAGACGTAATGGTAAAGGAAATGCACATGGAGGACGATGGGATGGCCTTGGAGGACATTTAACTAGCCGTGGTATAAGAGATGGAGAAGTGATACAATCAGGTTTATCCCCATTAGCAGCACCATCACCAGCTTTCTCTCATGCAGTAGTTCCACAATCATTTGCCACACTTATAGAGGTTTGCCGCGATCACGGTGACTCGAATTCGGAATCACCAATATCGCTCCGACGGATCACAACGATACCTTTCGTCTTACGGATCTGACATTGTCGCCGCTCGGCTTTTTGGTCAAGTCTCGGGGATCATGTATCAAGTTCACCAGAAGTTGTAAATGCTTCTTGTAGCAGTGCTAAGCCACTTCTCACGATACGATATGACTGATAATTTTTACATATTATCAATATAAAATTAATGATAAGATAACCTTTAATTTTTGTAGTTTTAGCATTTTATGATTTATATATGACTAATTAATATATATATATATATATACTATATATATATATATATATATATATATATATATATATATATATATATATATATATATATATATATATATATATGATTTTACATGCATTGCGGTTTACTCCCTTCCCACAAGGCCGAGTAGATTACAAAGTGCATGAAGCAGGGTGACAAAGAAGGATATGTGAGTAGTGAGGCTGCAAAATTCTATTGGAATGAATTTAATTAATACTTATTATATAATACTTATTACATGAATTTAGGTAATGTTTATTATGAATCAACAATTATTATGGAATTTGAAATATTTTTAAGCTATTTTATTCAATTATACTTGATAACATATAAATTTTAATGTTTGTAGAAGCTTTCACATATGATGTGTCTCTAAAGCCTGTAATTAAAGGAATTTGGAGTTGTCGGGCTGCTATCCGATATTCTAGCACCCTTTCGGAATGGAGGGCAATAGGAGTGTTGCCTCCAAATGTTCCACAAGATGTTTAGGATAGCTGGCAAGCAAGTTGGAATACTCTTGAGTTCAAGAAAAAGTGCTTGGCTGCATCAAAATGTCGGTTGAGCGAGATTGCGAGGACGAAGACATGGAATATCTAAAACTGTGAGGGTTCGTCGCTATAGATCACTACTTAGATCTTGTAAATAATTATTAAATGCTTCTTATTCCTTACATTTTTCAGTTTAGAATTTCAAATATAATTAGCACAACTATTGTTATAATATATATTACAAATAAATTGTATAATAACATTCTCATGCAAGTCTAATCAGACGGTGGCCGACTGTACTATGATATTTTGAAAAAAAATGCACAAGAGGAAGAAAGAAGGAAGCTTTATTGATCAACGTCGAAAAATGTTGATGTAAGTTAATGACAAAATAATGATTTCTTTGGATTTCTATATTTAATATTGCATTGCTTATTTTGAAATATTTACTTGTATGTAGGATGAGGTGATGTCACGCTAATTACAATGCTAATACTCAAGATATGACCGACGAGGAATTTGTATAGTCGATTAATAAAGACAAGATTTTTTACGAAGTCATTGGACCAATGAAGAAGATGCGGGTTTATATTCTTGGAAATAAAGGTTACATTGATAGCTCCAACGAAATATCGTTTGATCGTGAGCATTTGAGGGCTGAGCTATATGAGGAGGTGTGAGATGTAGTGCGAGAGGATATGAGAGATGAGTTTCAAGATGCAGTGCGGGAGATTAAAGAAAAAGAGGATGCAATTCAAAAAAGCGGGGAAGAGATGGAGCGTGATGAGGGAAGGAGACAACCGCTCGTGGAGACTATTGGAAGCAAAAGCAACAAGAGATGGAGCTGATGATACATAGACATTTGAGGGCCAGTGGTTTTGTAGCAACAATTACCGATCCAAACCACACCATTAATGATCACGCGTAGGATGTGGATTAGGAGTAGATGATGTAATTTATTCTTATATAGTAAACTTTGTTTTAGGATATTGATTAAGAGTAAATGATAATTAATGATAACTAATACTATCTAGTAAATTTAGTTATTTCATGTATATATGGTACTTAACAATTTACTTATTTAAATATAAATATAAAATGTTATAAAAGAATACTATTAAACTTGAATTTATATTTATACTATTTTGGATCTAAAAATTATAATTTTCAATATTTATTTTTTTAATATATATGAAAAATACCAAAAGAATCTAAATGAATGTTATCTAACATTTACCAATGTTAACATGAGGAATATATAGCTACAAATAACTAACAAAATGAGAATCCATTTGTATATTATCAACAAATAGACACTAAATTTAACAGCGGATTATCACATTATTAAATACCTCCCCGAATTGCCAGTGATTTTATCAACAGATTTTGCCTTATATTTACCAATAAAACGATAATCTGTTTCTATCTTCCCAGCGGATTAACTTCAGACATCGTTCAACATTTATCAATCGGTGGATAATTCGTTGGAATTTTATCAACAAATTAACAAACGGATTATCAACGGATAGACGCTATTACTTAACAATGTATTATTATCCGTTAGTACACTACCTCACAATTACCAACGATTTTATCAAAAAATAAAAAAATTTGCCAACGAATTACATTTCACAACAATCACTCCGTTACTAATCCGTTGAAATTGTCCCTTGGTAGTCGATTATTAATTTGTTTGGTAAATATACCACGGATTTAATTTGCCAGCATATTTACTTATCCGTTGGTAAAAAAGACAAATATTACCAACGGATTACATTTCCCAACTTATCACTCTCTTACTATGTTCGTGGTAATTTACCAACGGACATAAAATGTGCTGTGTCGGTTCCTAATCCGTTGTTACAAAATGTACCAAACGGATATTATTTGTGTTAGTAAAAATTTAATGATGAGCTGCTGCCCCTACGGACAAAAATCCATTGAAAGTGTCCGGGTTGGGAAATGAATTTAACAAACGGATATTCTCATTTAACAACAGATTTTGGATGTTGGTAAACACCTGTTTTTTTGTAGTGTTTGTATTGCTCCTTCCAATTAGTTTGTGCCAAGACATAGAGAGGATGTTTAATTCCTTCTAAAGGGGTGGAAAGTTGATTGGAGGCCGAGGCATTAATTGGGTAAAGTGGGACAGATTATGTGCTCCTAAGGTGACAAGTGGTATTGGATTCTAGAAGCTACATGATTTTAATCTAGCGCTGCTATGTAAATAGGGATGGAAGTTGATGACGGATCCCTCCTCCTTGCTAGCTCAAATCTTCTGAGCTAGGTACTATCCTAATTCCACATTTTTAAATGCCTCTTTGGGGACTAATCCTAGCTACACTTGGTGTAGTATTTGGACTTCCAAGACCTTGCTATAGAAACACTATAGATTTCGTGTCGGGGATGGTTCAAGCATCCTCATTAAGAAGGGCCCTTGGCTTCCTAACTCATTATTTGGTCTCATTAGTTCCCCACTAGGAGCATCCTATGATAATACTAGGGTGAATGACTTTATGTGTTCGGGAGATTTGCAATGGGATAGAGATTTGATTGCAAATATTTTCAACCATAGAGATTAGGAGCAGATCCTTAATATACCCCTCAGTTTTAGGCATATTGAAGACCAATGGTACCTGCCTAGAGATACATCTTCTATAAAACCTGGGTGTGATTGAACCTGTATGAGGTTCCTTCAGACTCATTAAACTAAAAGTCTCAGGTTCGTATTTTCATGTGGAGAACCTTGCAAGGAACTCCCCCCATGGCAGATAGATTGCGATTAAGAATGGTTCCAGTTTCGCATCTTTGTCTCATTTGAGTTGCAGATAGGGAATTTGGTCTACACCTATTTTTCAAATGTCCCCTCTCCATGTCTTGTTGGATTTTATCTCCTATTCCATAACATGGAAGATATGAGTCAATCATGGCTTGGTTCAGTCGTGTGGTGAGTTTTTGTTCTCCTTTTGACATATTGATAGCAGTTATGTTGTGTTGGACGCTATGGACCAACAGGAACAATGTCGTGTGGAGGAATTGCAGGTGGTTGCCAAGTCAAATTTTAAACATTGGTGAAGTACATTGAAACAGTGATAGGATGAGCAACAATTTCCTACTACTCCAGCCATTGGTAGTCATCTTGTTAAATATCTAGTTCAGTGGGAAAAACCAAGGGGAGGGTAATATAAGGTAAATGTAGATGCAGCGCTTTTTTAGCGAGTGGCATTACAAGGTTGGGTTGGGTTCTTCATGATTCAACAGGGTCTTTTTCTAGAGACATTAGGAGAACATTCAATAGAAAGCAGGGATTAAAAATGTAGTATATACGATATATCGTCGATATTTGAATTATTCGGGCCGTCTAACCGCGATTTTTACAAATTAAAATCGTTTCGTAGAAAAATCGGAAAAATATCGATCAATATCGGTGATATATAGCCGATATATAATTTTTACCCGACTCTCTCCAGTGACTTACAAAATGCGGAGTTTGTAAAAATTAAAAAAAACAAAAATCAAAAAAAAAAAGCCCGTCTGAGGGCCGATATATTGGCGATATATCGACTGTATCTCATTTATATCGACGATTTGAATTTTTGTATTGTTTGAAAATTTCAAAAAAAAAACAATATTTAAAGTGAGTGTGTAATACCGTTATAGAAGCGAATAAATAGTAAATGAAAGTGTGAGAGAGAAAATGAAAATTGTTTTAATAATTAAATATCGTTTATTGTATGTTTTTAATAATTCTTATCAATTAATTATTTGTAGAAAAGGGAAGAAGATCGAGCTGTTAGAATTAACATATATTTATCACATTCATTATTCTGAGAAAAGAGAAGAAGATCGAGGCGGTTGGAGTGCTTACATATCTTTATAATTAATTCTTTATCATTAATTATTATAAAAAATTAGGGAGAAAATCAAGTGTTGGAGAAATGAAAGATGCCGTTTAAAACATACGTAGTAATTTTGATATATAAATTGAATATATATTTAAATTTTGAATAATTTATAAATACCGATATATCTCGATATATACTCCAGATATATCACTTAAAATTCAAGAAGTCAGATATATCGTAAGCAAATATTTTATACGATAGAAACTTCAACCAAATGAGGTAGAGGCTTTGGGGATACAGGAAGCATTGTCATGGATTAAACAGTCTCATCTTGTGAAGGTGGTTGTAGAAATTGATGCGCAAAGAGTTTTTAAGGCCCTACAAGATCCATGCTTAGCTAACTCTTTATTTGCAATATTAATTACGGATTGTCAGGTGATGGCTAAAGATATTGATGAAACTGAGTTTTCATTTGTAAAGTAATATGTGAACTCAGTGTCTCACAACCTTAGCTAGAGCAGCCAAGGTTCTATGTCAGGCAGTTCCGTATGAATGACATGTAATTGTTCCAAAGTTCTTGCTTTCCAACTTGAATTCTAATATTTAATATATCATCCAATCATTCTTTAAAAAAAAAAAAAAAATCTGCTTTTTGGCTAAAAAAAATCATTTTCTTCTTTTTTAACAATTTTCTACCCTAATTTCTTTTTCGGCAACCAATCATAACCTACCAAGAAAGTGAGGAAGAGGTCAACCATTGATGACAAAAGGGCAACTTCTCCTTCTCCAACTTCCCCGCTAACATTGCAAGATCAACAAAAACCTCTTAAAGGACTTCACAAAAGGGCAACTTCTCTTCTCATTTCCGGCGAACGGGATCAACAAAAAGCATACCCTCAACAACTTCCCCAAACCATCCCACATGATCAACAAACTCAAGATATCATAATTGGTGGGAATGGGATACCCTATTTAATTCTTCCTCCTTCATCCTCTTTAACTTGTTGATATGGGTAATTGGTCGAATAGTAGGGCCATTATATTATACACTAAATCAAAATACTTAGACGTTTGAAAATTGAAATAGTTAGAATTTATGATCACATGAGAAAAAGTACGTAAAATATTTTATTTGAAAGAAAGAAAGAAACTAGGGAAAAGTACTTTTTTTTTTCTTTATTTTCCGTTAAATATATATATAAAATACCATTTTCTTTGAACTTGAATGATGATGATGATAATAATAAAATTAATAATAATAATAATAATAATACAATTATTATTACAACATTATAATGTAATCAAGATGATAATAATAATAACAATTATTATTAATAATTAATTAATATGTTATTGTTACTATTATTATTATTATTATTTCGTGAAAACACAAATATTAAGGCCTTGAGTTATGAATAAAAGAGATGAGTTGAAATTTGAGTTCTATTAATTAGGGATGGTAAAGAGGAGGGGTTTTATAAGATTCTTCCCCGCTCTCTTCTTAATGGGACAAGTATGGGATATGTATAGTCGAGTTTTTTACGAATTTGAAATTTATGTAATCAAATTTGTGATGAATAGGACGAGTTTGGATATTGCTTAGTCTTGCAACACTTTATAAAATCCACGATTATATATTAAAATGTTTTGAAATTATTTTATTTTCATTTTAATATACAATAATAAGAATAATAGATTTTTAATAAATAAAATTATAAATATAATATCTTATTTATTTCTAATATATATTAGTTTTTAATACAATAAAAACTATTAAGCTAAATAGAGCAGATATGAAAATTTCCTATACGGCTATACCATCGGGCTCCATTCAATATTTTAAAATGAAAAAGGTATAAGAAATGTTTCATGGTTTCAAAACATTACTCTATAGTGTTGACAAAATGTGAAATTGCAGAAGAGCAAAACAAACCAAAATCTTCTCCAATCAAGTTGGAAGAAATAAAAAGACAAGAGTGTACATAGCTGTTCCTGTAACTTAATATATATATATATATATATATATATACACTAGGTTGGTTGACGAGCTCCGCACGTCTCTTTTGGGTCATGACTTTAAATTTTTTTAATATATTTTAATTTCAATTAGAGATAATAATTCCCTACCAACCAAATGAAGAATTTGATACCTAATCCGAATAGAGAATAGTATGGAAGAGAACATTATACACCAAATTAAATATTTGAATAATCGGGTTTGAAGATTTTACGATTGACATAAAGTTGATACAAGTATAGCATCTACAATCTGAATACCCGATTAAATATATAATATATAAATATAATAAATATTTATTTATATTAAAAATCCCTAAAAGTAAAAACATGTTGGATTTTAACATTTTCTTTTTTATGTTTCTTTTTCTTTAATTGATCACATTAATTTTTATTATTTTTATATGATAAATTATTTTTAATAGTCACGATTTTCTAAAACAATTTATTTCACATATTGGAATAAAATATTTGGATAAGGTATGAATACCTAACCCTCCGATAGATATGGGGATTGAGATAAAAAATCTAAATCCGTTAGGAATAAGAATGGGATGGAGATAGAAATAATAAATAGAGATGAGATGATAAATTTAAATCCGATCAAAATTAAACTCATTGTCATCTTTATAGTAAATTGTTTCAACTAGAACTCGAACCTGAGACTCCTTCCTCACTATACCTTATGCCTGTTTGAAACGATTACTCTATCACTAGAGTGCTATAAGATAATAAATTTAATTAATCCTGTCTGGCCTGTCGATCGAAAGGCAGAGGCAGCAGAATGATAGAAAGAAATGATAATATAGGTATATATAATTCTGAAAGAGGTTTTAATTCGAATAGGCACTGGACAATTTGATGAGCAAAAACTTGAATTATAAACTTAATCCAATGAATGTAACAAATATTTATACCGAAAGATTCGTGGTCTCCATGGTTTAAGTTTAGAAATGTGAATAACAAAATCTTTTCCTATAATTCGTATCCATGGATTTGTCCAAATTGATATCAGTAACAAGTCTTACCTAATCAATGGGCATAATGGAAAGATTTCTATGAGTCTTGCTGAATATGGCCAAGTTTAGAAATAGGTTTTTCTTTTTTTGTATTCATTTTTCTTAACTAACAGTAACCAATTCTTTTGGAATGGTCGCAAAGGAGTGTTCTTTTCTTTTCTTTTTTTGCATTGAGGGATTCAAGAATAAACTAATAGGGCACAATAAAATAATAAGCTTTGAAATGTCACACTATAAGTAACAAATGGAACAGATAAAGAATGGAAGTATGGCATCTAAAACAAAAAATCTTAGATTTTTCTAATCCTTAATGTTAACAATGCTTTATCACCATACATAGCAGCATAAGGGTTAAATCCTCTCGACTTATCTTCAAACAAACACCACCCCAAACAGTCATTATACGGAGAGTTCTGATCATTGACTCAAAGTCTTGAGGAATGTATATTTCGATTTGGTATCAAGTGATACACAAATTGCTATAATTAACTTTTTTTAAATATAAAACTTTACTAAATTAGTGAAAAATTATATAATGTGATATATTATCACATAAATATAATGTTTTGAAAACCGAGCCAGGACCCGACCGGTCAGAGCCCGTCGGACCGTCTGACGGTAGCAAAACTGTTCGATTCGATTCAAAAAGCAATTTTGATCAAATCGAGACGAAGCAGGATGAGCCGTGATTGACCGAATGGTAAGTAGGTTCTCGTGAGCTCAAACGGTTTGCTCACATAAATTTTTTTTTCGGGTAAAATGATGTCGTTTCAGCACATAATTAGAAAGGCTTTGTAGGGTTAGAAGGCATGGCTAAAAAATTCGATTAAATCCTGTAAGCTTATGTTTTCATATAAATAAGTTTCTTAGCATTTTTTATATGTTTCGTATTTAAAGCATTATAATATTTTTAAAATAAATTTTAAATACTTTATTTATATAAAAAGTAATAAATAATATCTTAAATATTATTAATTATATATTTTAAATTTTAAATAAAATATAAATAAGTATATTTATTCGTCCTTGGGTTCGAATGGCGATTCGATGCGTCCGGCCAGGTGAGCCCAGTGAGCCAGATAAACTTTTGATTGATCGCTTGGTTTTAAAATGTTATAAATACACTAAATTGTGATTCAATTACTATTTCCATTTTTATATTCCATTCCATTAATACCAGTTTAAGTTGTCGTCATTATCAAGACCATACCACTTGCAGCTACAACTATGGAGGGAAAGCCTTGTCAACGTCGCTAGAGGATCCAGTCCACCCGACCGAGGCACCACCATCAACACAAAGCTAATACACTTCCATAATGTTTGATTTGTGAAAAAAATTTAGGCTGCTTTTTACCAAAAAATCAAGTCTTCTCCACTAATCTTCTGGCTTTCAAGTTCTAAACCTTTTCATTGATCTTTTCATCAATGGGTTGTTGAAAATTTTGAAATGATGTTTGCATTTGAAAGGGAAACCTTTGGATTTTTTTCCTTTTTTTAATTCAAAATAAAAGAATGAACATTTAAACCCTAACTAGAACACACAAATTTTTTAGGTGTGGCATTAGTGCCTTGTGATTCGGGAATTTGATCTTCTCCGAAATCTAAGAAATCCATAACTCGAAAACCTTAACATACAAGATTGATCGCATTATTTCACTGTTAATTATATAATTTTCCTGATAATGGCGTCTTTGATGAAATATGTTGATGTAAATGTGGGGAAACATAAGGGGATCATGCGAACAAAAATCAAGAAAACTTCGAAGTGATGAGAACCAATGGATGTACTTTCTACATTAAAAATACACTTTTTGTAATTTTTAAATTTTTGAATGTAAGTTGAAAATAATTTTGAAAATCTTGAATTTACATTAAAATTGTATTTTGAAAAGATATCTTCATAGTTTTGAAAATTTTGAATTTAGACTAAAAGTTATACTTTTTAAATTATTAAAATTTTATACGGAAAGTATATTTTTTAAAAAACATCTTCTAATTTAAAAAATTTTAAATTTATATTAAAAAAATTATCTTTTAAAAAATACATTTTTAAATTTGAAAAGCTGTAAGTGTTTAAAATCTGTTTTTAATTATAAAATGACTATCTTCAAAGATATTTTAAAAATACCTTCCAAATTCGAAAAACTAAAAACGTCTTCAAATGCTATATTTTGAAAGGGTCAGTTGAGGCTATACAAAGAAGCAGAATCAGAAGAAGTGTCTCATCATGATGGCAACGTTGTAAATATGTTTTCGTCGTGCGAAGTAAAGGCCTGTATGACTCAACAATTAATGATGGCCTTTATGTAAATATCCCATGTAAAGATTTGGAATAGAAATAAAAGACATTGGGGAAATGGGAATCGAAAATTAGAAAAAAAAATTTGTCCGATAACGTACTGTCCGCTCTTAGATATATAAATATATATAGTTGGAAAATTTAATGGCCATGAATCTGAAGACAGACTAGTATTATCATTTAACTTAGTAAAATTATCTCCAAATTTGGCAGTTCCCTTATATTTAACATCTAAAGCCCCGTTTGGGAAACTTCATCACGTGCTAGGAAATTTCTCATTTTACCCCATGACTCAACCCACGATGGGGAGGGAAACTTCTCAGAATAAGCAGTCTTTCTCAAGGACATTTTTGTCTTTACCTCACTCTCACCTTTCCTCGAAATTTCTCCCTAGGAATCATTTTCCTTTTACCTTTCTTTATACCTCGCATTTTCTTTCAAATAGATCCTATCCAAACATAGCCTATCAGTTTGTGCCATTAAATTAAGGGAGAACTAAGTTATGGGGTCTTTATTTTAATTTATGTAAAAAATTATAAACGAGAGGCGCAAAAGCCGAGTTAGTTCGCCATTTTAAAAAATATTTAATAAAAAATAAAAACTAAATTGATAAATAGTACACCATATACGAGTATTATCTAAATGAATTGGTAGTATCTTAATGAATCTTGGGTATTACCAAGTATTTGATAATGCCGAGAGTTCATTAAAATAGTAACTCATGCGTATCTTTCTTTGCTCCGATTTAGTTTTAAATTCTTTGTCAGAATTTTTAATTGAGGAAATACATTATTGGTTTAGAACTTTTATTCGCGAATTTGAGTAAATTAAAAAAAATGAGACCATAAGCAGGAAGTGGTGTCTGTTTGTTTTATTTAATGTTGAATAAAACTTTTTTTCCAGTTTAATGCTAAATAGTAATTAATAGTATTAAGTTGTTTGTTTTTTAACAATTTGATTATGAATGATCCTAACTCTTCTCCTTATTGGGGAACGGTGTTTCATGTTTTGGAAAATTACTTTTTTTAATAAAAAAAAACCAAATATTTTAGTTTTTTCTATTTATAATTTTTTTAGAAATTTCAATAATAAGTTTTGAAAATGTTAAAAAAACAAACAAGCTGAACGTGCTATTTTACTTTTGGTAAAAAGCAAAAAAAACAAACGATCAATAAATCTACGTTGATCGGGCAGGCTTTTGGGCCGCTTTCAAATGAATGGGCCACAATGGGAAATGGGCCAGATGGAAAGAGGTGGTAGCGCAAAAGAATCCAGGCCTGTAACGGTTGCTTAGTGACAAAGCGAAGTCGCCAAGTTCGCAACAACGATACTTGTCGCGGAATCAATGAATAATGATGAACTAATAGATCATACAAGGAACAAATATTAACATGACAAAAATGTCCTCGACTTGGCGCCATTCTTCTTTCAACCAAATCCATCTCGGAGAGGACGTATATATGTTACAAAAAAGCACATAAGCTATCTTCTCTAGCTTTGGTTAGGATATTTATTATTTATGTAGTCGCCCCTTCTTCTTTTGAAATTGCAATTAGGCCCTTTCATGGCGACTCTCTCCGCCGTTTCTTCTGCTTCATGGCCGAACCCTAACCCTAGCCCGAATTCGGCTTTTCTCTCTCAGGACAGCCACCACGAGCGGAATCCGGCGGTTCAGGATCGCACTTCAATGGGTCAGAGTCAGAGGACCGACCTTTCCGGAGATGGAGATGAGGATGAATCGTTTCCTTCTTCTCCAAATCACCACACTGTTCGTAGTGCTAATTCTAATCTCCGTGAAGTTGTATCTCATTCGACATCCCATGTACCGTCTCTTCTGCATATTTCCTTCAACCAGGACCACGGTTGTTTCGCCGCGGGCACGGACAACGGCTTCCGGATCTATAATTGCGATCCGTTCCGCGAGATTTTCCGGCGAGACTTCGACCACACTGGCGGAATCGGCGTCGTGGAGATGCTATTCCGGTGCAATATATTGGCCCTGGTCGGCGGCGGACCTGAGCCGCAGTATCCGCTCAACAAAGTCATGATTTGGGACGATCACCAAAGCCGGTGCATCGGAGAGCTGTCATTCCGGTCGGAGGTCCGAGCAGTTAAGCTCCGGCGGGACCGGATCATAGTGGTCTTGGAACAGAAGATTTTCTTGTACAACTTCGCGGATTTGAAGCTGTTACATCAGATTGAGACGATTGCAAATCCGAAGGGCCTTTGCGCGGTTTCGCAGCTTACCTCGTCATTTGTGCTGGTGTGTCCAGGATTGCAGAAAGGACAAGTCAGGGTTGAGCATTACGCATCGAGGAGGACCAAGTTCTTCACTGCTCATGATTCCAGACTTGCGTGTTTCGCGCTCACTACGGACGGCCAATTGCTCGCCACCGCAAGCACCAAAGGAACTCTGGTTAGGATTTACAATACTTCCGATGGAACACTGCTGCAAGAGGTACATCGTATACTCTTTTTCAGTTCTGTACTTTGCGGAGTGAGCTTTAAATTTCGGTGATTCTGTGAAAGAGTCATAGGTTATTGAAAACTTTTTCGGTTTCTCTTAGGGATTAATAATGGGAGCGTTCCCAATTTCCTAAATTGTAGATTTCTGGTTAAAATAGATTTGCAAAAACAATTGATTTAGCTATGCCCCTTCTTTTTCCTCCACTTCGTTTAGAAACCATAGGCACAGTTAAGGTCCAACCTCATTTTGAATAGCTATTGTTGGCAAACAGTTCAAAGTGTGGAAAACTGTTTCATGGTAATCATGCTAATATCACCGTCAATCTCAATCGAGAACAATGGAAAATGTCTTCACACAAGAACCTGCAGTGAAAGTGTGAATGAGAGGTCAACTCTTTCGGGGATTCATAGCCATAAATGAAGAACAATGCGTTGCAAGAAAAAATATAAATTTCTTTGGGCTATTTTTATTTATTTATTTATTTTTAAATGCAGAGGATCCCATCTTTATGTTAGGAGCTCAGATTATAATTTTCAATTCCACACTTGTTCTGCCATTCATCTCCCTGCATGAATTTTGCATGTATCATGGATTCAAATTAATTGAATATCTAATGTAGGTGCGGCGGGGAGCAGATAGAGCTGAGGTATACAGTATGGCATTCTCTTCAAATGCCCAGTGGCTGGCAGTATCGAGTGACAAGGGCACTGTGCATGTTTTTGGGCTTAAGGTTAACCCAGGATCCTTAGGAAATGACAAATCACGTAGTGGATCTGATGCCAATAATGCTGTCACAACATCCGGCTCATCTCTTTCTTTCATCAAGGGTAAGGGGCCTTTTCATGACTACCACTTTAAGCTGATCATTTTTCTTGGGTTTATGTTGAGTAAGTTTTGATTTTAAATAAACACGTGAATTGAGTTCTAGACGGATCAGGTTGTTAATTTAGATATACTGACTCAAGCAATTCCCAACTCTATTAAATGGGCACATGAGACTGTTTAATAATTAGGTTGTTTTTGGGTTCATGATCTTGGCCTAATTATTAGTTATGTTGCGGTGGGCTTGGTTTATCAAGTCAACTAAGTAGTTTTGACACAACACAAACATGATTTAATTACATTAATTGCAAAACCTTGCTATTATGTGTTTATGCATTCAAAATTAAAATGGCCTTTTTCTCAATTTGTAGTCCCAAGACCACATATCAGATAGAACTCTCTAATAATACAGTTTTGCTTTTGACTGAAAAACAGAACTGTATCATTATCAGGCTCTCTGTGTATTCTGTTTAGCCACTTTTCTTCTTTTGAATGCAACTACATTCTCTTGGTTCCTTATCAGACTGTTGACCAATGGAAGTGAAGAATATGAGAGATTAGCCCATGGGTATAGGATTTTATTTATTTATTTATTATAATATCAAAATTTGAATAATTATCATGGGAGTATCTATTGTGTTCCTTGTTGAACAGTAGCTTCGTAGTTATAACATTTTGTTTCTAGATCTGAGTTAGGCTTTTCATGTGCAGGAGTGCTGCCAAAGTATTTCAGCTCTGAGTGGTCGGTTGCTCAGTTCCGCCTTCTTGAGGGTTCTCAGTATATCGTTGCTTTTGGCCATCAGAAGAACACGGTGGTGATTGTGGGAATGGATGGAAGGTAAGAAATATTCTTAGCATTGATTTGTGAAAAAGAATCAAATCTGAAATGGAATAATTGGTAAGCACTTGAATTAAATTTGAATGCAGCTTCTATAGATGTCAGTTTGATCCTGTGGCTGGGGGAGAGATGACACAGCTGGAATGTCACAAATTCCTGAAACCAGAAGCAGCAGTTTAATGGAGATGGTAGGATATGCTACATATTACATTCTGCTCCTCCGGCTGGGTCTTTGTACACCCTTTTCCCCCTCCTCTTTTTCTAGATATGGCCTATGGGTACATAATGTTGTAAATATAATATGAGTATAGATTAGGTCGAAGTTTAAGTCTAATTTACCTCGAACAATGAAAAATGAAATTATTATTTAAAAAAAAAAAAAAACAGAAACAACGAAAAGAGAGAGAGAGAGAGAGAAAGAGGGAGAGATGTGCATTCAACTGTCCTAGTTTTGTTCATATTTGCTTTTGTGTGGGGCTTGTGGGTCCTGTGAATTATTGAAGCATTTTCATTTGGCGCCAATGTCCGACCATGAAAATTTTGAATTGCATGGTTTGTTTTGAAACAGGTATTGAATGTTTCGTGGCCT